>CM042151.1:90127563-90160435 GCA_023376005.1 Doryteuthis pealeii
CCAAGATTTTACAAGAAAATGGTTTTCATCCAGTGTGTATTCGAAATGTGGATTTTCCAGATTGGCATCAGTGAAAATGCTGATCCGACATACATCACAACAAAAGGTTTCTCTCCAGTATGTGTTCGAATGTGCCTTTTCAAATTTGAGCTATCTGAAAATGTGATTGACAGATTTCACAAAGAAAATGTTTTTCAGTGTGAGTTCGCGATGTGTCTTTTCAAATTAAACCACCTGAAATGTTGACCCACAGATTTCACAAGAGAATGGTTTCTCTCCAGTGTGTGTTCGCATGTGCTCTTTCAAATGGGAACTCTTGGAAAAATGCTGATCCACATACTTCACAAGAAATGGTTTCTCTCCCAGTATGTGTTTCGCATGTGTTCTGTCAAATTGCTCTGGAATGAAAATGCAATTTTGCACACTTCACAGAGAATGTTCTCTCCAGTGTGTATTCTCATATGGATTTTCAAAAGGGAATTCTTAGAAAATGCTGATCCAAACAATTCACAGGAAAATGGTTTCTCTCCAGGTGTGTGTTTGAAGGTCTTTCAAGCCGGAATTCCAAGAAAATGCTGATCACAGATTTCACAGGAAATGGTTTTCTCTAACGGTATGTGTTTGTACATGCATTTTAAACTGGAACTGTTTGAAAATGTTGACCCACAGATTTTACAAGAAATGTTTTTTCTCAGTGTGTGTTCGCATGTGGATTTTCAAACTGGAATTCAGTGAATATGCTGATCCACATATGTCACAAGAAAAAGGTTCTCTCCAGTATGTGTTCGAATGTGCCTTTTCAAAATTGCGCTATGAAAATGCTGATTGACAGATTTCACAGAAAATTTTTTTTCCCTTTTTGTTTTTTCAGTGTGTGGATCGAATGTGCCTTTTCAAATTGGAACCACCTGAAAATGTTGACCCACAGATTTCACAAGAGAATGGTTTCTCTCCAGTGTGTGTTCGAACATGCCCTTTCAAATGTGATCTCTTGGAAAATGCTGATCCACTACTTCACAAAAAATGGTTTCTCTCCAGTATGTATTCGCATGTGTCTGTCAAATTGCCATGGAATGAAAATGCAGTTTTGCACACTTCACAAGAGATGGTTTCTCTCCAGTGTGTGTTCGCATGTGGATTTCAAAATAGAAGTCCTCGAAAATGCAGTTCCACACAATTCACAGGAAAATGGTTTCTCTCCAGTGTGTATTCGATATGGCTTTTCAAGTTGGAACTACTAGAAAATGCTGATCCACAGATTTTACAGGAAAATGGTTTCTCTCCAGTATGTATTCGCATATGTGTTTCAAATTTGGATCTCAATGAAATGATGACCCACAATCTTTGCAAGAAAATTCTTTATTTTCTGTGTATGTTTCCATATTAGTTTTCAATTTTGAACCATGTGAAAATGCTGATCTACTCAGTGGAGATAGGTTGGCTTTTCATTGGAGTCTTGTTTCCCAGTATTTTTAATAGCATACTTAGCAGAATATATTTTTCCTTTGATATGTGTCTGATCATCTCTTTTAAGTTTTTAAAATATTCTTTCTCAAATATTGTTGTTATCTGTGAAGGAATAAAATTAAAGTATTATAAAAAGTATGGAATATTCATACATTATTTGTAATAATGTTCAATCAGTTTATATTTCAATTAAATGCATTGTATCATAATTTATGCTAAGCTATAATTAAAATTCTTATACTACTTTGCATAAAATAATGGAATATTTTTCATGGAATTTAATATAAATGCAATAATGTTTCTAATTTTTCCATCAAAATTCCATTAATGATAAAAACATGAAAAAAATTTTTCCACTCTAATATTTTTGGCAAACACGACATGTTTACTTGTGGCAAAAATGTCATCATCTTCAACTGAATGAAACCAAGAAAAATAATTTTCTCATGCAAAACAAAAGTAACAATATTGGTAACAAAATATCTTATTTTAAAAAATAGAGACAAAAAAAACTGCAAGTAAAATCATCAGAAAGAATTCATGTATTTCTTGACTGAAAGGACTACTGATATTATAGGTTAATGTGTTTTAATACACATTCATCAACCACAATTAGCATTTTCTTTTTTTTTTTTCTTTTCTTTTTTCTTGTATTCCACTGATAAGCAACACCTAACATGGATATATATTTTTGTTAATCTCAGCAATTGATGGTATTGAGAGGCAGGAGAAAGTGAATTATGACCTACTAAGATCTCTCATATCAGCATCACTTGGCCTGTTTCCTAGAATGAGAGGCAGAAAGAAGAGAAGTCCTGCACCAGATTATATCAACATCTTAAACTGAATAAAACATAGGAATAGTAACTTTTTCTCATGTACAACAAAGGTGGAAGGTAGGTAAAAAAAAAAAGATTTGTAAAGGAATAAAAAACTGCAAACTAAAATCCCTCCTGAAAGAATTTAAAGTACTATTCACTTCAAGGGTCCAAGTAAACTGCAGATGATGTCATAGGTTAATGTGTTCTAATATACACTTATCAACCACAATAAACATTTTCTTTTTTTTCTTTTCTTTCTTTTGTATTCCACTGATAAGCAACACCTAACATGGATATATATTTTTGTTAATCTCAGCAAATTCTATTGATGAATTTTATAATGCATCAGTTATTTTATTTTCAAAATTTTAATTAGGTATTTCTGTTTTGATAAATTAATATTAAAAATTCATTTAGAATACAAGCAGCATGATGTTAAGTTTAAAATGTCATATTATTAGATTTTAAAAAATATTGTTCTAATAACTACTTTACTTTAGTATCAATCACCCATATTTTTAGTCTAAAACTGTATGGAAAATCTAGCGCCCCCTTTTAAACAGAACAAATATTGATGCATATTTTTTCTTTTATTAGTGATATATCCAGGTAAGGGATATATTAGTAAAAGTTGTAGGGGGTATACTCGCAGGTAAGTATGAAGCAGGTGCATCAGAGTAGTAGGCGTAGTAATAGTGGTAGGCATTGTAGTAGGCATTTGTACCACTACAGTGTTAGTATTTAGGGTGGACACTAACCAATCAGATTACTATGAGGAGGGTACCTAGGTATATGAATATTCATTACATCAATAAGATAGTATTGAGAGGCAGAAGAAAGTGAAGCCCAGAACCAGAGTAGTGACTTTTGCTGACTGAATTATGACCTACTCAGATCTCTCATATCAGCATCACTTGGTCTGTTTCCTGGAATGATGGCACAGCTACAACCTAAAACTCTTCACAGCATGCAGCAACACTTAATAAACCTATAATTATCTTCCTATTCATTCTTTTCATATACGTAAAATAAAATATATTTTACCTCTTTGAAATATAATAATCTTTCATGTACTTTTGTTAATCTCGGAGAGACACGCAGTATTGAGAGGCAGAAAGAAGAGAAGTCCTGAACCAGATTATATCAACATCTTAAACTGAATAAAACATAGGAATAGTAACTTTTCTCATGTACAACAAAAGTGGAAGGTAGGTAAAAAAAAAGATTTGTAAAGGAATAAAAAAAACTGCAAACTAAAATCCCTCCTGAAAGTATTTATTCACTTCAAGGGTCCCAAGTAAACTGCAGATGATGTCATATGTTAATGTGTTCTAATATACACTTATCAACCACAATAAACATTTTCTTTATTTTTCATTCTACTGACAACATCTAACATTTTGTTATTTTGTTAATGTCCCTTATTCAAGCAACAGAATTAAAGAAATGATTTTAATAAAATGATACTGCTTAATGAAAATTTAAAAAAACTACTAATTCACATAAAAGTTTTGTTTATTTTTCTTTGCCTTTTAAAAAGTTTGAACAATCAAAACAGTTCTTTAACACTAGAACAGCAATAACAGCAACAAATAATAATAATAATAATAATAATAATAATAGACAAATACTTGGACCTGGCCAGAGAGCTGAAAAAACTGTGGAACATGAAAATAAAGGTCATATCGATTATAATTGGGTCCCTTGGAAAGGTTCCCAAAGTTCTGGAAAAGTGTCTGGAGGAATTGGAAATCCAAAGAAGAATCAAGATCATCCAAACAACAGCACTGTTACGATAAGTTAGAGTCCTGGAGACCTGAGGAGACTTGCTGTCACTCAGTCTCCAGTGTACTACTAGCTTAGGCAGGTGTGAAAAACCTTCATAATAATAATTCTAAGGAACAATTAAGGAATAACAAGCAAATGAATTAATTTATCCAAATACTTTCAAAATACCAATTCACATCAAATATGTAAATATGTAAAATGTAAATAAAATTTGGTTACATAGGGTGCATCAAGTAAAAAATTTATTTTTTATTTTTTATTTTCTATTTTTTTTGTGTGTGTGTTCTTCAGGATTTTATTTTTCTGAAAATGGGAAATTTTCTTCAAATGACCAAAGGTTACACACCCTACATTCCAAATTGATAAAAAAATCTTCTCAAGTTCTTTTTTTTTTAAATAAAATAAGCTTTTCCTTATAAAATTAAGTCATTGATAAATAATTTGGAGAATATTTCATTAAAATCAGACAATTCCCTGATTTCTGTTAATAGTTTAAAAATTCTTTAAAAAATATTTTTTTTACCCCCAATATTTACTCTAAATTAGGATTGTGCAGATATCGCCAGGGGTGGGCCCTGGCGATATCTGCACATTCCTAATTTAGAGTAAATATTTATTTAGAATAAAAGCTTTTTTTTATTACTGCGTATATTTTATTAAAAATTGAATTATTAGTTTATTTTTGTTGCGTGAATTTGCACTTCCCTATATACTTATTAACACTGCATGATCTTATGAACAGAATTTTCGAGGGACACCTCAGTGGAAAGAACTTCTGCCAGAGATTTGGAAAAAAATTAACGAAAACCTATTAATATCTGAAAAGTAGTTCATTTTTATTTTACCTTTCCTAATGGATATATCATGAAGTCTAGGGTGAAAATTCATAGGAGTGCACCAGTGATACATTTTGTTGCTATGGATGGCCAACAATATAAAAATTAAAATAGCTAAATAATAATAAACCGATCTCCAATGAAAACAAAGTGATACAAAATACTTTAGATTAAGGAAAAGAAATATATTAAGAGGATTTATGTAAATTTTCATAATCAAATAAAACCATTTTTGGTAAATAAAAAGGACCAAGACACTAATAAGCACTCCAGGTGAGACCTAGATTCAAAAGGATATGTTTTGCTTTTCACCGTCAAGATCTGGTTGTTTATTAACAGACAATTTTTAGACGCATTTCTTTTTAGTTATATCATATTGAAGTTGTTACTTCAGTTGTAATTTTTTTTTAATTATAAAACTATAAACAAAAAACACATTTTTATATTAAAGATACTTTTTTTTTACTTATTTCATGTTGTTGTTAATTCAATAGCAATTCTTTTTTAACTATAAAACTTTTAACGTTACACATGTTTAACACGGAAATGGTTAAAGCTATAAAAAGTATATTGTAAGGTTATAATAATAACTGCTAACCCCTAGCCCTAGCAAAATCTTTTTTTAAATAAATACTTTTTCATTTTAAACTAATATTGTTATTGTTGTTTTTCTTTTGTTTTTGATTCAATTATAAGACTTTAAACAAAATTGATAATGTGGCCAGAGAAACCACGAACGTAGTATTTCGAAGTGGGCACGACTGTGTTTGGCATGCAGAATGAGATCAGGGGCAAGTGGGGAGATTGAACTCGCATTCTCCTGATCGTGAGTCGTGGCCTGACACATGGGAATTGCTAAACTATCCAGAGTGGCCCGGATGGAAAGGATTGACGCGTAATGATTAGTGTCAGACGTGCTGCACGGGCAGGTCAGAGTAAGGAACCCGGATGAACACTGTAATTGTGTTCATCCGGGCTCCTTACTCTGACCTGCCCGCGTACTGATTAGTGTCAGACATGCTGCACGGGCAGGTCAGAGTAAGGAACCCGGATGAACACTGTAATTGTGTATGGATTCCCTTGACACTCTCTCGCCACAGATAATTTATATTAAAATAGTTTTATTTAATCAGAAGAGAAGTGCAGATATGTTTATTTAAATAAAAATTGTTTTTACAAAGTATTTTTAGGTTTATTTAAATAAAAGGATGTTGTTCAGAAATGGTATTACACTATTTATTAAATTCATTTTTCATGTGTCTCTACGTGCATTCCTATCTGAAATAATATTGTTAATGTCCAGAATGATATTAGTTAATTGTTGGTTGAAAATTATTTAACATATACTAACAACAACATGAAATAACTCATTTTTTTTATAAACAATTCGTAGAGACACATAGAAAATAAATAAACTTCTTTAGTTTTAAGCTTTTTTTTTTTTTTTTTAATAACAATATTAGTTTATCTTTAGTGCAAAATTATTTTTTCACATATGCTAACAACAACATGAAATTAAAAAAACTATTTTAGTATAAAAATGTTACTGGTTTTTATCGGCCAGCTGTTGATTTTCAACTGGTGAAAATCAAAATTCAGTTCCTTTCAAAACGGATCTGAGAAGGGTGCCTATTGGTGTCTAGGTCCAATAAAAAAAAATTAAGTTGAACTCGAAAAAAGATACACGTTACAACCCGTGAATACTAAAATCAAATAATCAAAAATTAGAATATTTTTCTACCTTATTTAATTGGTAACTAAACCAGAAACTGATGTGACTTGTATGCATCACAAATTAATTTTATTACAATACTATAGGGTTGCCTAAGTGAAACTACCTAACAACTTAACTATAACGTATTTTTACATTGTTGGCCATCCATAACACCAAAATGTATCGCTGGTGAGCTCCTATGTTATGGTAAACATTTTCGCCTTTGAATTCACGATATACTTACTAATGTATATGAGAAAAGTCTCAGAATATCGAGATGTACTTTTATTTATCTTATCGACTAAGATAAGGCGGGTGTAATCGTAAAAAAATATTTCATAACTTGGAGATAATCTAAAAAATACCTTTGTTAAATTAATTAGTTTAGCGTTAAGGTGCGTTTTATATTTATTTAATAAATTAATTGTTCATAATACAATAATTTTAAAAAGATTCAACGGAAATTTAATCAGTTAACACTGGTTTATGAGTTCAATGAGGTATTTTGTTTTATGTTACCCCACCGATTAACACGCATAGTAGCGAATATAGAATATTAATTACGGTTAAATATTCAAATTACCTAGGCTTCAAAAATTAACTGAATTTGCTTCCAAAAGATTCTCGATATCTTATTTTTATATCTAAAAAGGATAAAGTATTGTAACACATTTTTTTTAAAATACTTAACTTCTATGTCAGTGGCAAGCAAGGTTTCCTGCAAATTACGTTTTTTTTTTGTTTTGTTTTTTTAATTTGTAAAGAAAGAAATTAATATTATACTTACTTATTTCTATTTTCTTTCGTCTGTGTTCTTTTCTATATGTCTATTGGAGAAAAGAGGATAATGTTATATTTTAGATAAAATTAATGTTTTCTGGTTGAATAAACTTTTATTGTTATATTAATTTGCGATGAATGCTGAAATATTTTCTCAAGAGCGGATTAAAAGGGAGGTAATTAGGTTTTTTTTAATCGTAATCCTTAAAATTGACAAATGAAGAATATATTTTTTAAATTAAGTTACTTAACAGAAAGTTTGAAATTTCTAATTAGAGTGTGTACGGCGTTCATAAAATAAATCACTAGATTATGGATTTTATTCAACGAACTTTGATCTACTAAACATTGCTCAAAATATCAATACCAGGCGTCATAATTAAAATTCTTTAAAAAAAAAAAATAATTGGACACATGGCCGAGTGGATTAGGCAGTTGGGTTAAAAGACAGTTCTAAGTGACAGTTATCTCTGGTTCCCGAGTTCAATCCTGATTGAAAGCAGTTAGAAAAATAATTAATTAACACAACTCCTACCCCAGCTATGGTTAGCGGAATGAGAACAGGATACCCCCGTGGAATAAATAAAGGGTTAGGTTCAAAGTTCCGTGATGGCTCCCGAATACGACAAGAAAGTTCCCGAGTTCGAAAAGAAGGTTCCGAGTCCGAGAAGGTTCCCGAGTCCGACAAGAAATACATGAAGAAGGCCGGAGGGTATATCGGAAACGTTGTACAGATAACAATGAAGATGGGGACAATAGTCCGAATAACGCTAATAATACTAAAAAAAAAAAATAATTCTGATATATATTTTAGGAAGTTTCAATGGATACAGAAGAAGAGTTTAAAAAAAAAAAAAAATTCTGATTAATTTCTGAAAAATTTCTTTATACTCATGTTTTGACTTTTTTTTTTTCCTTTTCTTTTTTGCAAATATGTAAACTCCTATTTGTCTGAATTTCTGAGATGAGGCTTGATAATTTGTATTATTTAGATTTTTTTTTTGGGGGGGAGGGGGCAATAAAGATGAGGCCAACAGTCTAAAAGATCGAAATAATAAAAATGTAATTTTTTTTTACTGTCACTGGTCCCATAATCTGGTTTAGTTATTATAACAATAATAATACCAGACCTAGTATTGATTAACAAAAATAAAGAGAACTTGTCAACTGGTGGACATTGCAGTTCCATCAGATCACAGGGGGGAAAATGAAGGAAAATGAAAAGATGAATACCTCGACTTTGCCAGAGAATTGAAAAAGCTGTGGGATATGAAGGTGAAAGTAATAGCAATTGTAGTTGGTGTATTTGGAAAGGTCCCAAAAAGATTGGAAAAATACTGGAGGATCTGGAAATCAGAGGAAGAATTGAGACCATCCAGACAACTGCATTGTTGCAATCGGCTAGAATACTCAGAAGAGTCCCAGAGACTTGAGGAGACTAGTTATGAGGACACTTCTCATGTAGGGTGTTTTGGCTAGAAATAGCCTGACGGAGCCCATCCCTTTCTATTTTTATAAATGGTTTGAATTCAGGGTTAAAGAGCCCAGACTTTGCTACTATTTATCCATATATGGAGAGAGAATAGTTGGATTCAGTGAATCAACTACTAAATCATCAACCAATGTCCATTATCTTTATCTTCCTTGTCAGTTTGAGACTTGCTTGTTGGAAGATGTTCAAACAATTAGATTTAAGTCTTTGCTCTTAGCAAAATATACAAAAAGGAGAAAATCACTTCTAGAGATCAAGAAAAACAAATTTATTCCAATGATAATGTACAAACCCAAGAGCAAGTTTGATTTATGAAACACTCACTAGTCTTATAAAATTGTTCCTCTTTCCTTATTATTCTGAATCATAGAACTAATTCTAAAGTATTGCCTATTATTTGCCTATAATAGTAGTATGGGGCATGAATCATTTACACGTGTTCTTCCCAGCATTGTTACATTCATCTATTGTTTCAAACGTTTACATACTGTTCCATCAGAGACCAAAGAAAATGAGAGGTGCACATGCAAAAATTGGCAGAGACCAAAGAAAATGAGAGGTGCACATGCAAAAATTGGCAAAGAACAATAAAACATAATATACATTTTTATAACAGAATTTTTATTCAGAATTTATAAGCTGGGAGGAGGATGAAACGGACGGTCATTAGGCGGAATCTCTTTCATATTTAATAGCAATTTTTCATGACGGAAGAAATTTTTACTTAACTTTTATGGGTTGGTTCATCTTCTGTTGGTTATTCTTGGGATATGTCCTTCTTTTGGTTAGCTTGAAGACGGAATAAGCGGTGCTTTCCTTCTCTTCCGATTTGTCGCATAGTCTCGTTAAGATTATTATCGTTGGAAGATATCCTCAATTTATCTGGCCCGCATGAAGGTGATATCGGAATTCCAATTGTCTGTCGTAGTCAAATTTTCTTCATGAGGACGATTTTCGCCCGTCCTCAACGAGGTGAGGAATCCTACTGTGTTCGCCGACAGGGTCCCGAGTGAAAACTAAACTAATGATAGAGATCTCTTCCCTTCCCCCAAAAAGGTGGTGGGGTGTATTTCCGTTCATCCCTTTGCCTTCCTCCTCTCCAGAGGCCGGCCGACGTGACAAATGCTGGTCAAAGAACTTCTGCTACAGATTGGGGTCATTTTATGGGACACGTACCTCAGCTCTGACGTCACAGAGTTTCCAGAATGTTCCCTTTCAACTTTCGAGTTACTTGTAATATGTAACAGCACAAATGATAACACAGACCACTACATCTATATATATGCAGATACAGGAGCTCACAGCTGTTACAATGGATAAGAAATCCAGGATTTAAGTATTTGAATGAATACATGGTATAACAGATTATCAACTGGCAATAAAAAGCAAATTATTGCTATATATAGTTTGGCTCAAAGGAGATAAGTCAAGTATATATCAGAGAACAAGATGGCACTAGGTGAGAAAGAATTACTACCCCTTCAATTTATAACACCTGCGTCGTGATAAAAAATTTTGACAGATGCCACCAATGATGCCCTGTGCAAATACTCTTGAAGAATGGCTGTCTCACCAAAGCCTACCACTATGCTGTTTCTACCCACCGAATCCAAGAGAGACCAGTTTGAAAACAGGATAACAAGAATTTCCAATCCAGTCCATTAAATATATGCTCTCATCAACAGCTGTAAACTATGATAGGAAGGCCACTGGACATCATTTTCACCCCATAGGCAACACCATGGCAGTCCACACACCAATACCTGTGCTTCAACACTGCAAGCAGAGAGTGAATAAGGAAACAGACCGGGATGTTGAATTGGGTATAATCAAACCAGTACCAGTTAGTACACCCACTACCTGGTGTTTAAGGATGGTATTGGCACCTAAAAACATGGTTTATCTTCATGTATTGGACACCTATAAAAGTTGAACAAAGCCACAATGAAGGAAAGACACCATATCCCATCACCATTCAACCAGGGCTCTGTGATACCAGACAACACAAAGATAATTGTTTTGGATGCATGGAATCGGTCCCATAGTTGACTCCTCTTATCCAATGCATGGGATGCATCTACAATAATCTCTGGGCCGGTACACTTATCTCTGTGCCTCTCAATTCTTTCACACATTGGAGGAAGGCTACGCTCGCTGATTTCATGAAAGATGTCCACTGAAAGATCTGTTGCATTGACAACAACCTCCTGTGGGACGACTCTATTGAGTCTGTATTTTGGCACAGCCTGAACTACACTATTATTGTGGGCAAAATGGCAACATCTTCAATCAGGAGAAATTTACAAAAGCCAATATTCAAGGCTCAGAAATTTCTAATGAAAATAAGAAAAAATCCTAAAATAGATATGTTTATGGAATAATTAATGATTAAAAATTGCTGTATATACTCCAAAAACAACAAAAAATAGATGAAAAATTAATCACCTGTTATTTCTTCAAAAACGTATTTCTCTCTTGTGTGTGTGCATGTGTCTGCATATGTTATTTAAAACTAGATTTAACTACAAATTGTAATACATTATACTCTGGGATTATGTAGTAAAGTCTGTGAAATATCCTATTGTTAGTATCAGCCAAACAGTAAGGAAGTCTATCTCCTTGTTGCTGCCACTAGACCAGGGAGATTATTTTGAGTTGGAGCACCACACCTACAATCAACTACCAGATTCTTTGCCATACAGATTACTCAAGCTGTGTCCCTCAGGCACTGAAATGGTGAGGACTGTTATTGAATCCAAAACCTTGCTCTAGCAACTGAGATAATAGGACCTTCTGAGATTAGTGTTTGGAAATTCTGTCAAAATTGAATATATTGTATTTTTGAAGATAAAACTGAGAAAAATCAAAATTTCAGAAAAGCTGGAATAAAATCTCAATGTCAAATTTTCTGAAAGAATCCTAGAGAGAAATAGTTATACACAGGTTTTCCCTAGAAATGAAATAAAAAAATAAACATTTAATCATCTATTAAAATTTATAACCCACTGTTATAGCTAAGCTATAGTCATGAACTCCCTAGCTGTTTGAAGGCATTTTTCTTGAATAATTAATGCAAAATGAAAGCGATATTTTACAGCCACCCCAAGTCTTTTTTAGACAAGTAAATATAAATATTTACCCCCCACCCTCTTTAAAAATATTTTTTAATGGTTTCAAGGTGTTTTTATCGACAAGTAACTTTTTTAGTGGTTTTAAGGCATTAAAATAAACGTTAATGCGATTAGAAAGTGATATTTTACAGACATACCAAGGTTTTTTATCGACAAGTAAATATTATTATTAAAATACTGGGGGGGGGGGTAAAATATCACTTTCACATCAGATTAACTTTTCTTGAAAACCACCTTCAAACACCTAGGAGTTCATAACTAGCATGGGTCACAATTTGAGCAGGCAACACTTAGCGTTTTTAGGGAAGGAAAACAGGACACATGAATGCGATATGCACCCAAGTATTCTTCAAACTAGGTATGTGCAGAGATCGCAAAGGGAAGTAATAAGATCTTTTAAATTTTCAAACTATTAAACAGAAAACTGTCCAATTTTAATTAAATTTTCATCAAATTATTCCGTAATGATTTAATTTTATAATGAATTTCTTATTTCATTTTTAAAAAAACTTGTAAAAAGTTGGGTTTTTTTAAAATTCAGAATATACTGGGGGTGACCTTTGATTACTTGAAGAAAAAGATTTTCTTGTCCCTAATTTTTTACATTTATAGAAAGATAAAATCTTGAAGAACACATAAAAACATTTTTAAAAATAAAAATTCAGTACCCGAAAAAATTATTTGAAAATTTATGTCACTTTCTTAAAACTCAAAAAATAATCATTGTAGCGTGTTTTTTTTTTTTGTTTTTTTTTGTTTTTTTTTTTGTAGTTTTAAAAAACAATAATTTTCTTTGAAATTGTACAAAAAACTGTATTTTCTCTAATTCAATTGGCCTATTTTGCGGACCTGAACTTTCAGAACCCATCTAAAATTTTTGTTTGTAATTTTTTTTCTTCTTTCAATGGATTATTATCGATTGCACACCAATCTATCAGACTGTGAAAAAAAAAATCAAAAAGTTATTTATTTTTCGAGTTTTCAGGGGTGCTCATTTCCCCATATAAGTTTATAGTAAATCGAACCCCCATATCGGAACCGCTCGAAAGGAACTGGCGCAAAGGTGTCAAAGTTAGGGTGGCCCAGAAAAAACAGAACCCAAATTATTTATTATCGAGCGGTTCCGATATGGGGGTTTAATTTACTATAAACTTATACGGGGAAATGAGAACCCCTGAAAACTCGAAGAATAAAGAACTTTTTAGAATTTTTTTTTTTTTACAATCTGATAGATTGGTGTGTAAACGATAATAATCCATTGAAGAAAAAGAAAAGAAATTACAAAGAAAGATTTTTTTCAGCAGTTCCGATATGGGGGGTCGATTTACTATACTGGGCACCCCTGAAAACTCGAAAAATAAATAACTTTAAAAAAATTTTTTTTACAATCGGATAGATAATAATCCGTTGAAAAAAAAAAGATTAAAAACAATAATTTTAGATGGGTGGGGGGCACCTATTTTTATTCACTTAAAAATTTAATAGTTAACTCTAAACATCTGGGAGGTTGTTGAGTTTCTGTGTTCATAATCCATGTTGAACAAACAAAGCATTTGAAATAAGAAAAATACGAAAGAGTGCCTTTATTTTTTAATTGAACATATACCATTTAAAAAAAAAAGGCGCCAAAAAGAAGTTGGGCAGAAATGTGAGGAGCTTAAGTAACACCTGAGGTTTATTTTAAATACAGCAAGAGAGAAAACATAACATTAAAATAATCCAACACATGCCTTTCTCTAGTACAGTGCATAGATAAGATTTAAATTGTTTAATTGTGTTCTGTTTTTGCTTTGCTGTTTTTTATGGTAATATACAAAATAAAAATCAGATCACTATATTGCAGACTTGATAGGACAAACCTAGTCTGGTATAAGGCTACAAATGAAGGGCAATCAAGAAATATTGAACTTCTCAGCCTGTATCAATTTCCTGTTATAGTAACTTATAGAACATTACCCAACTGCAGTGAATATATAAGATTTAAAGCTTATAAGGAACAAAGAAATGAAAATCCAAAATACTCTTTATCATTAAAAAAAAAAGAAGTATTTTTATTTCACTGAAGAAGGTTATGTATTTTTAGAATGTGGCGAGAGAAACCACGAACGTAGTGGTTCGAAGCGTGCACGACTGTGTTTGGCATGCAGAATGAGATCAGAGGCGAGTGGGGAGATTAAACTCCGAGCCTCCTGATCGTGAGTCGTGGCCTGACGCAGGTGAATTACTAAACTGTCCAGAGTGGCCCGGATGTGAAGGATTGACGCCTGCTGATTTATGTCGCACGTGCTGCACGGGCAAGTCAGAGTAAGTAGCCCGGATGAACACTGTAATTGTGTATATAATGACCAGCCCTCACAAACCTGCGAGAAAGCTTGCAGTAGCATTTTGGCTGTTGCGACGAGTGGACGAGAGAAAAGATATTTTGATATTGTTGGTGAGAAGAATGCAGCGCATTGCTGGGAGAGAATTTTTCAGACTGAACATTTGGTCAGTTGGGAGAGTAAAAGTGTCAGACGTAACTGCCCCCCCCCCCCGAACATTCTTACTAGATAGAAGACCCACATTTTTTCATAATGAAGTTAACAGAATGATTGTAATTTTGTCAAGATAATTTCTAATAACAGTGTGTACAGTGTTTATAAAATAAAACAATATGTTAAAAAGCAATTAAAACCTTGACAACATATTGACAATAGTATAACCAGGGTTAGAGGTTGACATTTTCTTAACAGATTTATTTTATAGTCACAGAGGAATAGGAAATACAATTTAAATTTTTTGTTCATTTTAGGCTTCCATAATTTAGGTATGTTATGAAGTAAAAATATAAAATCAGTGTCTGGTCTTCAATTCACAAATTACATTAAAATATTTTTTGAAAAAAATGACAAAATTTCCCTCTATAACCCATCTGGCCGATGAGCTAAAGGGTTCACTGAAATGGCTGCCAAGGTCCTATCTTCTCAATCAACTATGGGTTGTAGTGTGGGACCATATGACCTTTAGGCACCCCTTTTTGATCTCAATTAGGAAAGGACATGTTTTCCATTTACACCGTCAATATCCAGTTGTTTTAACAGATGATTTTAAAAATTTTTTTTAAATTATAAAATTAATCCCTAACCCTAACCCCTAACAAACAACCAGATATTGACAGTGTAAATGAAAAACATGTCTTTTCTTAATCGAGATCAAAAAGGGGTGCCTAAAGGTAATATGGTCCGCAGTGTGTTCTGTACTTGCTAAAAGTCTGGCCAAATGCCCACGTTGTGCTCTGACTTCAAACAACCAGAAATCTGCTGCAGAAGCTGATACACCACAGTTAACGGCAGCTTAGTAGTCATATAATGAAACAATGACTCTTTTTCTTTCAAATTTAACAACGTATATATGCAATAAGATTTGGTTTGGTTTGTTTTGTTTTACAGCATATCAACCTCAGTGGGTCATTTAATGCCAATAAAGTTTTGAAATAAATCAATTCTTAATGGATAATACAATTTTTTTATAAATACATTTTTCTATTTAACCCATAGATGGGACCCTAACAGATACTACCACTCCGGGTCAGAGTGGACCAGGGAGCAATGGTGATGAAGGGGCGCTCCACATTCCCCAAACCTCCAAAACTGGAACCTCACCATCAGATAGAGTTTAACGTCATTCCCAGGACATGTAGACCCGCAGCCACCGCCTTCTAGCATCCATATGATAAAAAGGGGTTGGGCTTGCCATAAGGGCAATAGGGTTGGGAAAATCATATAGGTGCTAGGGCTTGACGTGACCAGCTGATTGATCGGAGGGGGCCTCTCCGACCGCCCGTCTAGCCCTATGCAATAAGAAAATAGAAAAGTTAATCTTACTCAAAACTGTGATGGAATACTAATCAATATGTTTTGTTCAGAATATAATCATGGGATCTTAAAAATATTGCTCAGGCAATTCTTAAAGTGTTTTGTTGGCTAAGTTCTTCAATAGTATTGGCTGAAGTCAGTTTGTCTGTCGGCTCTTGGGTTAACGGACGGCATCTGCTCTTGTTGCCCGCTCAGCCTAAATCTACCTTCGCGTAAAAAAGGACTCAGTTGAATAATTTCTCAACCAGAAAACTTTTGATTTCCAGCTGGCCTGAAGATATTTGCAATTCTTTTTTGGACATCCTCCCTTGGGCAAAAGTACCACTCTTCTAGTTCTAATCCGCCAATGAAATTCAACTTCCACTGTCCATATAACAAATCTCCATCACCCAAGTATCATCCCTTTTCTTATCTTTTTTTTCTATTAGCTCTTCCAGTCACTTGAGTGGATTTCAACAAAGAGTCAAGCAAACATCTGGTTGATTTTCATCTAAGTTTCTTCCTTATTTTTTTAAGTGGAAAAATCTTTTCATTCTTTCAAGTGGTTCTCAATCAAAGTGTCAGGTCTCAAAAAAAAAACAAAAAAAAAAACATCTGGGTTAATTTTTATCTAAGTTCACTTTTTATTTTCTTTAGTGGAAAAATCATTTTTCTTTTCTATATCCAAGATAAATTCTGACCCCCCCCCTAAAAAAAAACAAAAAAAAAGATTTTTAAGTACTTTCTAGCATTTAATTCCGGTTTCTCAAGCCATGGCAGGTTCACACCTCAATCCCTCTTGAAAGAACGGTTTACTCTGTTACACTTATAGCATTACTTAACACAGAAAAAAAAGGTGCACTAAAACAAAATGTTTATCTTATCTAGAAAAAAAGGATAGATGCATCTTTTCTCCTTCCAGTTATTGTTGAAATAAATGATCAGACTGTGCTCTCTATCTTTGGTGTGTAACCAGTCTAGGAGAAAAACAATGTAATGTAATTAAACAGTTTATAGAAAATTTAGATTGAAAAAAAAATGGTAATCTAATTTCTGGGTGAATAGAAATAATTGGAAAGACAGTGTTCTTTATCATTGGTCTACAACCAAGCTAAGAGAAAAAATTAAAATCTTATTCCTTTACTGTACCAAGTAAAAATGTATAAATTCATCTTTTCTTCTCTTACCTCTCAGTTATTCTTAATAACTATATACAGCTTATGACTAAATTGCATTTCTTGAAATTGAACATATGTGAAAAATAATTAGTTTCAATTAATTGCCAACTACTTATATCTATAAATATACTCTTACTGAGGTAGGACACATTCAAACCGGGTAGACGACATAATATAACAGAATCAAAAAGGTAGGCCACATACTATAATGGCACCTACCAATCTTTGTGGAAATGAATATTGAATGATTATCACCGGTTGTCAGTATTTGATAAATATAAGGGTAAATATATAAATGTTAAATCCTAATGATAGTGCTTGTAGTATTGCTTTATGTATTGGCATACAAATAACTGCAGAATCTTCCATAGTATTGATTATATAAATGCTCCTCTTAAAGCTGCAAACTATGAGAAGACCACTGGACATCAATTTCACCACAGAGGCAACAACAGCAGCATCAGTCCACTCACTGATACCAGTGCCTCACCACTGGAAGAAGAAAGTGAAGGAGGATTTTGATAGAGATATTAACCTGGGTATAATCAAATTAGTGCCAGTCAGTACACTCACTACTTGGTGTTTGAGAATGGTAGTACGTGTTCTGCAGTGATGTAGATTTTAGTCAGGGCAGTTAATGATTATTTAAGGCCTGCCTTCCCACACCGAGACAGTTGCATTCTGATCTTGCCGACAAAAACATTGATGTACGATGAGGAAGAAAAGGCAAGTGAGTTTTGGTGGAGGACTGCTAGAAAAAAATGTTGCAGATGGCAAGGACTTGGTCAGGGAACTTTGGCAGTTGGGAGAACGTCCTTTTTGGAGGAGAGATCTGAGTGTCTGACCTGACGAATTTTCTGGTCACTTATTATTATTGATGATCTAGATGGGAAATTAAATCTTCTTCATAGAAATTACTGCAGTATTGTAAGGCAGCAAGAGACTCTTACTCTTTCATCATAAAATCCACAACTCCAAAATTATTCTGTCTCTTATAATTGAATCTAATTTTGTAGCTAATGTATTCTGCATTTATATGGAAATTAATACTATAGGGATGTAGGAGATTAATAGTCATCTAAGTGATGCAAAGGCATTTAAGATACATCAAAAACATAATTTTCCCTAGTTATTAAGCCATCAGAAAACTAATATTGTCAACCAATGTGAGTCCTGTAGATGAGCAACATGGTAACAAATTTCTTATGTATATTAAAAATAAGTTTAAGTTACTCGTGCAAGAAGACATCACAATAACTTTCCTTCTTGATGAAATTCACATTAAACTTTATTTCAATTATAATTCTGTGATAGTACATGAACAATACAACCATCTCAAGCCTTATACATACATATGCAAGGTCCCATGTTTATTCAGATATCACCTCATTGCTGACCATGTCCACCCAGCCTCATGGGCTCATGTAGAACAGGGGTTGATCAAGGGACCAGCAGGAGCAATGTCTATTTGATCAAGGGGATTGATGCAGGGTAATTTTTTAAAATTGGGCAATTTCATGTCAAATCATCCAGAAAAAAAAGTAAAATTGTCACCCACACCCTTCAAGTTTTCTGAAATTTTGTGCAGGTATGGACTGCGTTAAATTTAGATATTCCCCAAAATTTGAGCTTCCAATTCCAAAAATTGGCAGAGTTATGTTGATTTTTAGCTCTCCAAATTTGGTGGGGTTGGCAAAAAATGGTGACTTCTTGTAATCTATTTTTGTCTGTAAAATTAGTTCTAGTTCTTCCCTACTCCTAAAAATTGGTTTATAAAAGCATTTTTACCCAGGAAAGTCAACCAATTTTAAGTTATTAATGATTTCTGATTTTTTCATGGCAAGATCAATATCCTCATGTGGCACTGAATCTAAGAAAACGTTTTTTTTCTATTATTATTTCACATATATTGAACATTATTTATACCTAAAAGATAGTTTGGTGTTTGCCCAGAACATAAGCTACAAGATCAGTTAAAATTTTGCAAATCAGAAATCATTAATAATTTAAAACTGGTTAACTTTCAGTCTTTTTTTTATAGCAAAGAGTGAGAAAAAGTTAAATCAAGATTATTATACTTTTTACATATTGAACCATTTGCAATAGTTCTTAAGTAAACATATCAAATGTTGTAATAATTAGATTATCAAATTGTAGTATATCTAGAGGTTCCACTAGAGGTCAATAAATGTTAATGAAGTACAGATGTACTCTGGTCTTTCATACTGGATGTTTCCACAGATTTGTTTAGTGAAGACAGTTACATACTTTGTTTCTCTCCAGTGTGTATTTGCATGGGTTTTGCAAATTGGAATTCAAAGAAAATGTCTGTCTTTTTGTTTTATTTTCTTATAAGAATTTCTAGAAGTCAAGGTGCCCCTGTCCTGGGGCTAACACTTGATTTCTTTATAAAAAGTATTTGTATCCTGAGGATCTTTTTAGGATGGAGTATGTTCCTTTGATAGCTGCTATTTGTACTTCGTAGCAACTTGGTTTCCCTGGTATTGTTTCAAGGTATTTTTTATCAAGTTTTGCATCACCAGCCCAGTTGCCCCAATCACAAAGGGTATGATATCTATTTCTTTCAATGACCAATTCTTGTTTTTAGGTCATTCTTGAGGTTTTGATATTTTGTCATCTTTTCTTGCTCAGCTCTATTTAGGCCATAGTCATTTGGGACAGCTACATCAATAATGAGAGCAGTTTTTTTGTTTATCCCAGATGACAATATCTGGTTTAATGGCTTTTTGCCTTTTATATATCTGCCTGTCTGGATTATTTTGTCATAGAACACAGTCACCTTTCCATTTGATGTTATTGGTGGAGGCTTATGTTCCCAGATGTACTGTGATCTCTCAAGCTGCATTTCTCCACAGATTTTCCAGTGGAGATATTTGCATACTTTGTTATAGCGGGTAGTGTAGTGTCCATCTGCCAAAAGGATCTGGCAACCAGATATTAGATGGCTTGGACTTTCAATGGCTGAGTTGCAGAATCTGCATTGATCATTTTTTTTGTATTCCAACCATTTTCTTGAATCCATTTGTGAGTAGGCCCTGGTCTTGTCCAGCTATGATGATTCGTTCCTCATCAAATGGTAGCTTGCCATGCTTGAGCCATTGTAGTGAAGCCTCATTGTCAATGTATTTCTAGTTAAGTTCTTCCATAGATTTATCTGCTCACTTATTTTGTCACCATCCTTCTTTCCTGGTCTCCATTTCCTGCTTTGAATACTCCTCCATCATCTTTATTGCGATTAGGGTTGCTGGGTAGTCATTATCCTCTGTAATGTTCTTTAATGTGTCTCTATTGAAGTTTTCTGCAAGTTTAGTAGTTGAGGTCTGTTGTGATAGACATTTATTTTGATGGTCATTTACCACTGACATTGTTTTATCCATTCAGCTTTTGATATACTGTCCAATGCTTAATATTGTGGCTCGGTATGCATGGTTGATTTCTATGAGACCTAAACCACCCTCTCTTCTTGGTAGGTATATTTGCACGTGGCTTTTCAAATTGGAATTCAAAGAAAATACTGATTGATACAAAACACAAGAAAATGATTTCTCTCCAGTTTAAGTTGGCAAATGGCTATTCAAAGATGACCTCTGGGAAAATGTGTAACCACACACTTCACGAGAAAATGATTAATCTCTAGTGTGTGTTCTCATGTGGATTTTCAAAATAGAACTCCTAGAAAATGCTGATCCACATACTTCACAAGAAAATGATTTCTCTCCAGTATGTGTTGGCAGGTGTCTTTTCAAATGTGATGTCTGTGAAAATGCTATTCCACAGACTTCACAAGAAAATGGTTTCTCTCCAGTGTGTGTTCTCATGTGGTCTTTCAGATTTGATCTGTGTGAAAATGCAGATCCACACAATTCACAAGGAAATGGTTTCTCTCCAGTGTGTGTTCGCATGTGGTTTTCAAAGAGGAACGTGCTGAAAATGCTGATCCACACACTTCACAAGAGAATGGTTTTTCTCCAGTGTGTGTCCGCATGTGTCTTCTCAAAACAGTATTTGTAGAAAATGCTGATCCACATATTTCACAAGAAAATGGTTTTTCTCCAGTGTGTGTTCTCATGTGGTCTTTCAAATTTGATCCGTGTGAAAATGCAGATCCACACAAATCACAAGAAAATGGTTTCTCTCCAGTGTGTGTTCGCATGTGGTTTTTCAAAGAGGAACTTGCTGAAAATGCTGATCCACATACTTCACAAGAGAATGGTTTCTCTCCAGTGTGTCTTTGCTTGTGCTTTTTCAAAGAGTACTTATCTGAAAAGGCTGATCTACAAAATTCACAAGAAAATGGTTTTTCTCCAGTGTGAGTTCGCAGGTGCTTTCTCAAATGTGCACTCTGTGAAAATGCAGATCCACACACTTCACAAGAGAATGGCTTTTCTCCAGTGTGTGTTCGCAGGTGCCTTTTCAAATATACATTATGTGAAAATACCGATCCACACACTTCACAAGAAAATGTTTTTTCTCCAGTATGTATCAACATATGTGTTTTCAAACTGGAAGTCTCTATAAATGCTGTCCCACAAACTTTGCAAGAAAATCCTTTCTCTTCAGTGTGTGTTTCCATATCTTTTTGTCTTTCACTTGAGTCTACTTTAACAATTGTTAATCATATTTAACAATATGAATTCAGGAAAAATGTTTATGCACTAAATATTGCAAAAGAAAGAAATTCTTTTGTGAGATGTCAGTATATAAATTGACAGATTTATCAAGAATATATTTTTTCCTTTGGTATGTTTTGAATGTGTGTTGTTTTTTTTTTAGTTTTAAAAGTATTCTTTCTCAGTCCTGTTATCTGTGAAGAAATAAAAATTAAAATATTAATAAAAACCCTGGAATGTCATACATTATTTGGAATAATAATACAATCCATTTATATTTCAATTAACTGCAATGTATCCCATAATGCTAAGCCATAAATAAAATTCTTATACAACTGTTCAATAGATAATTAGATATATTTCATAGAATTTAATAGAACTACAGTAAGTTTATTAATTTTGGTCTTAAAATGAAAAGAAACTCAAAGTAAAATCATCCTGAAAGAATTCACCATATTTATTGACTGTAAGTGTCTCAAATGAAATGCAGCTAATTTATTAATGAATGAATTTTGTAATAAACCAGTTATTAAATTTCAAAAACCTTCTAATTTTTTTCATGTCACTTTTTGAGGCACAAAATATTGGTGGGGTTATATTCTTTTGAATTGAAGTATAGATAAAAAGACAAAACACTAAACATGTGAATAGAAAAAAAAATTAAGGGAGAGACTAATAGAAAATTAGTACCACATATCTGAAAATTAAATGTAAAAATACTAAAAAAAAATTTTTTTGAGAGTTTTTTTACTTTGATGTTTTGGTATATAATTGTCATTTAGAATATCAGTAAAAAAAATTATATATTGATATTTTTTCAGTCTAAAAGGGTTGGGGCCTAAAATTTCAATTGACATTTCTCCAAAAATTATTAGATAACAATAATAAGCAGGTTTGATATTGAATAAATGTTTTTTTTTTTATAATCTAAAAATATGAAATTTAAAACTTAAAATTAGGAGTCTCAATTTTTAAATGAATTTGATCTATTAATTATAATTATATAAATCATTGTTTGAGACACAACAGATGACTCTAATATAGACACTGCCAATTTCTTCACTCATTTTCATTTTAAAAATTAATCAAAATGAATTAAATCGATAATTCAAAGTCCAATTTTTATCTAAGTTAAAAAGTAGAAACATAATGAGCAACAGTAAAAAAAAAAAAAATACAAAATAATATTACATATGTAATTTATTTTTAATACATTTAAACAGTTTCTTCAAAATGCCATAAAATATGACAAAATATGACCTTGATTTTATTTTAAACAAATATGTTAAAAAGGTTTATCAAAATTACTTATAAAAGTTTATTCTTAGAAATAAATAAAAAAGAACATTAAATAACCTGAAAATCGTCTGTAGATAAATTAACTATTTATGTTTAGTTAGTGTAGTTATAAAAATACTTTTCATACATCCTAATAAGTCAGAGACTACCTAGACATGTGGTGTACTGGTTAGAGTCGTAGGAAATGAACTTGTCAACCAGTGTTCAAATCCTGGATGAAGCCACAGTTCACATAGCCCTAATACGCTTGTGAAAGGTATGAATCCAACTATTCCCCCTTCAACTATGGGTAAATAGTAGGTCAGACTGTGCTCTTTAACCTTGGTTAAGCAACCAGTCTAGGAGAAGGAAAACTGAATTCAAACCTTTTAAACCTCCACTTGGGGTGGTCACGACTAGAATAGGCTCAGGCCTACTTAGTAAACTATTTCAAATTACTCACCTAGGTTTCTCCTAATGGATCACTACGATCTGTTGGGAGAAATCTCGGTAGATAGTCTCTGATTCATTATGCGTTATTATTATTATTTGCTCTACTTTGTATATTGAGCACTTTAACATATTAACTTAAGCAACTCTTTCGGTATTTTTTTCTTTTGGGCATTGCAGTAGTGCCCAGCCATGCCAATGAATTAGGTTTTTATAAATGTCTGAGTCACTTGAACTTGTTTTTAACATCTACTCTGAACACTGATTGGCTTTAGCATTAACCAACCAGATGTAAAGAAACCGAGGTCTATGTTGGCAAAACTCTATTTAAAGCCATTTGTTCTGTTAGCGTTGGACAAAACGGGTAGCATATAAGGGTTTGATCAACTCTAATGGGGTCTAACTAGTGAGGAGGGTATTATGTTGAAAGACCCATAACCCTCAAATGATCCAGTTGATAATAACATAACTGACGATGCTACCCTGTGCTGTTTAGTAGCACAGGCGTATCTCACACACTTTACAGAAAATTTACTCAATTGGGATGAGAGGCAAATACCTGTAGATACGGTCAATAGCATCAATAATATTAAACAATTTTATTAATAATTGAGGTTTAAATAAAATTATGGAGAATGTGACGTAAATACCAAAGGAGATTATGACTTGAGTAGTGACAAGAGTTTCAATTACAGACAAACAAACAATCCTCATTATAATAAGTTTTCTGAAAAAATAATATCCAACAAGAATGAATAAAACAAAAACGGCTTCGGCATGAAATAACCCCAACAGGAGCTGACATGCCGTAAAATCCAACTGACTAAACCAAACCTAGGATATTTTGATTAAACGCTGCCCGAACCAAATTAAGAACATTTGGGTTTTCCATATTGTAATTTTCATGCTATTTTTATTACAATTTCTGAAAAATGAATATCCAACATGAAGTAATAAGACAAAAACGTCTTCAGCATAAAATAACTCAACAGGGGTTGACATGCCATAAAATGCAATCAACCAAACTAAACCTTGGATATTTTGATTAAATTTTATTTGAGAAAATTTTATAAAAATTAGACAATTCCCTGATTGTTGGTATTTCTTCTTTTTTTTTAATCAATCTGGGCACGAATCGACAATCGTATTTTTAAACAGTTCTCTGATAACTTCAGTAAACAAAAAATGCAAGATTTTTTTTTTTCGTTTTAACTCTAGTTTTTCTGTGTTTTGAGAAAAAGAAAACAAGGAGATATTTTATATAAATCAATATCAAAAATTTATTTATTTTTCTGTACAGAGTGTAATTAATGTTTTTGTTATTGATTTCTAAGAAACTATTTTAAGTTGTTTAAAAACTTTAAATCAAATAACGTCTTTTCATGACGTAAATTAAGTAAGTCTTCGTTATTTCTCTTAAAACTTTGAAATTAATTTAATGTTTAAATTGTATTAAAAATAGATTATTTATGCAATATTATTTTTCTTTTTTCTTTTTTTTTTTTTCTTTTTACTGATGCACCTGATGTTACTACTTTTCGACTTGGACAAATATTTGACCATAAATATTCAATTTAATTTTAATTCGTTTTTAAAATGAAAATGAGCCAAGGTTTTGGCAAAATCCTAGTGAAAAGAAAAGTGAAAAAAAAAAATGATGGTGTAAAAAATTACAGTCAAATTTACTATTTTTTATTTTATTTTAATGAATGAATAACTGTTTCTCGTTACGTTTAACGTTCGTTTATATTTTATAAAAATGTTGTTTATATTAAAATAGATTGGAAAGTTTGACGAAAATTTAACACTGGCTTATGATTTTTATGGTTTTTTTTGTTTATGTCATCCCACCGATGAATACAGATAGTAGCGAAAATAAAATATAAATAATATATTGAAATTACTTACAATTCAAATAATAAATAAATTAACCGTCAAAAGATTTTAAATATGTTTAATATTGTCACAAATCAAAAATATTTTACTTCTTCGTAAGTGGAAAACAAGTTTTCCTGCAAATTACGTATTTTTTTATTTGTAAAGAAAGAAAATAACAGAACATTATACTTACTTATTTCTTCTTTTCTTTCGTCTGATTTCGCTTCTATATATAATATTCTACACAACATAAGAAAAAAGGGGAAATGTGATATTTTAGATAAAACTAATGTTACTGGTTGAATGATATTAAAAATATCGGACATTTGCAATCAGTTTTAATTCCTTTATAAAAAGCGAATACAAGGAGAGATAATAAGAATCTTTTCTTATTTAGTGTAAAATCTAATGAGTATTATTAGTAGTCAATTACCACAGGTACAAGAGAAACCAGAGATGGAAATTTACTTACTCCAAAAAAGATAAGGAATTTTATTATTTTTGATACACAATTTTCACTCAGTTTGTTCAACTATTTAACCCACCATTGACAATTGAAGAGATAGTTTAATGCATTTATTTCATGCAATGCATAAATCAGATTTGAATTTAGATATGTTGTTCTCCTAGATCGGTTACAAACTAATGATAAAACTCACTCTATCTTATTTCACCCAAAAACTGAAAGGAGTTGAAGATATGAGTTTATGTATTTCTTTCATGCAGTTCACAAATAGGATTTGAATTAAAATATGTTGAACTCCTAGATCAGTTTCTAACTAAGGCTACAGAGCTTACTCTACTATTTTATTTTACCCAGAAGAAGCTGGAAGAAGAGATAGATTTATGCTTTTATCTAGAGCAGAGCACACATAAGATTTAAATTGTTCAACATGATTCACTTTTTGCTGTCTTCTGGTAATATACAAAAAGAAATCACTACAATGCAGACTTGATAGACCAAACCTTTGTCTGTATAAGGCTGCAAGTTAGGGAATTCAAGAAAGATTAAAGAGTATACCTAATTAACAGGATTTTCTTTTTGCTGTCTTCTGTAATATACAAAAGAGATCACTACAATGCAGACTCCAACCTTGTCTGGTATAAGGCAATTTAGGGAATTCAAGAAAGATAAAGGTATACCTAATTTAATAGGATTCTCTTTTGCTGTCTTCTGTAATATACAAAAAGAAGATCACTACAATGCAGACTTGATAGACCAAACCTGTCTGGTATAAGGCTGCAAGTGTAGGAATTCAAGAAAGATTAAAGAGTATACCTAATTTAAACAGGATTCTCTTTTTGCTGTCTTCTGGTAATATATAAAAAAAGATCACTACAATGCAGACTTGAGACAAACCTTGTCTGGTATAAGGGCTGCAAGTGTAGGGAATTCAAGAAAGATTAAAGGATACCTAATTTATAGGATTCTCTTTTTGCTGTCTTCTGGTAATAACAAAAAGAAGATCACTACAATGCAGACTTGATAGACCAAACCTTGTCTTGGTATAAGCTGCAAGTGTAGGGATTCAAGAAAGATTAAAGTATACCTAATTAACAGGATTCTCTTTTTGCTGTCTTCTGGTAATATAAAAAAAGAAGATCACTACAATGCAGACTTGATAGACCAAACCTTGTCTGTATAAGGCTGCAAGTTGTAGGGAATTCAAGAAAGATTAAAGGGTATACCTAATTTAATAGGATTCTCTTTTTGCTGTCTTCTGGTAATAAACAAAAAGAGATTACAATGCAGACTTGATAGACCAAACCTTGTCTGTCTAATAAGGCTGCAAGTGTAGGGATTCAAGAAAGATTAAAGGATACCTAATTTAATAGGATTCTCTTTTTGCTGTCTTCTGGTAATAAACAAAAAGAGATCACTACAATGCAGACT
This sequence comes from Doryteuthis pealeii, assembly GCA_023376005.1. Lineage (NCBI taxonomy): Eukaryota > Metazoa > Mollusca > Cephalopoda > Myopsida > Loliginidae > Doryteuthis > Doryteuthis pealeii. The sequence continues at coordinate 90,154,735 of CM042151.1, forward strand.
TGATAGACCAAACCTTGTCTGGTATAAGGCTGGCAAGTGTAGGGAATTCAAGAAAGATTAAAGGGTAACCTTAATTTAACAGGATTTCTTTTTGCTTCTTCTGGTAATATATAAAAAGAAGATCACTACAATGCAGACTTGATAGACCAAACCTTGTCTGGTATAAGGCTGCAAGTGTAGGAATTCAAGAAAGATTAAAGGGTATACCTAATTTAATAGGATTCTCTTTTTGCTGTCTCTGTAAAAACAAAAGAAGATCACTACAATGCAGACTGATAACCAAACCTTGTCTGGTATAAGCTGCAAGTGTAGGAATTCAAGAAAATAAAGAGTATACCTAATTTAACAGATTCCCTTTTGCTGCTTTCTGTAATAAACAAAAAGAAGATCACTACAATGCAGACTTGATAGACCAAACCTTGGTCTTGGCTTATAAGCGCAAGTGTAGGGAATCAAGAAAGATTAAAGTTACCTAATTTAATAGGATTCTCTTTTTGCTGACATGAGTGCACTCTTTCTTTTTTCTAGATCATTTGACATGGAGTTACTCATGATTAAAATTCTCATTGTGTTTTTATAAATATAAGACGTGATCAATACTGTATTTTAAACTTTTAAACCTCTGTAGATATTTTAGTAGATTATTTAGTAGATTTAGTTTCTTTTGTATATTGCTATATTTCCAATTTCCAATTCCATTATGATATTGAGCTTTTATATTGTCAGAATTCCTTGTCAAATCATCCAGGCCAATGTCACCTACCTTAAATTTTTCTGAAATTTTGCCTAGGTATAGACTATGTTAGAGTAAAGACAATCCCAATAATGTTCAATATATGTAAAATAATATAGGAATTTTTTTTGTCATTGATGCAGGGTCACATGAGGTTTTGCTACCTATTGATCTTGTTATGAAAAAATTAGATATCATTAATAACTTAAAATTGGTTAAAATTAAGATGTTTTTGATAGCAATTTTGGATTCCTTGAGTAAAAAAATAAAAAAAGCTTCTATAAGCAATTTCTAGGATTACAGGAGTTCTAGAACTTATTTTACAGACAAAATAAATGACAAAAAGTCACCATTTTTCACACACAAACACAAATTTAAAGAACTAAAAATCAACATAACCCGGTCAATTTTTTAAAATTGGAAGCTCCAATTTTGGGAATAGACTTACTTTAACAGAGTCCATATCTCGACAAAACTTCAGAAAAATTGAAGTGGGTGGTTAACATGACCTGGATGATTTGATATCGACTTACCCATATGTCGTATCATAAAAATTCCCAAAATCCAAAATTATTCTGTCTCTTATAATTGAATCTAATTTTGTAGCTCATGTATTCTGCATTTATATGGGAATTAATACTATAGGGATGTAGGAGATTAATAACCATGTAAGTTATGTGAAAACTCTCAAAATTCCAATAGTAAACATGAAAGAAAAGCCTATGTAGATACATAACAAAACATAATTTTACCTAATTATTCATTCATAAGACAACTAATGTTTTCAACACACCCATTCCTGAAGAGTGTTAAAGAGGACACCAACCATGATGTTGACCTGGATATAATCAAACTATGCAGGTATTCAACAATGGTAGTAGCACCTATGAAGCAGGTCAGCTCTTGACATACCCTCAATTATGACACAGAGACAGAGGTAGTGTAGCTGTCACTTTGAGTGCGCCTAATAGTTAGATATATTTATTTTCTACCCTCAAAATATACCCTTAAATTTGCACAGTGTAAGGGAAACAACTCTATTAGGGTCGATAATCAAGTGGACCCACAGGGCCTGAATGGCATTATGGGAAAATCAACAGATATCCTTAGGGCAAAATAGGGACTTCCGCCAGGCTGATGCAGCAAAAAGGTTGTGTGGAAAATACTGTCCTAAAATTAGAATTTAAGTATTTAGTTAGTTCTCGTACTGGTAACGGGCGCACAGGTATGTTTCTTTCCAATTTTCCCGTGAAGTTGCTGGCATTTGTTAAAGACCCTTTTTGTAAATTAGTAATTATTTTATACCCCATTTTATTTCAGTATTTCACGGTGTTTGGAAGTAAATAAAATCTTCTACATTCAACATCAGTCATCTTCGTGTCATCAATACATCACCAGAAAATATTACCAGGGAACTGCTACAGGTAGAATGAAATCGTGCAAGGTTTTCAAAAATGGTAGTGGCATCTACAAAACTGGGCCACCCTTGACATACTGTAGATCTACATCCGTGGTCTCAACACACACAAACGTTTTAGAATCACAGCCAATAGAATAAAACTCTCCAAGCATATGATTAAAGCTATCATCAATTTCCCAACATCTATAATCTTCACCAAGATAAAATTATGGTTTGGACTTGTTAATCAGATGTCTTACATATTCATAAACAACACAAAAACTTCCCCTGAGAGTGACAAATGAAAGATGTTGGAAAAAATGTGCTCCATGTGGTTTGCGCTTTCTGGGTCCCATAACCTTTTGTTGGGAATTTATCAACTTAATCCCACAGAAAAAGAGACATACCTTTTTATCTCTGGCAAGTGCAGTTACTCATCTAGACATATTCCACATGAGATACCTTCTAATCAATTAACAAGGCAACACATCAGGACTGCTTTTCAATAATACGTGTGTATTTTATTTACAAACAATAACTGAAAAGTTATAACTGAAAAATAACTTTTCTTTCATTGGATTTTCTTTCATATGACTATATAACTTAATGTCAAAATAGGCAAAGATAATCAATCTATGTATTTTAAAAGTCCCTTAGACCTCATTTCCAGCCTCTTCACATTGGTTCATTTAGCATATCTCCAGCCTCCAGAAGACCTGCCTGTCAAACGTTTCAGCCTGTGATCCTAACCCAGCATATTTACAACCCTCAGAATAACCTATCTGTCGACCACAACTAACGCCCTCTACCCAGTCTGCAATGCAATACCAGCATATTTCCAGCCTCCACATTAACACGTCTGTTGGCAATAACCAACATCTCCTTCCCAGCCATCAATATCAACAACTAAACCAATGAGGAAATCATCAAATGTATTGCTATGCGGTAAATAAACACTTACATATTTGTTAACCTAAATATCCTTGTGTATTTTTCTTTCCTTGGTTGGGTTGTTCAATTTCTTCTTTTTTCTTTGCAGTGTAAATAAACACTTCCATATTTGTTAACCTAAATCTCCTTGTCTGTCTTCCTTTTCTTGGTTGTGTCATTTAATTCTTTTTTTTTCTGTTGTGCAGGGTCGATATACTTATCAGCTCCATGACATAAGTTCTTTTCTTCTTGATAATTAATACTAGGCCTAGTTTGGTAATAAAACTAAAATCTAATTATGTGTCTTACAAATGATGTCCTGCTATATATACTCCAACATAAAAAATATTTCATACAACTAAAAGAAAGAATATGATAATAATTTACTAATTTGTTTTGCATGTCATAATTTTTCAGTTAATCTCTAAAATTGTTCAATTTTCTGAAACTCTAGATTGGTGAAAGATTGGTGAAAGGCCCTAAAAATATTGAACAAACAAATAAATAATTCAAGTTTTTAAAAGATGCAATTTTTTAATAATTCTGCCTCATATTCATTTTTTATAATAGGTTAAATTAGTTACTCTTGGGATGTGACACTGAGGCTTTCAGGGAGGTGAGGGGAAATGTAAAATAGTCTTTTAATTTAAAATCTTGTGATTGGTCAGTGTAGAAAATTATGATTACAGTCCATATGTTTTAGTGATTGAAATTACTCTGATCCCAGAGAAAGGCTTTAAAATTCTGTCAATCTAATGTCAAAAGACTTGGAAAATTAATGTATGTAATTTAGAATTACCTTCAAGAAACAATTGAAACTTTGTATTTTGTTTCACTACAGAACAAAATCCTTTAGTGAAACAAGAGAGAAAAAAAGAACTTCAATTTTGAAAGTGATCTCAGTTGATTAGGGGAAGATTGAAATATTTTCCTAATCCTAAAGATGACATTTTACCATGGCGCATCAAGATTTTAAATGAGTCATTTGTTTGAAATTTTTATCCATCTCTTTTGAGAAAATCTATTAAATTAATAATCTAAGATCAGTGTTTGTAAATCTGGAGACACCAAATGAGTGCAATTTCCAACAATTAATATTCCTGGAGGTGGAATTTCTTTGGACCAATCGGATTTTGAATGAAATGTCCTAAAACAGAGATGAATCCAGACACCATTAGATGTTCAACAGTTGATAGAAAAATACTATAGATAAGCGGAAGATTGAAATCCTAAATCTCCTTGTATATTTTCCTTTCCTTGGTTGTGTCATTAAAGGTTTTTTCTTTCTGTTTTGCAGGTTAAATAAACACTTCCATATTTGTTAACCTAAATCTCCTTGTCTATCTTCCTTTTCTTGGTTGTCATTTAATTTTTTTTTTTCTGTTTTGCAGGGTCGATATACTTATCAGCTCTATGACATAAGTTCTTTTCTTCTTGATAATTAATACTAGGCCTAATCTTCTGGCCAGAATTGTATGATCCTTTTGAATAACCCTCTTTGGTAATAAAACTAAAATGTAATAATGTGTCTTACAAATGATGATACTATAGATAAGAGGAAGATTGAAATATTCTGATAATCCTAAAGATGACATTTTACCATGGCCAATCAATAGTAATGATTCAGCTGATTCCAAGATCAGTGTCTATAACTTTGGAGACAGCAAATGTTTCCAATTTCCAAAAATTAATATTCATGGATATGGAATTTCTTTGGACCAATTTTGAATAAAGGTAAGAAAATAGCCCTAAAACAGAGATGAATCCAGACACCATTAGTTGTTCAACAGTTGATAGAAAAAATACTATTAAATGGTTAATGATTGAAAATTGCTGTATATACTCCATCATAAATAATTGAAACATTCACCACCTGTTATTATTTTTCAAAACATATCAGCATGTTCTTTTGATAGCTGCTACTCGCACTTCATAGCAGCTTGGTTTACCTGGTTTTGCTTCAAGGTATTTATTATAAAATTTAGCTTCACCAACCCTGTTGCCCCTAACACAACTGGTATGATATTGATTCCTTTCAATGACCAAGTTGTTTTAACATCATTCTTGAAGTCTTAATATTTTGTAATTTTTTCACACTCGGCTCTATTGAGGCCAAAATCATTTTGGACAGCTACATCAATAATAAGGATAGATTTTTCCTTTTTATTCCAGATGACAATATCTGGTTTAATCTGTATACAGAACACAGTCACCACCCCATTTGATTTTATTGGTGGAGATATTTGAATACTTTTTTATGGCGGGCAGTATAGTGGCCATCTGCCGGAAGGATCTGGAATGTGTTTGTCTACATAAGTTATTTAAAACTGGATTTCACTATAAATAGTAATTCATCCTACTCTGGGAGTAGTGTAAGGATATTCTGGAAAAATTCAATGTATCATTTTTTTTCAAGTGTAAAAATTCATTGATTCATTGTAAAAAAAAATTAAACCTTGGGAGGGGGTAAAATATCTAAAATGAATTGGCGATGAAAAGCGGGGTTGGGGTGGGGCATTGTAAAATATCTCCATTAATTTGCCGATAAAATGTGAAAAACACAACTCGGAAAATATCTATATTTGGCTAGAATTATGTCTTATGCTGGCAATTAAAAACAGCGTAAATTAAATTGACCA
>CM042151.1:90160535-90253847 GCA_023376005.1 Doryteuthis pealeii
GTAAATACAAAAAAGGAAGAGTCACTAAATTGCAGACTGATAGTACCCCAACCATGTCTAGGGTTGGTTATTAAGCCGGCACGATTCTGTTTGTTTTTTTTGTAGGGAATTCAAAAGAAAGATATTAAAGGGGTTACCCTAAATTTCATAGGGATTGCTCTTTTGCGTCCTTCCTGTTTTGTTTTGTTTACTCTCTGTCTTCTGGTAATATACAAAACAAAAAAAAAGGAAAGACAAAGATCCACTAAACCAATGCCAGACCTTGATAATATTATAGACCTCAAACTTGTTTCTGGGTATAAGAAGGTGCAAGTTTTTGTTTAGGGGGGGAAAAATTCAAAGAAGAAATAGATTAAAAATTTTCAAAAGGGTATACCCCTAATCATAGGATCCTTTTGCTGTCTCTTCTCCAGAGCGGGGGGGAGTTGGTTGGTTTGGAGGTAACGGGGGGTACATATTACCAAAAAGGAAAACACTACAATTGCAGACTGATAGACCAACCTTGCTGGTTGTTGGTTAATAAGGCTGCCCAAAGTTTTGTGTGTAGGGGGAGAATTCAAGAAAGAAAGAAATTTTTAAATTAAAAGGTGTGTTTTTTTATACCTAAATTAATAATCTCTCCTTTACGCTTTTTTGCTGTCTCTTCATGTTTGGGGGTGGTACATATACACAAACCAAAAAAAAAAAAAAGAAGAAAGATCAACTACAACAATGCGCCCCATCACAGGCCAACTTAGATATTAGACCCAACCATGTTGTGCGGGTATTAAGGGGCTCTGCAAAGTTTACGTAGGAATTCAAAAGAAGAATTAGAAGATTTTAAGAGGAGTGATGTTTATACCTAATTAATGGAATTCTCTTTTTGTCTCTGTCTCTAGCGGAGTTCATAGGTAATTATACAAAAAAAGAAGAAGGAAGGATCGACTACAATGCCAGAAACTATGACCAAACCGGCTGGTATAAGGCTGCAAGTGTAGGGAATTCAAGAAAGATTAAAGGGTTATACCTAATTTACAGGATTCTCTTTTTGCTGTCTTCTGGTAATATACAAAAAGAAGATCACTACAATGCAGACTTGATAGACCAAACCTTGTCTGGTATAAGGCTGCAAGTGTAGGGAATTCAAGAAAGATTAAAGAGTATACCTAATTTAACAGGATTTTCTTTTTGCTGTCTTCTGGTAATATACAAAAAGAAGATCACTACAATGCAGACTTGATAGACCAAACCTTGTCTGGTATAAGGCTGCAAGTGTAGGGAATTCAAGAAAGATTAAAGGGTATACCTAATTTAACAGGATTCTCTTTTTGCTGTCTTCTGGTAATATACAAAAAGAAGATCACTACAATGCAGACTTGATAGACCAAACCTTGTCTGGTATAAGGCTGCAAGTGTAGGGAATTCAAGAAAGATTAAAGAGTATACCTAATTTAACAGGATTCTCTTTTTGCTGTCTTCTGGTAATATACAAAAAGAAGATCACTACAATGCAGACTTGATAGACCAAACCTTGTCTGGTATAAGGCTGCAAGTGTAGGGAATTCAAGAAAGATTAAAGGGTATACCTAATTTAATAGGATTCTCTTTTTGCTGTCTTCTGGTAATAAACAAAAAGAAGATCACTACAATGCAGACTTGATAGACCAAACCTTGTCTGGTATAAGGCTGCAAGTGTAGGGAATTCAAGAAAGATTAAAGGGTATACCTAATTTAACAGGATTCTCTTTTTGCTGTCTTCTGGTAATATATAAAAAGAAGATCACTACAATGCAGACTTGATAGACCAAACCTTGTCTGGTATAAGGCTGCAAGTGTAGGGAATTCAAGAAAGATTAAAGGGTATACCTAATTTAACAGGATTCTCTTTTTGCTGTCTTCTGGTAATAAACAAAAAGAAGATCACTACAATGCAGACTTGATAGACCAAACCTTGTCTGGTATAAGGCTGCAAGTGTAGGGAATTCAAGAAAGATTAAAGAGTATACCTAATTTAACAGGATTCTCTTTTTGCTGTCTTCTGGTAATAAAAAAAAGAAGATCACTACAATGCAGACTTGATAGACCAAACCTTGTCTGGTATAAGGCTGCAAGTGTAGGGAATTCAAGAAAGATTAAAGGTATACCTAATTTAACAGGATTCTCTTTTTGCTGTCTTCTGTAAAAAAAAGAAGATCACTACAATGCAGACTTGATAGACCAAACTTGTCTGGTATAAGGCTGCAAGTGTAGGGAATTCAAGAAAGATTAAAGGGTATACCTAATTTAACAGGATTCTGCTCTTCTGGTAATATAACAAAAAGAAGATCACTACAATGCAGACTTGATAGACCAAACCTTGTCTGGTATAAGGCTGCAAGTGTAGGGAATTCAAGAAAGATTAAAGGGTATACCTAATTTAACAGGATTCTCTTTTGCTGTCTTCTGGTAATAAACAAAAAGAAGATCACTACAATGCAGACTTGATAGACCAAACCTTGTCTGGTATAAGGCTGCAAGTGTAGGGAATTCAAGAAAGATTAAAGAGTATACCTAATTTAACAGGATTCCTTTTTGCTGTCTTCTGGTAATAAACAAAAAGAAGATCACTACAATGCAGACTTGATAGACCAAACCTTGTCTGGTATAAGGCTGCAAGTGTAGGGAATTCAAGAAAGATTAAAGGTATACCTAATTTAATAGGATTCTTTTTGCTGTCTTCTGGTAATAAACAAAAGAAGATCACTACAATGCAGACTTGATAGACCAAACCTTGTCTGGTATAAGGCTGCAAGTGTAGGGAATTCAAGAAAGATTAAAGGTATACCTAATTTAACAGGATTCTCTTTTTGCTGTCTTCTGGTAATAAACAAAAAGAAGATCACTACAATGCAGACTTGATAGACCAAACCTTGTCTGGTATAAGGCTGCAAGTGTAGGGAATTCAAGAAAGATTAAAGAGTATACCTAATTTAACAGGATTCCTTTTTGCTGTCTTCTGGTAATAAACAAAAAGAAGATCACTACAATGCAGACTTGATAGACCAAACCTTGTCTGGTATAAGGCTGCAAGTGTAGGGAATTCAAGAAAGATTAAAGGGTATACCTAATTTAACAGGATTCTTTTTGCTGTCTTCTGGTAATAAACAAAAAGAAGATCACTACAATGCAGACTTGATAGACCAAACCTTGTCTGGTATAAGGCTGCAAGTGTAGGGAATTCAAGAAAGATTAAAGGGTATACCTAATTTAAGGATTCTCTTTTTGCTGTCTTCTGGTAATATAACAAAAAGAAGATCACTACAATGCAGACTTGATAGACCAAACCTTGTCTGGTATAAGGCTGCAAGTGTAGGGAATTCAAGAAAGATTAAAGGGTATACCTAATTTAACAGGATTCTCTTTTTGCTGTCTTCTGGTAATATACAAAAAGAAGATCACTACAATGCAGACTTGATAGACCAAACCTTGTCTGGTATAAGGCTGCAAGTGTAGGGAATTCAAGAAAGATTAAAGGTATACCTAATTTAACAGGATTCTCTTTTTGCTGTCTTCTGGTAATATACAAAAAGAAGATCACTACAATGCAGACTTGATAGACCAAACCTTGTCTGGTATAAGGCTGCAAGTGTAGGGAATTCAAGAAAGATTAAAGGGTATACCTAATTTAACAGGATTCTCTTTTTGCTGTCTTCTGGTAATATACAAAAAGAAGATCACTACAATGCAGACTTGATAGACCAAACCTTGTCTGGTATAAGGCTGCAAGTGTAGGGAATTCAAGAAAGATTAAAGGGTATACCTAATTTAATAGGATTCTCTTTTTGCTGTCTTCTGGTAATATACAAAAAGAAGATCACTACAATGCAGACTTGATAGACCAAACCTTGTCTGGTATAAGGCTGCAAGTGTAGGGAATTCAAGAAAGATTAAAGGTATACCTAATTTAACAGGATTCTCTTTTTGCTGTCTTCTGGTAATATAAAAAAGAAGATCACTACAATGCAGACTTGATAGACCAAACCTTGTCTGGTATAAGGCTGCAAGTGTAGGGAATTCAAGAAAGATTAAAGGGTATACCTAATTTAATAGGATTCTCTTTTTGCTGTCTTCTGGTAATATAAAAAAGAAGATCACTACAATGCAGACTTGATAGACCAAACCTTGTCTGGTATAAGGCTGCAAGTGTAGGGAATTCAAGAAAGATTAAAGGTATACCTAATTTAACAGGATTCCTTTTTGCTGTCTTCTGGTAATATACAAAAAGAAGATCACTACAATGCAGACTTGATAGACCAAACCTTGTCTGGTATAAGGCTGCAAGTGTAGGGAATTCAAGAAAGATTAAAGGGTATACCTAATTTAACAGGATTCTCTTTTTGCTGTCTTCTGGTAATATATAAAAAGAAGATCACTACAATGCAGACTTGATAGACCAAACCTTGTCTGGTATAAGGCTGCAAGTGTAGGGAATTCAAGAAAGATTAAAGGGTATACCTAATTTAACAGGATTCTCTTTTTGCTGTCTTCTGGTAATATACAAAAAGAAGATCACTACAATGCAGACTTGATAGACCAAACCTTGTCTGGTATAAGGCTGCAAGTGTAGGGAATTCAAGAAAGATTAAAGGGTATACCTAATTTAACAGGATTCTCTTTTTGCTGTCTTCTGGTAATATACAAAAAGAAGATCACTACAATGCAGACTTGATAGACCAAACCTTGTCTGGTATAAGGCTGCAAGTGTAGGGAATTCAAGAAAGATTAAAGGTATACCTAATTTAACAGGATTCTCTTTTTGCTGTCTTCTGGTAATATACAAAAAGAAGATCACTACAATGCAGACTTGATAGACCAAACCTTGTCTGGTATAAGGCTGCAAGTGTAGGGAATTCAAGAAAGATTAAAGGTATACCTAATTTAACAGGATTCTCTTTTTGCTGTCTTCTGGTAATATACAAAAAGAAGATCACTACAATGCAGACTTGATAGACCAAACCTTGTCTGGTATAAGGCTGCAAGTGTAGGGAATTCAAGAAAGATTAAAGAGTATACCTAATTTAACAGGATTCTCTTTTTGCTGTCTTCTGGTAATATAAAAAAGAAGATCACTACAATGCAGACTTGATAGACCAAACCTTGTCTGGTATAAGGCTGCAAGTGTAGGGAATTCAAGAAAGATTAAAGGTATACCTAATTTAACAGGATTCTCTTTTTGCTGTCTTCTGGTAATATAAAAAAGAAGATCACTACAATGCAGACTTGATAGACCAAACCTTGTCTGGTATAAGGCTGCAAGTGTAGGGAATTCAAGAAAGATTAAAGGGTATACCTAATTTAACAGGATTCTCTTTTTGCTGTCTTCTGGTAATAACAAAAAGAAGATCACTACAATGCAGACTTGATAGACCAAACCTTGTCTGGTATAAGGCTGCAAGTGTAGGGAATTCAAGAAAGATTAAAGGGTATACCTAATTTAACAGGATTCTCTTTTTGCTGTCTTCTGGTAATATACAAAAAGAAGATCACTACAATGCAGACTTGATAGACCAAACCTTGTCTGGTATAAGGCTGCAAGTGTAGGGAATTCAAGAAAGATTAAAGGGTATACCTAATTTAACAGGATTCTTTTTGCTGTCTTCTGGTAATATAAAAAAGAAGATCACTACAATGCAGACTTGATAGACCAAACCTTGTCTGGTATAAGGCTGCAAGTGTAGGGAATTCAAGAAAGATTAAAGGGTATACCTAATTTAACAGGATTCTCTTTTTGCTGTCTTCTGGTAATATACAAAAGAAGATCACTACAATGCAGACTTGATAGACCAAACCTTGTCTGGTATAAGGCTGCAAGTGTAGGGAATTCAAGAAAGATTAAAGGGTATACCTAATTTAACAGGATTCTCTTTTTGCTGTCTTCTGGTAATATACAAAAAGAAGATCACTACAATGCAGACTTGATAGACCAAACCTTGTCTGGTATAAGGCTGCAAGTGTAGGGAATTCAAGAAAGATTAAAGGGTATACCTAATTTAACAGGATTCCTTTTTGCTGTCTTCTGGTAATAAACAAAAAGAAGATCACTACAATGCAGACTTGATAGACCAAACCTTGTCTGGTATAAGGCTGCAAGTGTAGGGAATTCAAGAAAGATTAAAGGGTATACCTAATTTAACAGGATTCCTTTTTGCTGTCTTCTGGTAATAACAAAAAGAAGATCACTACAATGCAGACTTGATAGACCAAACCTTGTCTGGTATAAGGCTGCAAGTGTAGGGAATTCAAGAAAGATTAAAGGGTATACCTAATTTAACAGGATTCCTTTTTGCTGTCTTCTGGTAATAAACAAAAAGAAGATCACTACAATGCAGACTTGATAGACCAAACCTTGTCTGGTATAAGGCTGCAAGTGTAGGGAATTCAAGAAAGATTAAAGGGTATACCTAATTTAACAGGATTCCTTTTTGCTGTCTTCTGGTAATAAAAAAAGAAGATCACTACAATGCAGACTTGATAGACCAAACCTTGTCTGGTATAAGGCTGCAAGTGTAGGGAATTCAAGAAAGATTAAAGGTATACCTAATTTAACAGGATTCTTTTTGCTGTCTTCTGGTAATAACAAAAAGAAGATCACTACAATGCAGACTTGATAGACCAAACCTTGTCTGGTATAAGGCTGCAAGTGTAGGGAATTCAAGAAAGATTAAAGTATACCTAATTTAACAGGATTCTCTTTTTGCTGTCTTCTGGTAATATAAAAAGAAGATCACTACAATGCAGACTTGATAGACCAAACCTTGTCTGGTATAAGGCTGCAAGTGTAGGGAATTCAAGAAAGATTAAAGGGTATACCTAATTTAATAGGATTCTCTTTTTGCTGTCTTCTGGTAATATACAAAAAGAAGATCACTACAATGCAGACTTGATAGACCAAACCTTGTCTGGTATAAGGCTGCAAGTGTAGGGAATTCAAGAAAGATTAAAGTATACCTAATTTAACAGGATTCTCTTTTTGCTGTCTTCTGGTAATAAAAAAAAGAAGATCACTACAATGCAGACTTGATAGACCAAACCTTGTCTGGTATAAGGCTGCAAGTGTAGGGAATTCAAGAAAGATTAAAGGGTATACCTAATTTAACAGGATTCTCTTTTTGCTGTCTTCTGGTAATATAAAAAAGAAGATCACTACAATGCAGACTTGATAGACCAAACCTTGTCTGGTATAAGGCTGCAAGTGTAGGGAATTCAAGAAAGATTAAAGGGTATACCTAATTTAACAGGATTCTCTTTTTGCTGTCTTCTGGTAATATACAAAAAGAAGATCACTACAATGCAGACTTGATAGACCAAACCTTGTCTGGTATAAGGCTGCAAGTGTAGGGAATTCAAGAAAGATTAAAGGGTATACCTAATTTAACAGGATTCCTTTTTGCTGTCTTCTGGTAATATACAAAAAGAAGATCACTACAATGCAGACTTGATAGACCAAACCTTGTCTGGTATAAGGCTGCAAGTGTAGGGAATTCAAGAAAGATTAAAGGTATACCTAATTTAATAGGATTCTCTTTTTGCTGTCTTCTGGTAATATACAAAAAGAAGATCACTACAATGCAGACTTGATAGACCAAACCTTGTCTGGTATAAGGCTGCAAGTGTAGGGAATTCAAGAAAGATTAAAGGTATACCTAATTTAACAGGATTCTCTTTTTGCTGTCTTCTGGTAATATACAAAAAGAAGATCACTACAATGCAGACTTGATAGACCAAACCTTGTCTGGTATAAGGCTGCAAGTGTAGGGAATTCAAGAAAGATTAAAGGTATACCTAATTTAATAGGATTCTCTTTTTGCTGTCTTCTGGTAATATACAAAAAGAAGATCACTACAATGCAGACTTGATAGACCAAACCTTGTCTGGTATAAGGCTGCAAGTGTAGGGAATTCAAGAAAGATTAAAGGTATACCTAATTTAATAGGATTCTCTTTTTGCTGTCTTCTGGTAATATACAAAAAGAAGATCACTACAATGCAGACTTGATAGACCAAACCTTGTCTGGTATAAGGCTGCAAGTGTAGGGAATTCAAGAAAGATTAAAGGGTATACCTAATTTAAGGATTCTCTTTTTGCTGTCTTCTGGTAATAACAAAAAGAAGATCACTACAATGCAGACTTGATAGACCAAACCTTGTCTGGTATAAGGCTGCAAGTGTAGGGAATTCAAGAAAGATTAAAGGGTATACCTAATTTAATAGGATTCTCTTTTTGCTGTCTTCTGGTAATATACAAAAAGAAGATCACTACAATGCAGACTTGATAGACCAAACCTTGTCTGGTATAAGGCTGCAAGTGTAGGGAATTCAAGAAAGATTAAAGGTATACCTAATTTAAGGATTCCTTTTTGCTGTCTTCTGGTAATATACAAAAAGAAGATCACTACAATGCAGACTTGATAGACCAAACCTTGTCTGGTATAAGGCTGCAAGTGTAGGGAATTCAAGAAAGATTAAAGGGTATACCTAATTTAAGGATTCTCTTTTTGCTGTCTTCTGGTAATATAACAAAAAGAAGATCACTACAATGCAGACTTGATAGACCAAACCTTGTCTGGTATAAGGCTGCAAGTGTAGGGAATTCAAGAAAGATTAAAGGGTATACCTAATTTAAGGATTCTCTTTTTGCTGTCTTCTGGTAATATACAAAAAGAAGATCACTACAATGCAGACTTGATAGACCAAACCTTGTCTGGTATAAGGCTGCAAGTGTAGGGAATTCAAGAAAGATTAAAGGTATACCTAATTTATAGGATTCTCTTTTTGCTGTCTTCTGGTAATATACAAAAAGAAGATCACTACAATGCAGACTTGATAGACCAAACCTTGTCTGGTATAAGGCTGCAAGTGTAGGGAATTCAAGAAAGATTAAAGAGTATACCTAATTTAATAGGATTCTCTTTTTGCTGACATGAGTGACACTCTTTCTTTTTTCTAGATCATTTGACATGGAGTTACTCATGATTAAAATTCTCATTGTGTTTTTATAAATATAAGACGTGATCAATACTGTATTTTAAACTTTTAAACCTCTGTAGATATTTTAGTAGATTATTTAGTAGATTTAGTTTCTTTTGTATATTGCTATATTTCCAATTTCCAATTCCATTATGATATTGAGCTTTATATGTCAAATCATCCAGGCCATGTCACCTACCTTAAATTTTTCTGAAATTTTGCCTAGGTATAGACTATGTTAGAGTAAGACAATCCCAAATAATGTTCAATATATGTAAAATAATAATAGGAATTTTTTTTGTCATTGATGCAGGGTCACATGAGGTTTTGCCTACCTATTGATCTTGTTATGAAAAAATTAGATATCATTAATAACTTAAAATTGGTTAAAATTAAGATGTTTTTGATAGCAATTTTGGATTCCTTGAGTAAAAAAATAAAAAAAGCTTCTATAAGCCAATTTCTAGGATTACAGGAGTTCTAGAACTTATTTTACAGACAAAAATAAATGACAAAAAGTCACCATTTTTCACACACAAACACAAATTTAAAGAGCTAAAAATCAACATAACCCGGTCAATTTTTTAAAATTGGAAGCTCCAATTTTGGGAATAGACTTACTTTAACAGAGTCCATATCTCGACAAAACTTCAGAAAAATTGAAGTGGGTGGTTAACATGTCCTGGATGATTTGATATCGACTTACCCATATGTCGTATCATAAAAATTCCCAAATCCAAAATTATTCTATCTCTTATAATTGAATCTAATTTTGTAGCTCATGTATTCTGCATTTATATGGGAATTAATACTATAGGGATGTAGGAGATTAATAACCATGTAAGTGATGTGAAAACTCTCAAAATTCCAATAGTAAACATGAAAGAAAAGCCTATGTAGATACATAACAAAACATAATTTTACCTAATTATTCATTCCTAAGACAACTAATGTTTTCAACACACCCATTCCTGAAGAGTGTTAAAGAGGACACCAACCATGATGTTGACCTGGATATAATCAAACTATGCCAGGTATTCAACAATGGTAGTAGCACCTATGAAGCAGGTCAGCTTTTGACATACCCTCAAATTATGACACAGAGGACAGAGGTAGTGTAGCTGTCACCTTTGAGTGCGCCTAATAGTTAGATATATTTATTTTCTACCCTCAAAATATACCCTTAAATTTGCACAGTGTAAGGGAAACAACTCTATTAGGGTCTGATAATCAAGTGGACCCACAGGGCCTGAATGGCATTATGGGAAAATCAACAGATATCCTTAGGGCAAAATAGGGACTTCCGCCAGGCTGATGCAGCAAAAAGGTTGTGTGGAAAATACTGTCCTAAAATTAGAATTTAAGTCTTTAGTTAGTTCTCGGTACTGGTAACGACGCACAGGTATGTTTCTTTCCAATTTTCCCGTGAAGTTGCTGGCATTTGTTAAAGACCCTTTTTGTAAATTAGTAATTGTTTTTACCCTATTTTATTTCAGTATTTCACAGTGTTTGGAAGTAAATAAAATCTTCTACATTCAACATCAGTTGTCTTCGTGTCATCAATACATCACCAGAAAATATTACCAGGGAACTGCTACAGGTAGAATGAAATCGTGCAAGGTTTTCAAAAATGGTAGTGGCATCTACAAAACTGGGCCACCCTTGACATACTGTAGATCTACATCCGTGGTCTCAACACACACAAACGTTTTAGAATCACAGCCAATAGAATAAAACTCTCCAAGCATATGATTAAAGCTATCATCAATTTCCCAACATCTATAATCTTCACCAAGGTAAAATTAGGGTTTGGACTTGTTAATCAGATGTCTTACATATTCATAAACAACACAAAAACTTCCCCCGAGAGTGACAAATGAAAGATGTCGGAAAAATGTGCTCCATGTGGTTTGCACTTTCTGGGTCCCATAACCTTTTGTTGGGAATTTATTAACTTAATCCCACAGAAAAAGAGACATACCTTTTTCTCTCTGGCAAGCACAGTTACTCATCTAGACATATATCTTCTTTGAGATACCTTCTAATCAATTAACGAGGCAACACATCAGGACTGCTTTTCAATAACACGACGTGTGTATTTTATTTAAAAACAATAACTGAAAAACAAGGGTAAAGGGCAAGTAATTCATCCGTACAAAAATAGGCCAGGATATTCGCATGACATTGAAGATTACATAAAAAAAAGTCCCAAATGCATGGAAATCAAAGATTTTCCACAAAAATCGACTCATTCATGGCCAAAGAAACAAGAACCATGGAGTCGAGTACACATGGACCATGCCTATGTCAAGGGTATAGGACTACTATTGATTTTAGTAGATTCTATCTATATGAGATTGTTCAGGTGCGTGATAGAAAATCTGCAACTGTCATTTGAGAGCAATATTCTCAAGAAATTGGGTACCCAAAACCCTGGTATCAGACAATGTGCCTGAATTCTGTGATGAAGGTCTGTGTTTCTGATTGAGGAAGATAGGATGTAAACCCTACAAAACTCTGCCCTACCATCCACAATCGAATGGGGTTGCGGAAAGGATAGTTAGAACAGTTAAATTAGGATTAAAAGCATTCACGCCATCACGAGAGACCATAGAATCCTTTCTATCTAAAGTCATGATGAGTTACAGAGCCATTCCTCATGCTGATAGAACACTAAGTCCTTCTGCCTTGATGGCAAGACAGATCAGATCTCCCATAACCATGTATTTTTTGACTAATGAAAAAATGTGGTACAAAAAAAGGAACAACACACAACCTGAAAAGGCCTATTTTATTATGCACAAAGGGAACAACACAGCTGTAATAACAAGTGTGCTGTCCCATGCTGATCAGATAAGGAATAGATATGAAGAAGACGTGATTATGGAGGAATCAGAAAGAAACAGGGATATAAACCAATATGATGGAGATGTTATAGAGCCAATGGATGAAAGTGTGTCGGATTCTGATGTGCCATATGAGGGATCCAGCAGTGATGAAATGAGACCGCGATCACCGATACGAAGAACCCCCCGCCCAAGGATATTTAAGAGAAGCAATAGATCAACGAGGGGAATAAAACCTCTCTGTTTCAGGGAGGTGTAGTGAGATAGCCAATGGCATGTTATCTCATTTGCATATGTCTACTACAGTGGTAAATATATAAAGATAGTTCAACAACATAAGGGACTAAGCTGTGATAAGCGAACTACTACTACAAGAACGTACGAAACTACACATCACAACAGTTATACTTAAATGTTCCTCTTTTCTTTCATTGGATTTTCTTTCATATGACTATATAACTTTAGGGGCAAAATATAATATTCTAAATAAAACTAATGTTTTCTTATTGAATAATTTACAGTGTAATTCATTTGAAATCAATACAGAAAGGTTTTCTAAAAATTCAAGGGAGATGATTTTAATATTTTTTTTCATTTAATAAAATTCGTAAAATTAACAGATTGCAAAAAGAAAAGAAAGCCAAAATAAATGTTTTGTAAATGTTGACTTAAGAATATAAAGTATTGTTATGAATTAGAAAAAAAGAAATTTACTTCTTCATCAGTGGTAAACGAAAATTGTCAAGTTCTTTTCTTCATGGTAATTAATTGGTCTTCTGCTCTCTGACAGGTGTATGATAATACATCATGAGGCAAGTGAATTTCTTTTATATTCAATCTATGGTCCACTGGAATGAAAAAATCCACTAGCTGTCAAGTTCTTTTCTTCTTGATAATCAATACTAAGCCTAGTCTTCTGCTCTCTGACAGGTGTATGATAATACATCATGAGGCAAGTGAATTTCTTTTCTTTTCATTCTATGATTCACAGGAATGAAAAAATCCTTTTTTTTTACAAGTTCTTTTCTTCTTGATAATTGATACTAGGCCTAATCTTTTGGCAAGAATTGTGTGACCCTTTCAAATAACCCTCTCTGGTAATAAAACTAAAATCTAATTATGTGTCTTACAAGTGATGACCTGATGTACATATCCCAACATGAAATATATGTCAAAATAGGCAAAGATAATCAATCTATGTATTTTAAAAGTCCCTTTGACCTCATTTCCAGCCTCTTCACGTTGGTTCATTTAGCATATCTCCAGCCTCCAGAAGACCTGTCTGTCAATAACGACTAACGTTTCAGCCTGTGATGCTAACCCAGCATATTTACAACCCTCAGAATAAGCTGTCTGTCGACCACAACTAACGCCCTCTACCCAGTCTGCAATGCAATACTAGCATATTTCCAGCCTCCAGATTAACACATCTGTTGACAATAAACAACATCCCCTTCCCAGCCATCAATATCAACAACTAAACCAATGAGGAAATCATCAAATGTATTGCTATGCGGTAAATAAACACTTCCGTATTTGTTAACCTAAATATCCTTGTCTATTTTTCTTTCCTTGGTTGGGTTGTTCAATTTCTTCTTTTTTCTTTGCAGTGTAAATAAACACTTCCATATTTGTTAACCTAAATCTCCTTGTCTATCTTCCTTTTCTTGGTTGTGTCATTCAGTTCTTCTTTTTTTTTCTGTTTTGCAGGGTCGATGTACTTATCAGCTCCACAACACAAGTTCTTTTCTTCTTGATAATTAATACTAGGCCTAATCTTTTGGCCAGAATTGTATGATCCTTTTAAATAACCCTCTTTGGTAATAAAACTAAAATCTAATTATATGTCTTACAAATGATGTCCTGCTATATATACTCCAACATAAAAAATATTTCAACAACTATAAGAAAGAATATGATAATAATTTCCTAATTTGTTTTGTGTGTCATAATTTTTCAGTTAATCTCTAAAATTGTTCAATTTTCTGAAACTTTAGATTGGTGAAAGGCCCTAAAATATATGGAACTACAGAAAAACAAATAAATAATTCAAGTTTTTAAAAGATGCAATTTTTTAATAATTCTGCCTCATATTCTTTTTTTATAATAGGTTAAATTAGTTACTTTTGGGATGTGACGCTGAGGCTTTCAGGGAGGTGAGGGGAAATGTAAAATAGTCTTTTAATTTAAAATCTTGTGATTGGTCAGTGTAGAAAATTATGATTACAGTCCATATGTTTTAGTGATTGAAATTACTCTGATCCCAGAGAAAGGCTTTAAAATTCTGTCAATCTAATGTCAAAAGACTTTAAAAATTAATGTATGTAATTTAGAAGTACCTTCAAGAAAAAAGTGAAACTTTGTATTTTGTTTCACTACAGAACAAAATCCTTTAGTGAAACAAGAGAGAAAAAAAGAACTTCAATTTTGAAAGTGATCTCAGTTGATTAGGGGAAGATTGAAATATTTTCCTAATCCTAAAGATGACATTTTACCATGGCCCATCAAGATTTTAAATGAGTCATTTGTTTGAAATTTTTATCCATCTCTTTTGAGAAAATCTATTAAATTAATAATCTAAGATCAGTATTTGTAAATCTGGAGACACCAAATGAGTGCAATTTCCAACAATTAATATTCATGGATGTGGAATTTCTTTGGACCAATCGGATTTTGAATGAAATATCCTAAAACAGAGATGAATCAAGACAACATTAGTTGTTCAACAGTTGATAGAAAAATACTATAGATAAGAGGAAGATTGAAATATTTTGATAATCCTAAATCTCCTTGTATATTTTCCTTTCCTTGGTTGTGTCATTAAAGGTTTTTTCTTTCTGTTTTGCAGGGTAAATAAACACTTCGATATTTGTTAACCTAAATCTCCTTGTCTATCTTCCTTTTCTTGGTTGTCATTTAATTCTTTTTTTTCTGTTTTGCAGGGTTGATATACTTATTAGCTCCATGAAACAAGTTCTTTTCTTCTTGATAATTAATACTGGGCTTAATCTTCTAGCCAGAATTGTATGATCCTTTTAAATAACCCTCTTTGGTAATAAAACTAAAATTTAATAATGTGTCTTACAAATGATGATACTATAGATAAGAGGAAAATTGAAATATTTTGATAATCCTAAAGATGACATTTTACCATGGCCAATCAATAGTAATGATTCAGCTGATTCCAAGATCAGTGTCTATAACTTTGGAGACAGCAAATGTTTCCAATTTCCAAAAATTAATATTCATGGATATGGAATTTCTTTGGACCAATTTTGAATAAAGGTAAGAAAATACCCCTAAACAGAGATGAATCCAGACACCATTAGTTGTTCAACATTTGATAGAAAAAAATACTATTAAATGGTTAATGATTGAAAATTGCTGTATATACTCCATCATAAATAATTGAAGCATTCATCACCTGTTATTTTTTTTCAAAACATATCAGCATGTTTTTTTAATAGCTGCTACTCGCACTTCATAGCAGCTTGGTTTACTTGGTCTTGCTTCAAGGTATTTATTTTAAAATTTAGCTTCACCAACCCTGTTGCCCCTAACACAACTGGTATGATATTGATTCCTTTCAATGACCAAGTTGTTTTAACATCATTCTTGAAGTCTTAATATTTTGTAATTTTTTCACGCTCAGCTCTATTGAGGCCAAAATCATTTTGGACAACTACATCAATAATAAGGGTAGATTTTTCCTCTTTATTCCAGATGACAATATCTGGTTTAATTGCTTTGTATTTTATATATCTGCCTGTCTGTATACAGAACACAGTCACCACCCATTTGATTTTATTGGTGGAGATATTTGAATACTTTTTTATGGCGGGCAGTATAGTGGCCATCTGCCGGAAGGATCTGGAATGTGTTTGTCTACATATGTTATTTAAAACTGGATTTTACTATAAATAGTAATTCATCCTACTCTTGGAGTAGTGTAAGGATATTCTGGAAAAATTCCATGTATCATTTTTTTTTTCAAGTGTAAAAATTCATGGATTCATGGTAAAAAAAAATTAAACCTTGGGAGGGGGTAAGATATCTAAAATGAATTGGCGATGAAAAGCGGGGTTGGGGTGAGGCATTGTAAAATATCTCCATAATTTGCCGATAAAATGTGAAAAACACGACTCGGAAAATATCTATATTTGGCTAGAATTATGTCTTAAAAAATATCACATTAACTTTTTGGGAAAAAGCGCTGTTTTGTTGGGGGGGGGGGGGGTTAAAATATTTTCAAAAATATGGCTTACTTTTAACACCTTCAAAACACTAAAAAAAAAAAATTGTCGATAAAAACCCCTTCAATCGACAAATTTGTTCATATACAGCAGGCACCACTTCAGCTAGGGACTTCATTCATAGGTGAGTTTGTTTTTTGACCTTTCACTGCAGGAGACCGGGATGGAACTTTGCAAATAGTACTTGACCAATATTTCCAGGTGTGGGTGGGGGTAAAAAAGAAAATTTCCTCGTATATTCCTTTAAAATAAACTGAACCCTCATTTCATGTTCGTGTTTTTGCAATTAAAGTTTGGTTTTAAAGGCTCATTTTACAATTTAGGCATAAATTGGATCCTCCTTTTATAACCGTAATTTTGTTTTTTCGTCGATGATGATTAAAATCTGACGTTTTTATTTTAGAGTACCAAAGCCAAAAAGAAAAGAAATAACAACAAAAGGTAATCTTCAACTTTTTACTTGTAAATTCCTACCATAAAATGCTCAAGCCTAATTTTTATGGTAGGAATTTACAAGTAAAAAGTTGAAGTGTAAAAACAAACATTAATTTTATTTAATTCTTAAATGTATTTCTGTTTAAATTGTTCATTTTCAGTCAAAATTTTGCATGTGTGCTATTCTATATAAGTACAGAAAATTCTTTTTAAATGTTCTAAATTTTACGAGGTAGAGGGACAGTTTTGTAAAACGTAATTTATTTTTTAACCTTTCTTTAACGAATACATCATTATCTTTAGTCTGATGACAAATTCTTGTCTTGTTCAGTGTCATATAAAAATAAATAAAAATACTGCTACATGATGAAAGCGAAACTTCAAAATAGCCAATCAGAAGCATTTTTACTGTTTAATGAATATTTATGACCAGTTTGGGAAATGTTGAGTAGGTTCATTGAGCAAAAACAAAACAAAAAATAAAAAAGCGTCCTTGTTATTTTACTAGTTATATTTGTTAACGGTAACAATAACATTAATTTTGTCTCAGATAATTTAAATTTTCCAGGACAAAATTCAAATTTTTTTCCAGAATTTAAAAAAAACCCAACCCTTTTTCAAGGTTTTCCAGTACTGGAAAATATACATTTCATTTTCCAGGCAGCGTGGGAACCCTATTACACAGAAGAAATATAAAAAGAGAACCATGTGAAAGTGATAATGTTCATTTGTTTCAATCAAAATGAAAAGATAAAAAGAAGAAAAAAAAGAGTGATAGTGTCAAATCAAGATTATTATACTTTTTACATATTGAACCATTTGCAATAATTCTTAAGTAAACATATCAAATGTTGTAATAATTAGATTATCAAATTGTAGTATATCTAGATGTTCCACTAGTTGTCAATAAATGTTAATGAAGTACAGATGTACTCTGGTCTTTCATACTGGATGTTTCCACAGATTTGTTTAGTGAAGACAGTTACATACTTTGTTTCTCTCTAGTGTGTATTTGCATGGGTTTTTCAAATTGGAATTCAAAGAAAATGTCTCTCTTTTTGTTTTATTTTCCTTTAACAATTTCCCTCAAGTGTGTATCAAGACAGTTACATACTTTGTTTCTCTCCAGTGTGTATTTGCATGGGTTTTTCAAATTGGAATTCAAAGAAAATGTTCTCTTTTTTGTTTTATTTTCCTTTAACAATTTCCCTCAAGTGTGTATCAAGACAGTTACATACTTGTTTCTCTCCAGTGTGTATTGCATGGGTTTTTCAAATTGGAATTCAAAGAAAATGTTCTCTTTTTGTTTTATTTTTCCTTTAACAATTTCCCTCAAGTGTGTATCAACATGTTTTCTTAAGGTGGAATTATTTGAAAAGGCAGTTTTACACACTTCACTGGCTTTTCTCCAGTGTGTTTGCATGAAAATGCTACCTCACTCACTTCACAAGGATATGTTTTTTCTTTGTTTCATTTTCTTATAACAATTTCTAGAAGTCAAGGGGCCGCTGTCATGGGACTAACACTTGATTTCTTTATAAATAGTATTTGTATCCTAATGATCTGTTTAGGATGGAGCATGTTCCTTTGATAGCTGCTATTTGTAATTCATAGCAGCTTGGCTTCCCTGGTATTGTTTCAAGGTATTTTTTCAAGTTTTGCGCCACCAGCCCAGTTGCCCCAATCACAATGGGTATGATGTCTATTTCTTTCAATGACCAAGTTGTTTTTAGGTCATTCTTGAGGTCTTGATATTTTGTAATCTTTTCTCGCTCAGCTCTATCTAAGCCATAATCATTTGGGACAGCTACATCAATAATGAGAGCAGATTTTTTCTGTTTATCCCAGATGACAATAGTTTAATAGTCTGGTTTAATGGCTTTGTCTTTTATATATCTGCCTGTCTGGATTACTTTATTATAGAACATAGTCACCTTTCCATTTGATGTTACGGGTATGTGCTGTGTTAAATGTTCTGTCTATGCAAATCTGGATCCACAAATTTTACAAGGGGATGGTTTCTCTCCTACGAGTTCACATGCGCACTGTCAAATCTGAATTGTCTGAAAATCTTGATCCACCAATTTAGCAACAAAATGGTTTCTCCCTAGTGTGTTTATGTGTTTTCTCAAACTTGAACTTTCAGAAAATGCTGATCCACACACTTCACAAGGATATGGTTTTTCTCCAGTATGTGTCCACATATGTATTTTCAATTCACCATTTGTACAAAATGCTGATCAACACACTTCACAAGAAAATGGTTTCTCTCTTTTTTTTAATTTCTTTTTCTTATTAGAATTTTCAGAAGTCAAGGTGCCCCTGTCCTGGGGCTAACACTTGATTTCTTTATAAATAATATTTGTATCCTAGGATGGAGCATGTTCCTTTGATAGCTGCTATTTGTATTTCATAGCAGCTTGGCTTCCCTGGTATTGTTTCAGGGTATTTTTTCACATTTTGTTTTACCAGCCCAGTTGCCCCAATCACAAAAGGTATGATGTCTCTCCAATGTGTTTTTGCATGTGCTGTGTAAAATTTGCTTTCTGTGTAAATCTGGACCCACAAACTTTACAAGAGAATGGTTTCTCCTCTGTGTGTTCGCATGTGCCGTGTTAAATTTATTTTCTGTGCATATCTGGATCCACAAATTTTACAAGTGAATGGTTTCTCTCCTGTGTGTGTTCGCATGTGCACAGTCAAACCTGAGTTGACTGAAAATCTGGATCCACAAACTTCACAAGGATATGGTTTCTCTCCAGTGTGTGTTCGCATGTGTTTTGTCAAACTTGTCCTTTCAGAAAATGCTGATCCACACACTTCACAAGAAAATGGTTTCTCCCCAGTGTGTGTTCGCATGTGGATTTTTAAATAGGAGTTGTCTGAAAATGCAGATCCACACACTTCACATGAGAATGGCTTTTTTCCGTTGTGTGTTCGCATGTGTTTGTACAAGGAGAATGTGATGTTAAATGATACCTTACATATTTCACAAGAATATGGTTTGTCTCCACTGTGTGTTCGCATGTGCCATTTTAAATGCCCTGTCTGTGTAAATCTGGATCCACAAATTTTACAACAGAATGGTTTCTCTCCTGTGTGTGTTCGCATGTGGATTTTCAGACGTGAGTTCACTGAAAATGCAGAACCACACACTTCACAAGAAAATAGATTTTCTCCAGAGTGTGTTCGCATGTGCGTTCTCAGAGAGGAACTGCAGAAGAATGCTAACTCACACACATCACAAGGATATGTTTTTTTTCCAGTATGTGTCTGCATGTGTTTTTTCAAATCACCATTTATACAAAATACTGATCCACACACTTCACAAGAAATTGGTTTCTCTCTAGTCCGTTTTTGCATGTGCCGTGTTAAATGTCCTGTCTGTGTAAATCTAGATCCACAAACTTTACAACAGAATGGTTTCTCTCCTGTGTGTGTTCGCATGTGGATTTTCAGACGTGAGTTCACTGAAAATGCAGAACCACACACTTCACAAGAAAATGGTTTTTCTCCAGTGTGTGTGCGCATGTGCGTTCTCAGAGAGGAACTGCAGGAAAATTCGAACTCACACACTTCACAAGGATATGTTTTTTTTCCAGTATGTGTCCTCATGTGTTTTTTCAACTCACCATTTGTACAAAATGCTGATCCACACACTTCACAAGAAATTGGTTTCTCTCTCTAGTGTGTTTTTTTGCATGTGCCGTGTTAAATGTCCTGTCTGTGCAAATCTGGACCCCAAACTTTACAACAGAATGGTTTTCTCCTGTGTGTGTTCGCATGTGGATTTTTAGACTTGAGTTCACTGAAAATGAAGAACCACAACTTCACAAGAAAATGGTTTTCTCCCAGTGTGTGTTCTCATGTGCACTGTCAACCTGGGTTGTTTGAAAATCTGAATCCACAAACTTCGCAAGGAAATGGTTTCTCCCCAGTGTGGTGTTTGCATGTGTTTATCAAACATGTCTTTCAGAAAATGCTAATCCCACACACTTCACAAGAGAATAGCTTTTTTCCATTGTGTGTTTGCATGTGTTTGTACAATGAGCACGCACTGTGAAATGATACCTTACACATTTCACAAGAATATGTTTTTTCTCCAGTGTGTTTCTGCATGTGCTGTGTTAAATTTCCTTTCTGTGTAAATCTGGATCCGCAAACTTTACAAGAGAATGGTTTCTCTCCTGTGTGTGTTCGCATGTGGGTTTTCAAAATGGAATTCTTAGAAAATGCAGATCCACAGACTTCACAAAAGAATGGTTTTTCTCCAGTGTGTGTTCGCAGGTGATATTTTAAAGCTGCTCTCTGTGAAAATGCTGATCCACATACTTCACAAGAAAATGGTTTCTCTCCAGTGTGTATTAACATGTGTGTTTTCAAAATGTAACTTGTAGAAAATGCTGTCCCACAAACTTTGCAAGGAGATGGTTTCTCTTCAGTGTGTGTTTCCATATCTTTTTTGATTTTGAACTGTTAAAATGCAAATCTGCTCCGAGGAGAAAAGTTGTCTTTCATTAGAGTCTACTTTAACAATTGTTTTTTTTTAATACAAATCTAGTACAAAAGTTTATTCATTGAATTTTGGAAAGAAAAAAGTGTTTTGTGAGATGTCAATATCTAGATTGCATAGGTTGATATGTTTTTTTGAAGTTTCTTTTAGTTTTAAAACTATTCTTTTCTCAATCCTGTAATCTGTGGAGAAATGAAATTTAAAGTATTATTAAAAAACCTGTAATTCATACATTATTTGAAATACACATACCAACTTATCATCATTACACAAGAGAATAAATAGCTTCCTTAGAAAAAATACTAAATAAAAAACTGAACTGGGAAATCGCAAGTATCAAAAGAAAAAAGAAAATCAAAATTGTCAAACGTCCATCTCTAACAGGAAGGGGGAATCACTTGGCCAAGATGCTGAAAGACAAGGATACAAAGTCAGCAAGGGTCTCTTTTCAAGCCAAGCTTTTGATCTTTCATGGGAATTGCAATGCTAATTTTTTATTCACCAGAGAGTGAACCCCACTGCTACAATCTTTTTTTTTTTCAAGTGTGTTTTTTTTTAAATAAAATAACCATTTAATTATAGAATTAAATCATGAATGCATTAAGTGCTGAATATTCATTAAAATCAGACAATTCCATGATTTTGGTAATCTTTTTTAAAATTATGAAATCTTTTCAAAACTTTTTTACCCACCTTTGATACTTTTGCACATACATATATTTAGTTATGGGCAGAATCAGTGTGTGTAAGAAGAGAAAAATAAATGAAAATCATACACCAATTTACTAGATTTTGTGTACAAATAAATAAGAACCTATGGTGGCCCATACAGTAAAATTATATTAGCATATCTTCTCCATGTGTGTGTTCGCATGATCATCAGGAGGACATAATTCCTCTAATACATTTTTTGATGATTCCTTTGTATATTTGATTTTTTAAGAAAAAGAAAATCTGTTAGTAATATTTTTTAAATATAGAAAAAAATAGTGGCAGGCCAAATTTTACATTTGAAACTTACATTTTTAGATAGAATGAACAAAACTTTAACCTATCATGAAAATATTAACTCAGCATGACACTTCCTGACATTTAAAATTCACAATGAAATTTTTGAGTGTATAAAAATAGGTCAATTGAATCAGTAAAAATACTTTTTGCATTAATTCAAAGAAAATTAATTTGTTTTTTAAACTAAGAAAAAAAAGTATTTTTTGAGAAATATACTTTAATTTTCAAATGATTTTTTTTTTGAGTAGTGAATTATATTTTTTTAAAATTTTTTACATTTTTCAGGATTTGATATGATAGAAAGTAAAAATCAGGACTAGAAAATTGTTTTCTTAAAATGACTAAATTCTGAATTGAATAAAAATTACTTCTTTTATACTTTTCAATAAAATTCATTATAAAATTAAGTCATTGATAAAATTAATTCATTATAGAATTAAGTCATTAATGAAATAAAAAGTTTAAAAATTTCATTAAAATTTGACAATTCCCCTGATTTTGGTAATTGTTTTAAAATTTTTAAAAAATGTTATCTCCCTTGTTTTACTTTTGCCTATGGTATATGTATGTATCGGCGCATGTATGTTGTCACCAGTATTAGGGGCTGGAAAATTGTTTTTCTTAAAATGAACAAAGTTTAACTCCAAGTACACTCTGAATTGATAAAAAAACTTCTTTTGATATTTTTTAATAAATAAGCGATTCATTATAAAATTAAGTCATTATTGAATAAAAAGGTAACAATTTAATTAAAAATTTACAATTCTCTGATATGAAATACACATGTAAATAATATCAGACAATTGATTGAAGACAGTCGCAAGTAGCAGGGCAACAGTAAATGAAATTAGTGTAGGAAAAGTACATCTAGATCAAAGCTAAAGGCAACCAGCCAAAAAGATAAACTTCAGAAGTGGAAAGACCACTTCCAGAAACTGCGAGGACCCCCCACCTCCAAAATCATAAATATAATACCCAAAGATTGTAGATAGACAACTAGACATCAAATTGGGGATTTCACAACAGAAGAACTCAACAAAGTCTTAAAGAATCTAATAGGCAGAAAAGCTGCAGGTCTTGACAAAATACCCCGAGATATGGAAGATGAGAAAGTTCAATGTCATACTGTTTAGGTTATGCAATGCCATATATAGACAAAATAGAATAGATAAATCGACGAAAGGCTGCATCCTCCCTCCCATTCCACAAAAGGGAGACCTAGGAATTGCTAAGAACTAGTGCATAACTCTTATGCTATTGTGCTGCTTAGATATATAAAGCCCTTCTTAATCGTATCCGACTCAAAATAGAGAAAATCCCAAGGAAAAACCGAAACGGATTTCACAGAAATCGATCCACAACCTCTGAAAATCCTGACTATTCGTTAGATCATAGTAGTTCGGGCAAAAATCTGCTATTCATGATTCTACAAGGCTTTAATATTCCATAAACAGAGGGGAAATGGAACAAATACTACTAACATACAGTCTCGTACAAAGATTATGGTTACTGCTATAATGATGCTCTACAAAGACACTAAAGCAATGGTATGCTCACCTGATGGTGACACAGATTTCTTTGACATAGTTGCTGGAGTCCTACAAGGATTTCATTAGCACCCATACATATTCAAATATGCCTACACTATGTACTCTGAACATCATTAGATACTATAAAAAAAAGGCCTCACACTCAAAAAAGCAAGAAGCAGGCAATATCTGCAAAGACTATTACAGATGCAGACTATGCTAGATGACTTAGCACTTCTTGCAAAATACACTGACCACAGACCAAGTCACAACTACAGAGCCTGGAGAAGGCAGCAAACAACACTGGCTTCTATGAACGCTGATAAAACTGAGTTCATGCATTTTAAAAATAAAGGAGACATGTCCACACTTGACGGTAAGCCTAAGGCCAGTAAGAACAATTTGCATACCTAGGTAGTAATATCTCATCCACAGAAGAAATATTAATGCACGAATGAGAAAAGATGTCGCCTATAAACAGATTAACAGTGCATATGGAAATCTGATCTCACTGAAGAGTTTAAATTGACTTCCAAGTTCTGTATCAGTACTTGCTGCAACCGTCAGAGAGATTTACTATCGAATTCAACAAAGAATTATTTCCCCTGCCACTAGGGGGCAAATCGCCAACAGGAGGTTTGGCGCGAGAATCAAACCAAACTCACTTATCACAGAGCAGTTTATCACGGAGAGACGCAAAAATATAGCGCCTCCGCCACCTCGCCATACCAGCAAACTTTCTAAGGCATTGTATCAGCAAAACGTTCTAAGGCTGATACATAGGAATACTAACAGAAATGACTGAAGAATGAGAAACGACCTGACACTAACAAGACACCTGGAGAATAAACTAGATGGGATAATGCCAAGAAAATGCTGCGTGCGATCTTGAACAAGTCGTGGAAACAGCACCCTACAGGAAGCAGCCGTATGCCCACCTGCTTCCCATCTCAAACCATCCAAGTGAGATGAATAAGACATGTAGACACGCTGAGAAGCAGGAGAACTCATAAGTTGACATTCTCCTGTGGGAAGCCAACATATGCCTGTGGCCCGCTTAGCAAAACGGCTACATTGACCAGAAAGTTTTGAAGTAAAATACAGATGCATTAAAATTCATTCATTGATAGATACTGAAAATTTTCACTAAATGGATAATTCCCTGATTTTGGTAATTTTTTTTTCAATCGAGCGTTAACATCTAAATATATTTCATCAAAACTCACTGAAAAAAAGTTTACTGCAACAATTTTTCTTTTTTTTAAATTCAAATTAATTGAATCGATTCTTTAAGGTCAAAAGTAGTTGTTTGGTTGGTTGGTTTATTAATTTAAACGGGCATATCAACCCGTCCAGGGTTAATCAATGCCTAGCATTGGGTTTGTTATACATATTGTGTATTCATATTAACATTTAGTAATTGGTTTTTAACAATGTGTTGCAATATTGGGAATCATACTGTATGCCATTGATTTGTTTCATGTCTATATTCTATGGTAATATTTTATTTCCCCAAAAAGGAAGAAATAATCCCTATGTTAATTTCAAATAGGTCCTTCATATTGTTTGCTTTAAAAATAATATTTTCTGATGTGAGCAAAAAATCTGCATTCCATCATAAGTGTTTGACTGGTCAGGGGTGTTTACATGTTTCACATGTGGTTGTTTGTTCTTGTTTGAAGTATTTAAGAGGTGTTTAGTTTGTAATGACCAATGCACCGGGACATAAGTTGTTTCCTTTCTAGACTTCCTTAAAGTTGGCTGCAGCCTCCCAAAGTCGGTTTGTTAGGAAGAGTTTATTTGTGGAATACAGTTATTCCAGTGTTTGTGCCATTTTGTATGAAGGAATCTATTAAATTTTAGGTTTCAAGTCCGTATATGGTATCTGGACTTGTCAGGATTAATCTAGAGCGATTTAGCTGCAGCGTCAGCTCCTTTCATCCCACTCCTATATGACTTGGTATCCAGCATATAATAATCTCCTTAGAGTTAGACATTGAGTCTAATCTATTCAGGAGCTTAATGATGAGAGGGTCTTCCAGTTTTTTTTTATTTCTAATGATAGTAGGACTGAGAGGCGAGTATGAAAATTTCAGTTAATTTACCAGTTAATGAATTTTATAATGCATTAGTTATTCTATTTCAAAACTTTAATCAGGGTATTTCTGCTATGATAAATTAAAATATAAATTTCATTTAAAATATGAGTAAGTGTGGGGACCATGTTTGCTTGGTGTGTGATGGGTTGAACAAGATCCTAGTTTTGATCCCCACAATTTAAATGTATGAGAACTACGGAATGTAGCTTCCGTAGAAAACAAAAGACAAAATTATACAATAAACAATTTTTTATACATTAATTTACAATAGGTATATTCAATTGTTCTTTTAGTGATGGTTGCGACTGTATGTGTCCTGTAACAGAGTGTTGGTAGAGTTGTTATGTATTGTTTATAATGTTGTTATTGGACATGTAAAAAGGTGTAGCATTTTGTAAAAACAAATGTCTGTGATTGAAACGTGTGTTGTATTGAGAAGGAGAGAGAGAAAATATGAAATGAAAAAATAGACGGACCTGTTGAGTCTATTTTTAATGTCTCCAGACAGCATCCTCTCTCCATTGTGTCAAGTTAGGGAGCATCTCCGCCTTCCAACTCTGTTCGAGTTGGGAAGAGTAAGCTCCTCACTGAAGTTTTTCAGCGCTATGGCCTTTTTTATTAAATTTTCTTTGTCATTTGTTACGTGATCATTAAGCTAAATTTTATATTGATTTTTCAAAATTCAGCTTGTCTAATGAAGTATTTAATTTGATAGCCCCCTCTAGAAAAAAGGCTTTTCTGGAGAATGTAGACCGTTTATTAATCCGCTATCAAAAACATTAATTCCTTTATCTAATCACTCAAATGATATAGAATTCGCCTTGCTTTTTGTGATGTCAAGCCAAATCAGTAATTTTTTCAAGGCACTTTTAACAATGGCCAATTCTCAGATTATTTTTCTGTAGTCCTGTGACCTCGAGAGCGCGGCGTATGAAGATAAATATGAAACCGTTAGGTTGAGTTCTAGGATTGCACCACATAAAGAACATTTTTCGGGTATGAATTTAATTGTTTTGTTTTATTGTGTTTCTTTTCAGGAAATTGAACTCTTTCTCAAGACTAAAATATTATTCGATTAATCTTTTTGTTTATATATCTAATCTTAACTTATAAATTGGTGAATTCCTTTTTTACAAAAAACTTACTTTTTTAATGTATCCCAATTCACATTAGCACACAACTCTCCCCAGTAGCAGCAAAATTTATTTAATATTGTCATATTCAGATTCTCAATAAAAATATTTTTTTTATAATACTTTTCTTTAGTGATCAACCAACATAATATTTTTTTGGTTCGAAAATTGTTGGAATTTTGCGGTCTTCCTTTGAAATAGACACTAAAAGATCGTAAGTTTTTTACTTTTTATAGAATGATACTCGATTTACGATAATTATTGAATGGTATTTAAAAAATCTCTCAATTTTTTTTTTTTTTTTCAATTTCCGGATCTCGTATTTACTACCCGAACAGATTCTTTAAGAATGTTTTGCTTCTATTCTGAATACAGATGAACTCTGGTCTTTCCATACTGGATGTTCCACAGATTTGTTTAGTAGACAGTTACATACTTTTTTCTCTCTAGTGTGTATTGCATGGTTTTTCAAATTGCGAATTCAAAGAAAATGCTCTCTTTTTTTTTATTTTCTTAACAATTTCCCTCAAGGTGTATCAAGACAGTTACATACTTTGTTTCTCTCCGTGTGTAATTTGCATGGTTCAAATTGAATTCAAAGAAAATGCTCTCTTTTTGTTTTATTTTCCTTTAACAATTTCCCTCAAGTGTTGTATCAAGACAGTTACATACTTTGTTTCTCTCCAGTGTGTATTTGCATGTTTTTCAAAATTGAATTCAAAAAAATGTCTCTCTTTTGTTTTATTCCCTTTAACAATTTCCCTCAAGTGTGTAATCAACATGTTTTTATAAGTGGTGGAATATTTTGAAAAGGCAGTTTTACAACACTTCACTGGTTTTCTCCAGTGTGTTTGCATGAAAATGCTACTCACTCACTTCACAAGGAATGTTTCTTTGTTCTTTTCTTTATAACAATTTCAGAATCAAGGCTCCGCTGTCATGGACTAACACTTGATTTCTTTATAAAATAGTATTGTATCCTAATGATCTGTTTAGATGGAAGCATGTTCCTTTGATAGCTGCTATTGTAATTTCATTTAGCAGCTGCTTCCCTGGTATTGTTTCAAGCGTATTTTTCAAGTTTTGCCGCCACAGCCCATTTGCCCCAATCACAATGGGTTATGATGTCTATTTCTTTCAATACCAAGTTGTTTTTAGGTCATTTCGTGAGTCTTAATTTTGTAATCTTTTCTCCCTCAGCTCTATCTAAGCCATAATCATTTGGACCACTACATCAATAATGAGAGCAATTTTTCTGGTTATCCAGATGACAATAGTTAATAGTCTGTTTAATGCTTTGTCTTTAATATCTGCCTGTCTGATACTTATTATAGAACATAGTCAACCTTCCATTATGATGTTACCGGGTATGTGCTTGTAATTTCTGTCTATGCAAATCGAATCCACAAAATTTACAGATGAGTTTCTCCCTACAGTTCACATGCGCACTGTCAAATCTGAATTGTCTGAAAATCTTGCATCCACCCAATTAGCAACCAAAATGGTTTCTCCCTAGGTGTTTATGTGTTTTCTTCAAAACTTGAACTTAGAAAATGCTATCCACCACACTTCACAAATATGTTTTCTCCAGTATGTGTCCACATAGTATTCCAATTCAACCATTTGCTACAAAATGCTGATCAACACACTTCACAAGAAAATGGTTCTCTCTTTTTAATTCTTTTTCTATTAGAATTTTCAGAATCAAGGTGCCCCGTCCTGGCCAACACTTGATTTCTTATAAATTAATATTTGTATCCTAGGTGAGCATGTTCCTTGATTAGCTGCTATTTGTATTTCATAGCAGCTGGCTTCCCTGGGTATTGTTTCAGGGTATTTTCACATTTTGTTTTACCAGCCCCCATTGCCCCAATCACAAAAGTATGATTCTCTCCAAGGTGTTATTTTGCATTGCGTGTAAAATCTTGCTTCTGTCAAATCTGAACCCACAAACTTTACAACGAGAATGGTTTCTCCTCTGGTTCGCATTGTGCCTGTGTTAAATTTATTTCTGTGCATATCTGGAATCACAAATTTACCAAGGAATGTTTTCTCTCCTGGTTGTTCGCATGTGCACAGTCAAACCTAGTTGACTGAAAATCTGATCCACAAACTTTCACAAGGGAATGGTTTCTCTCCAGTGTGTTTCGCATTTTTTGATCAATACTTGTCCTTTCAGAAATGCGCTGATCCACACACATTCACCAAGAAAATGGTTTCTCCCCAGTTGTTTCGCATGTGGATTTTTAAATAGGAGTTGTCTAAAATGCAATCCACACACTTCACATGGAGAAAATGGCTTTTTTCCTTGTGTGTTCGCATGTGTGTACAAGTGAGAATGTGATGTTTAAATGTATACCCCATTACATATCACAAGAATATGTTTTCTCCCACTGTGGGTTCGATGTGCATTAAAATCCCGCGTGTAATCTGGATCCACAAATTTTACCAACAGAAAATTGGTTCTCTCCTGTGTGTCGTTCATGTGATTTTCAGACGTGAGTTCACTAAAATGCAGAACCACACACTTCACAAGAAAATAGATTTTCTCCGAGTGTTTCGCATGTTGCTCTCAGAGAGGAACTGCAAAGAATGCTAAACTCCACACACATCACAAAGATATGTTTTTTCCAGTATGTGTCGCATGTGTTGTTCAAAATCACCATTGTATACAAAATACCGATCCACACACTCACAAGAAATTTGGTTCTCTCTAGTCCGTTTTTGCATGTGCCGTGTTATGTCCTGCTGTTAAATCTAGATCCACAAACTTTACCACAGAAGGTTTTCTCTCCTGTGTGTGTTCGCATGTGGATTTTCAGACGTGACGTTCACTGAAAATGCAGAACCACACACTTCACAAGAAATGGTTTTTCTCCCAGTTTGTGTGCGCATGTGCTTCTCAGAGAGAACTGCAGAAATTCGAACTCACACACTTCACAAGGATATGTTTTTTTTTTCCAGATGTGTCCTCATGTGTTTTTTCAACTCACCATTGGTACAAAAGCTGATCCACACACTTCAACAGAAATGTTCTCTCTAGTTGTGTTTTGCATTGCCGGTAGTTAAATGTCCTGTCTGTGCAAATCTGGACCCACAAACTTTACACAGAATGGTTCTCCCGTGTGTGTTCCGCAGTGGATTTAGACTTGAGTTCACTGAAAATTGAAAACCACATACTTCACAAGAAAATGTTTTCTCCCAGTGTGTTTCTCATGGCACTGTCAAACCTGGTTGTTTGAAATCTTGAATCCAACAACTTCGCAAAGAAATGGTTCTCTCCCAGTTGTTTGCATGTGTTATATTCAACATTCCTTTCAAAAATGCTAACCACACACTTCACAAGAGAATACGTTTTTCCATGTGGTTTGCATGTGTTTGTACAATAGCACGCCTGGTGAAATGATTACCTTACACATTCACAAGAAATTTTTTTCTCCAGTGTGTTCTGCATGCTGTGTTAAATTCCTTTCTGTGTTAAATCTGGATCGCACAAACTTTACAAGGAATGGTTTCCTCCTGTGTGTTCGCAATGTGGGTTTTCAAAATGATTCTTAGAAAAATGCAGATCACAGACTCAAAAAGGAATGGTTTCTCCAGTGTGTGTTCGCAGGTGAAATTTTAAACTGCTCTCTGTGAAAAATGCTGATCCACATACTCACAGAAATGTTTCCTCCAGTGTGTATTACATGTGTGTTTGCAAAATGTAAACTTGCTAGAAAATGCTGTCCCACAACTTCAAGGAGATGGTTCTCTTCAGTGTGTGTTTCCAATCGTTTTTGATTTTGAACTGTAAAATGCAAAGCTGCTGCCGAGGAGAAAAGTTGTCTTTCATTAGAGTCTACTAAACAATTGTTTTTTTAATACAAAGTCTAGTACAAAAGTTATCATTGAATTTTGAAAGAAAAAAAAAGTGTTTGTAATCATATCTAGATTGCATAGGTTGATATGTTTTTGAATGAGTTCTTTTAGTTTTAAAACTATTCTTTCTCAATCCTGTAATCGTGAGAAATGAAATTTAAAGTATTATTAAAAAACCTGTAATTTTCCATACATTATTGAAATACACATACAACTTACATCATTACACAAGAGAATAAATAGCTTTCCTAGAAAAAAATACTAAATAAAAAAACTGAACTGGCAAATCGCAGTATCAAAAGAAAAAAGAAAAAATCAAAATTGTCAAAAACGTCCATCTCTAACAGAAGGGGAATGCACTTCGGCCAAGAGCTGAAAACAAGGATACAAAGTCAGCAAGGGTCCTTCTTTCAAGCCAAGCTTTTGATCTTCATGAATTGCAATGCTAATTTTTTTATTCACCAGAGAGTGGAACCCACTGCTACAATCTTTTTTCAAGTGTTTTTTTTTTAAAATAAAATAACCATTTATTATAGAATTAAATCATGAAGCATTAAGTCGCCTGAATATTCATTAAAATCAGACAATTCCATATTTTGTAATCTTTTAAAATTATGAAAATCTTTCAAAACTTTATTACCCACCTTTGATACTTTTCCACATACAATATATTAGTTTATGGGCAGAATAGGTGTGTAGAGAGAAATATCGATGAAAATCATACACCAATTTACTAGATTTTTGTTTACCCAATAAATAAGAACTATGGGCCATACAGTAAAATTTAATTGCATATCTTCTCCAGTGGTGTTCGCATTATCATCGAGACATAATTCCTCTAATACATTTTTTGATGATTCCTTTTAATGATTTTTTAGAAAAGAAAAAATCTGTTAGAGTAATATTTTTTTTAAATAATAGAAAAAATATGGCAGGCCAAAGTTTACATTTGAAAACTACATTTTTAAATAGAATGAACAAACTTTACCTATCATGAAAATATTAAACTTCAGCATGCACCTCCTGACATTTAAAATTCACAATGAAAATTTTTGAGTGTTATTAAAAATAGGTCAAGAATCAGAAAAAAATACGTTTGCACAATTCAAAGAAAAATATTGTTTTTTAAACTAAGAAAAAAAAGTATTTTTTGAGAAAATAACTTTAATTTTCAAAAGTATTTTTTTTTAGGTATGAATTTATATTTTTTAAAATTTGTTACATTTTTCAGGTTATCATTGATAGAAAGTAAAAATCAGGACTAGAAAAATTTTTTCTTAAAATGACTAAATTCTGAAATGATAAAAAATACCTTCTTTTTTAGCTTTTCAATAAAATTCATTATAAAATTAATCATTGATAAAAATTAATTCATTATAGAATTAAGTCATTAATTGGAATAAAAAGTTAAAAATTCAATTAAAATTTGACAATTCCCTGATTTTTGGTAATTGTTAAAATTTAAAAAAAATGTTATCTCCCCTTGTATACTTTTGCCTATGGTTAATGATGATCGGCGCATGTATGTTTCACCAGTATTAGGGCATGAAAATTGTTTCTTTAAAAATGACAAAAGTGTAACTCCAAGTACACTCTGAATTGATAAAAAAAACTTCTTTTAATTTTTTAAAAATAAGCGATTTCATTATAAATTAAGTCATTATTGAAAAAAGAACAAATTTAATTAAAAATTTACAATTCTCTATATGAAATACACATGTAAATAATATCAAACCAATTTTGTGAAAATTGGGAAAAGACGTTTTTTTCGCCAAAGGAAAAAAGGGGCCCCAGGGCAAACAGTAAATGAAATTAGTGTAGGAAAAGTACATCTAGATCAAAGCTAAAGCAACCAGCCAAAAAATAAACTTCAGAAGTGAAAGACCACTTCCAAGAACTGCCGAGAACCCCCCCACCTCAAATCATAAAATATAATACCCAAAAATTGAGATAACAACTAGACATCAAATTGGGGATTTCACAACAGAAAAAACTCAACAAATTTAAAGAATCTAATAGCAAGAAAAGCTGCAGGTCGACAAAATACCCCCCGAGATATGAAGATGAGAAAGTTCAATGTCATACTGTTGTAGTTAATGCAATGCCATATATAGACAAAAATAGTAATAGATAAATCGACGAAAGGCGGCCATCCTCCCAATTCCACAAAAAGGAGAACCTAGAAATGCTAAAACTCAGTGCATAACTCTTACTGCTATTGCTCTGCTTTAGATATATAAAGCCCTTCTTCTGAATCGTATCCGACTCAAAATAGAGAAAAATCCAAGGAAAAAACCGAAACGATTTCCAGAAATCGATCCACAACCTCGGAAAATCCTGACTATTTCGTAACATAGTAGTTCGGCAAAAAATCTGCATTCTGGATTCACAAGCTTTTAAAGTCCATAAAACAGAGGGAAAGGAACAAATACTACTAACATACAGTCTCGTACAAAGATTATGCTTACTGCTATAATATGCTCTACAAAACACTAAAGCATGGTATGCTCACCTGATTGTGACCCACAGATTTCTTTGACCATAGTTGCTAGAGTCCTACAAGATTTTCATTAGCACCATACATATTTCATAATATGCCTACACATGTACTCGAACAATCATAATACATAAAAGAAAAAGCCTCACACTCAAAAAACAAGAAGCAGGCAATATCCTGCAAAAAGACATTACAGATGCAGACTATTGCTGATGACTAGCACTTCTTGCAAATACACTGACACAGACCAAGTCACAATACCAAAGCCTGGAGAAGGCAGCAAACAACACTGGCTTCTATGAACGCTGATAAAACTGAGTTCAGCATTAGAAAAATAAAGAACATGCCACACTTACGTAACCTCTAAGGCCAGACAACAATTGCATACCTAGGTATAATATCTCTCACAGAAAGTAAATATTAATCACGAATAGAGAAAAGCATGTCTCGCCTATAAACAGATAACAGTCATATGGAAACTGAGTCCACTGAAGAGTTAAATGACTTCCAAGTTCGTACAGTACTCTGATCAACCGTCCAGAGATTTACTATCGAAATTTCAAACAAAGAATTATTCTTCCCCTGCCACTAGGGGCAAATCGCCAACAGGAGTTTTGGCGCGAGAATCCCAAACCAAACCTCACTTATCACAGACAGTATCACGGAGAGACGCAAAAAATAAGCGCCTCCGAGCCACCTCGCCCATAACCAGCAAACTTTCTAGCATTGTATCAGCAAACGTTCTAAGCTGATACAAGTGAATACTAACAGAAGGACTGAAGAATGAGAAACACCTGACACTAACCAAGACACCTGAGAATGAAACTAAAATGAGATAATGCACAAAATGCTGCTGTGCCGAATCTTGAACAAGTCGTGGAACAGCACCCTACAAGAAGCAGCCGGATGGCCCACCTGCCTCCCATCTCACACCATCCAAGGAGATGAATAAGACAGTAGACCACTGCTGGAAGAAGCAAGATGAACTCATAATGTGACATTCTCCTGTGGAAGCCAACATGCGTGCGGGCCGCTTAGAAAACCCTACTGACCAGAAAGTTTTGAAGTTAAAAATAACTAGATGACATTTTAACCATGGCCAATAAATAGTAATGATTCAAGCTGATTCCAAGATACAATGTCTATTAACTTGGAGACAGCAAATGTTTCATTTTCCAAAAAAATTAATATTCATGGATATGGAAATTCTTTGGACCAATTTGGAATAAAGGTAAAGAAATACAACACTAGAGATGAATCAGACACCATTAGTTGTTCAAAACATTTGATAGAAAAAATACTATAAAGGTTAATGATTGAAAATTGCTGTTAATATACTCCATGCATAAATAATTGAAGCATTCATCACCGTTATTTTTTTCAAAACATATCAAAGATGTTTTTTAATAGCTGAGCTGCTACTTCCGCACTTCATAGCAGTTGGTTTACTTGGTCTTGCTTCGAAGGTTTTATTTTAAAAATTTTAGTTCACCAACCCTGTTGCCGCCTAACACAACTGGTATGAATATGATTCTTTCAATGACCAAGTTGTTTTCAACAGTTCATTCTTGAAAGTCTTAATATTTTGTAATTTTTCACGCTAGACTCTAATTGAGGCCAAAATCATTTTGGACAACTACAATCAAAATAATAAGGGTAGATTTTTCACTCTTATTCCAGATGACAATATCTGGTTTAATTGCTGTTGTATTTTATTATACGCCTGTCTGTATACAAACACAGTCACCACCCCATTTGATTTTATTGTGGAGATATTTGAATACTTTTTTATGGGGGCAGTAATAGTGGCCATCTGCCGGAAGGATCTGGAAGTGTTTGTCTACTATGTTATTAAAAAAACTGGGATTTGTTTACTATAAATAGTAATTCATTCTACTCTTGGAGTAGTGTAAGGTATTCTGGAAAAATCCATGTAATCATTTTTTTTTTCAAGTTGTAAAATTCCATGATTCATGGTAAAAAAAAATTAAACCTTGGGAGGGGGTAGATATCTAAAAATGAATTGGCGATGAAAAAAGCGGTGGGGTGGAAGGCATTTGTAAATATCTCCATAATTGCCGATAAATGTGAAAAACACGACTCGGAAAAATATCTATATTTTGGCTAGAAATTATGTCTTAAGAAAATATCAACATTAACTTTTGGGAAAAAGCGACTGTGTTTGTTGGGGGGGGGGTTAAATATTTCAAAATATGCTTCTTTTAAGCACCTTCAAAACACTAAAAGAGAAAAAAAAATGGTCTGATAAAAACCCCCTTCAATCGACAAATTTGTTCATAATACAGCAGCACACTTCAAGCTAGGGACTTCATTCATAGGGAGTTTGTTTTTTGACCTTTCACTGCAGGAGACCGGAATGGAACTTTGCAAAATAGTACTTGACCAATATTTCCAGGTGTGGGTGGGGTAAAAAGAAAATTTCCTCGTATATTCCTTTAAAATAAACTGAACCTCATTTCATGTTCGTGTTTTTGCAATTAAAAGTTTGGTTTTAAAGGCTCATTTACAATTTAGGCATAAATTGGATCCCCTTTATAACCGTAAATTGTTTTTTGTCGATGATGATTGAAAATCTGACGTTTTTTAATTTTAGAGTACCAAGCCAAAGAAAAGAAATAAACAAAAGGTAAATCTTCAACTTTTACTTGTAAATTCCTACCATAAAATGCTCAAGCGTAATTTTATGGTAGGAATTTAACAAGTAAAAGTTGAAGTGTAAAAACAAATTAATTTTATTTAATTCTTAAATGTATTTCTGTTTAAATTGTTCATTTTCAGTCAAAATTTTGCATGTGTGCTATTCTATATAAGTACAGAAAATCTTTTTAAATGTTCTAAATTTTACGAGGTAGAGGGAACAGTTTTGTAAAACGTAATTTATTTTTTAAAACCTTTCTTTAACGAATAACATCATTATCTTAGTCTGATGACAAATTCTTGTCTTGTTCAGTGTCATATAAAAATAAATAAAAATACTGCTATATGATGAAGAGCGAAACTTCAAAATAGCCAATCAAGAAGCATTTTTACTGTTTAATGAATATTTATGACCAGTTTTGGGAAATGTTGAGTAGGTTCATTGAGCAAAACAAAAACAAAAAATAAAAAAAGCGTCTTGTTATTTGTACTAGTTTATATTTGTTAACGGTAACAATAACATTAATTTTGTAAGTATAATTTAAAATTTTCCAGGACAAAATTCAAATTTTTTTCCAGAGATTAAAAAAAGACAAAGACCCTTTTCAAGGAGAACCAGTACAGGTGGAAAATATAACATTTCATTTTCCAGGCAGCGGAGAGCCCTATCACACAGAAGAAATAATAAAAAGAGAACCGATGTGAAAGTAGATATGTTAATTGTGTTGTTCAAATAAATGAAAAGATAAAAAGAAGAAAAAGAGTGATAGTGTCATAAGAGGATTTTATACTTTTACATATATAGCTTGCAATATTCTTAAGTAAACTTAATGTTTGTAATAATTAGATTATCAAATTGTAGTATATCTAG
The DNA here is from genome assembly GCA_023376005.1 of Doryteuthis pealeii. Classification (NCBI taxonomy): domain Eukaryota; kingdom Metazoa; phylum Mollusca; class Cephalopoda; order Myopsida; family Loliginidae; genus Doryteuthis; species Doryteuthis pealeii. Next base: position 90,197,226 of record CM042151.1, read on the forward strand.
ATGTTCCACTAGTTGTCAATAAATGTTAAGAAGTACAGATGGAGATGACCTGGTCTTTCATACTGGATGTTTCTGTTTATTGAAGACAGTTACATACTTGTTTCTCTCTCTAGTGTGTATTGCATGGTTTTTCAAATTGGAATTCAAAGAAAATGTAATCCTTTAACAATTTCCCTTGTGTTCACAGTTTACATACTTTGTTTCTCTCCGTGGTGATATGGGTTTTTCAAATTGGAATTCAAAGAAATGTCTCCTTTTTTGTTTTATTTTCCTTTAACAATTTCCCTCAAGTGTGTATCAAGACAGTTACATACTTTGTTTCTCTCCAGTGTGTATTTGCATGGGTTTTTCAAATTGGAATTCAAAGAAAATGTCTCTCTTTTTGTTTTATTTTCCTTTAACAATTTCCCTCAAGTGTGTATCAACATGTTTTCTTGAGGTGGAATTATTTGAAAAGGCAGTTTTACACACTTCACTGGCTTTTCTCCAGTGTGTTTGCATGAAAATGCTACCTCACTCACTTCACAAGGATATGTTTTTTCTCTTTTGTTTTATTTTCTCATAACAATTTCTAGAAGTCAAGGGGGCCCCTGTCATGGGACTAACACTTGATTTCCTTATAAATAGTATGTGTATCTTAAGGATAGAGCATGTTCCTTTGATAGCTGCTATTTCTACTTCATAGCAGCTTGGTTTACCTGGTATTGTTTCAAGGTATTTTTCAAGTTTTGCTTCACCAGCCCAGTTGCCCCAATCACAAAGGGTATGATGTCTATTCCTTTCAATGAACAAGTTGTTTTTAGGTCATTCTTGAGGTCTTGATATTTCGTAATCTTTTCTCGCTCAGCTCTATTTAGGCCATAATCATTTGGGACAGCTACATCAATAATGAGAGCAGATTTTTTCTGTTTATCCCAGATGACAATAGTTTAATAGTCTGGTTTAATGGCTTTGTCTTTTATATATATGTGCTGTGTTAAATGTTCTGTCCGTGCAAATCTGGATCCACAAATTTTACAAGAGGATGGTTTCTCTCCTATGAGTTCTCATGCACACTGTCAAATCTGAGTTGTCTGAAAATCTTGATCCACAAATTTAGCAAGAAAATGGTTTCTTTCCAGTTTGTTTATGGATGTGTTTTCTCAAACGTGAACTTTCAGAAAATTCTGATCCCCACACTTCACAAGGATATGGTTTTTCTCCAGTATGTGTCCGCATGTGTATTTTCAATTCACCATTTGTACAAAATGCTGATCAACACACTTCACAAGAAAATGGTTTCTCTCTTTTTTTATTAGAATTTTCAGAAGTCAAGGGGCCCCTGTCCTGGGGCTAAACACTTGATTCTTTATAAATAGTATTTGTATCCTAAGGATTTTTTTTAGGATAGAGCATGTTCCTTTGATAGTTGCTATTTGTATTTCATAGCAACTTGGCTTCACAGGTATTTTTTCAAATTTTGTTTTACCAGTCCAGTTGACCCCAATCACAAAAGGTATGATGTCTCTCCATTGTGTTTTTGCATGTGCTGTGTAAAATTTGCTTTCTGTGTAAATCTGGAGCCACAAACTTTACAAGAGAATGGTTTCTCCTCTGTGTGTTCGCATGTGCCGTGTTAAATTTATTTTCTGTGCATATCTGGATCCACAAATTTTACAAGTGAATGGTTTCTCTCCTGTGTGTGTTCGCATGTGCACAGTCAAACCTGAGTTGACCGAAAATCTGGATCCACAAACTTCACAAGGATATGGTTTCTCTCCAGTGTGTGTTCGCATGTGTTTTGTCAAACTTGTCCTTTCAGAAAATGCTGATCCACACACTTCACAAGAAAATGGTTTCTCCCCAGTGTGTGTTCGCATGTGGATTTTTAAATAGGAGTTGTCTGTAAATGCAGATCCACACACTTCACATGAGAATGGCTTTTTTCCGTTGTGTGTTCGCATGTGTTTGTATAAGGAGGATGTGATGTTAAATGATACCTTACATATTTCACAAGAATATGGTTTGTCTCCAGTGTGTGTTCGCATGTGCCATTTTAAGTGTCCTGTCTGTGTAAATCTAGATCCACAAATTTTACAACAGAATGGTTTCTCTCCTGTGTGTGTTCGCATGTGGATTTTCAGACGTGAGTTCACTGAAAATGCAGAACCACACACTTCACAAGAAAATAGATTTTCTCCAGAGTGTGTTCGCATGTGCGTTCTCAGAGAGGAACTGCAGAAGAATGCTAACTCACACACATCACAAGGATATGTTTTTTTTTCAGTATGTGTCCGCATGTGTTTTTTCAAATCACCATTTATACAAAATACTGATCCACATACTTCACAAGAAATTGGTTTCTCTCTAGTCCGTTTTTGCATGTGCCGTGTTAAATGTCCTGTCTGTGTAAATCTGGATCCACAAACTTTACAACAGAATGGTTTCTCTCCTGTGTGTGTTCGCATGTGGATTTTCAGACGTGAGTTCACTGAAAATGCAGAACCACACACTTCACAAGAAAATGGTTTTTCTCCAGTGTGTGTTTGCATGTGCGTTCTCAGAGAGGAACTGGAGGAAAATTCGAACTCACACACTTCACAAGGATATCGTTTTTCTCCAGTATGTGTCCGCATGTGTTTTTTCAACTCACCATTTGTACAAAATGCTGATCCACACACTTCACAAGAAATTGGTTTCTCTCTAGTGTGTTTTTGCATGTGCCGTGTTAAATGTCCTGTCTGTGCAAATCTGGATCCACAAACTTTACAACAGAATGGTTTCTCTCCTGTGTGTGTTCGCATGTGGATTTTCAGACTTGAGTTCACTGAAAATGAAGAACCACATACTTCACAAGAAAATGGTTTTTCTCCAGTGTGTGTTCTCATGTGCACTGTCAAACCTGGTTTTTGAAAATCTGAATCCACAAACTTCGCAAGGAAATGGTTTCTCCCCAGTGTGTGTTTGCATGTGTTTATTCAAACATGTCCTTTCAGAAAATGCTGATCCACACACTTCACAAGAGAATGGCTTTTTTCCATTGTGTGTTCGCATGTGTTTGTACAATGAGCACGCACTGTGAAATGATACCTTACACATTTCACAAGAATATGTTTTTTCTCCAGTGTGTTTCTGCATGTGCTGTGTTAAATTTCCTTTCTGTGTAAATCTGGATCCGCAAACTTTACAAGAGAATGGTTTCTCTCCTGTGTGTGTTCGCATGTGGGTTTTCAAAATGGAATTCTTATAAAATGCAGATCCACAAACTTCACAAAAGAATGGTTTTTCTCCAGTGTGTGTCCGCAGGTGATATTTTAAAGCTGCACTCTGTGAAAATGCTGATCCACACACTTCACAAGAAAATGGTTTCTCTCCAGTGTGTATTAACATGTGTGTTTTCAAAATGTAATTTGTTGAAAATGCTGTCCCACAAACTTTGCAAGGAGATGGTTTCTCTTCAGTGTGTGTTTCCATATCATTTTTGATTTTGAACTATGTTAAAATGCAAATCTGCTCCGAGGAGAAAAGTTGTCTTTCATTAGAGTCTACTTTAACAATTGTTTTTTTTTAATACAAATTAGTACAAAAGTTTATTCATGAATTTTGGAAAGAAAAAAAGTGTTTTGTGAGATGTCAATATCTAGATTGGCATAGGTTGATATGTTTTTGAATGAGTTTCTTTTTAGTTTTAAAACTATTCTTTCTCAATCCTGTAATCTGTGGAGAAATGAAATTTAAAGTATTATTAAAAAACCTGTAATTCCATACATTATTTGAAATACACATACCAACTTATCATCATTACACAAGAGAATAAATAGCTTCCTTAGAAAAAATACTAAATAAAAAAACTGAACTGGGAAATCGCAGTATCAAAAGAAAAAAGAAAAATCAAAATTGTCAAAACGTCCATCTCTAACAGGAAGGGGGAATCACTTGGCCAAGATGCTGAAAGACAAGGATACAAAGTCAGCAAGGGTCTCTTTCAAGCCAAGCTTTTTGATCTTTCATGGGAATTGCAATGCTAATTTTTTTATTCACCAGAGGTGAACCCCACTGCTACAATCTTTTTTTTTTCAAGTGTGTTTTTTTTAAAATAAAATAACCATTTATTATAGAATTAAATCATGAATGCATTAAGTGCTGAATATTTCATTAAAATCAGACAATTCCATGATTTTTGGTAATTCTTTTAAAATTATGAAATCTTTCAAAACTTTTATTACCCACCTTTGATACTTTTGCACATACATATATTTAGTTATGGGCAGAATCAGGTGTGTAAGAGAGAAAAATACATGAAAATCATACACCAATTTACTAGATTTTTGTGTACAAATAAATAAGAACCTATGGTGGCCCATACAGTAAAATTATATTGCATATCTTCTCCAGTGTGTGTTCGCATATCATCAGAGGACATAATTCCTCTAATACATTTTTTGATGATTCCTTTTAATATGATTTTTTAAGAAAAAGAAAATCTGTTAGTAATATTTTTTTAAATATAGAAAAAATATGGCAGGCCAAATTTTACATTTTGAAACTTACATTTTTAGATAGAATGAACAAAACTTTACCTATCATGAAAATATTAACTTCAGCATGACACCTTCCTGACATTTAAAATTCACAATGAAATTTTTGAGTGTATAAAAATAGGTCAATTGAATCAGAAAAAATACTTTTTGCATCAATTCAAAGAAAAATATTGTTTTTTAAACTAAGAAAAAAAAAGTATTTTTTGAGAAAATAACTTTAATTTTCAAATGATTTTTTTTAGGTAGTGAATTTATATTTTTTAAAATTTTGTTTACATTTTTCAGGATTTGATCATGATAGAAAGTAAAAATCAGGGACTAGAAAATTGTTTTCTTAAAATGACTAAATTCTGAATTGATAAAAAATACTTCTTTTTTATACTTTTCAATAAAATTCATTATAAAATTAAGTCATTGATAAAATTAATTCATTATAGAATTAAGTCATTAATGAATAAAAAGTTTAAAATTTCATTAAAATTTGACAATTCCCTGATTTTTGGTAATTGTTTTAAAATTTAAAAAAATGTTATCTCCCTTTGTTACTTTTGCCTATGGTTATATGTATGTATCGGCGCATGTATGTTGTCACCAGTATTAGGGGCTGGAAAATTGTTTTCTTAAAATGACCAAAGTTTAACTCCCAAGTACACTCTGAATTGATAAAAAAAACTTCTTTTTGATATTTTTTAATAAATAAGCGATTCATTATAAAATTAAGTCATTATTGAATAAAAAGGTTAACAATTTAATTAAAAATTTACAATTCTCTGATATGAAATACACATGTAAATAATATCAGACAATTGATTGAAGACAGTCGCAAGTAGCAGGGCAAACAGTAAATGAAATTAGTGGTAGGAAAAGTACATCTAGATCAAAGCTAAAGGCAACCAGCCAAAAAGATAAACTTCAGAAGTGGAAAGACCACTTCCAGAAACTGCGAGGAACCCCCCACCTCAAATCATAAAATATAATACCCAAAAGATTGTAGATAGACAACTAGACATCAAATTGGGGGATTTCACAACAGAAGAACTCAACAAAGTCTTAAAGAATCTAATAGGCAGAAAAGCTGCAGGTCTTGACAAAATACCCCCCGAGATATGGAAGATGAGAAAGTTCAATGTCATACTGTTTAGGTTATGCAATGCCATATATAGACAAAATAGAATAGATAAATCGACGAAAGGCTGCATCCTCCCATTCCACAAAAAGGGAGACCTAGGAATTGCTAAGAACTACAGTGGCATAACTCTTACTGCTATTGCTGCTTAGATATATAAAGCCCTTCTTCTTAATCGTATCCGACTCAAAATAGAGAAAATCCCAAGGAAAAACCGAAACGGATTTCACAGAAATCGATCCACAACCTCTGAAATCCTGACTATTCGTTAGATCATAGTAGTTCGGGCAAAAAATCTGCTATTCATGGATTTCTACAAGGCTTTAAATTCCATAAACAGAGGGGAAATGGAACAAATACTACTAACATACAGTCTCTACAAAGATATGGTTACTGCTATAATGATGCTCTACAAAGACACTAAAGCAATGGTATGCTCACCTGATGGTGACACAGATTTCTTTGACATAGTTGCTGGAGTCCTACAAGGATTTTCATTAGCACCATACATATTCATAATATGCCTACACTATGTACTCTGAACATCATTAGATACTATAAAAGAAAAAGGCCTCACACTCAAAAAAGCAAGAAGCAGGCAATATCCTGCAAAGACTATTACAGATGCAGACTATGCTGATGACCTAGCACTTCTTGCAAATACACTGACACAGACCAAGTCACAACTACAGAGCCTGGAGAAGGCAGCAAACAACACTGGCTTCTATGAACGCTGATAAAACTGAGTTCATGCATTTTAAAAATAAAGGAGACATGTCCACACTTGACGGTAAGCCTCTAAGGCCAGTAGAACAATTTGCATACCTAGGTAGTAATATCTCATCCACAGAAAGAAATATTAATGCACGAATAGAGAAAGCATGGTCGCCTATAAACAGATTAACAGTCATATGGAAATCTGATCTCACTGAAGAGTTAAATTGACTTCCAAGTTCTGTATCAGTACTGCTGTCAACCGTCAGAGAGATTTACTATCGGAAATTCAACAAAGAATTATCTTCCCCTGCCACTAGGGGGCAAATCGCCAACAGGAGGTTGGCGCGAGAATCAAACCAAACCTCACTTATCACAGAGCAGTTATCACGGAGAGACGCAAAAATAAGCGCCTCCAGCCACCTCGCCCATAACCAGCAAACTTTCTAAGGCATTGTATCAGCAAACGTTCTAAGGCTGATACAATAGAATACTAACAGAAGACTGAAGAATGAGAAACGACCTGACACTAACAAGACACCTGGAGAATAAACTAGATGGGATATGCACAAGAATGCTGCGTGCGATCTTGAACAAGTCGTGGAAACAGCACCCTACAAGGAAGCAGCCGTATGGCCACCTGCCTCCCATCTCACAAACCATCCAAGTGAGATGAATAAGACATGTAGGACACTGCTGGAGAAGCAAGGATGAACTCATAAGTGACATTCTCCTGTGGAAGCCAACATGCTGTGGGCCGCTTAGCAAAGACCTACATTGACCAGAAAGTTTTGAAGTAAAATAACTGATGCATTATAAAATTCATTCATTGATAGATACTGAAAATTTCACTAAAATGGGATAATTCCCTGATTTTTGGTAATTTTTTTTCAATCGAGCGTTAACATCTTAAAATATATTTCATCAAAACTCACTGAAAAAGTTTACTGCAACAATTTTTTTTTTAAATTCAAATTAATTGAATCGATTCTTTAAGTCAAAAAGTAGTTGGTTGGTTGGTTGGTTTATTAATTTTAACGGCATATCAACCCGTCCAGGGTTATATCATGCCTAGCAGTTGGGTTGTTATACATATTGTGTATTCATATATATACATTTAGTAATTGGTTTTAACAATGTGTTAGCATTATTGGGAATCATACTGTATGCCATTGATTTGTTTCATGTCTATATTCTATGGTATAATTTTATTTCCCTCAAAAAGGAGAAAATATCCTCTATGTTAACATTTTCAAATAGGTCCTTCATATTGTTTGCTTTAAAATAATATTTTCTGATGTGAGCAAAAAATCTGCATTCCATCAATAAGTGTTTGACTGTCAGGGGTGTTTGACATGTTTCACATTGTGGTTGTTGTTCTTGTTTGAGTATATAAGAGTGTGTTAGTTTTGTATGACCAATGCATAACCGGGACATAATGACTTGTTCCTTTCTAGACTTCCTTAAAGTTGGTCTGCAGCCTCCAAAGTCGGTTTGATTAGGAAGAGTTTATTGTGGATACAGTTATTCCAGTGTTGCTGCCATTTTGTATGAAGGAATCTATTAATTTTAGGTTTCAAGTCAGTATATGGTATCTGGAACTTGTCAGGGATTAAATCTAGAGCCGATTTAGCTGCAGAGTCAGCTCTTTCATTCCCCCTCACTCCTATATGACTTGGTATCCAGCATATAATAATCTCCTTAGAGTTAGACATTGAGTCTAATCTATTCAGGAGCTTAATGATGAGAGGGTCTTCCAGTTTTTTTTATTTCTTAATGATAGTAGGACTGAGAGCGAGTAATGAAATTTTCAGTATTAATTTACCAGTTAATGAATTTTATAATGCATTAGTTATTCTATTTCAAAACTTTAATCAGGTATTTCTGCTATGATAAATTAAAATATAAATTTCATTTAAAATATGAGTAGTGTGGGGACCATGTTTGCTTGGTGTGTGATGGGTTGAACAAGATCCTAGTTTTGATCCCCACAATTTAAATGTATGAGACTACGGAAATGTAGCTTCCGTAGAAAACAAAAGACAAAATTAATACAATAAACAATTTTATATACATTAATTTACAATTGGTATATTCAATTGTTCTTTTAGTGATGTTGCCGACTGTATGTGTCTGTACATAGTTATGTGTGACAAGTGTGTATGTATTGTTTATAATTGTTTATTGGACATGTAAAATTTGTAGCAGTTTTGATAAAACAATGTCTGTGATTGAAACGTGTGTTGTATTGAGAAGGAGAGAGAGAAAATATGAAATGAAAAAATAGACGGACCTGTTGAGTCGTATTTTATGTCTCCAGACAGCATCCTCTCTCCATTGTGTCAAGTTAGGGGAGCATCCGCTCCAACTCTGTCGAGTTGGGAAGAGCATAAGCTCCTCACTGAAGTTTTTCAGCGCTATGGGCCTTTTTATAATTTTCTTTTGTCATTGTCTACGTGATCATTAAGTTAAATTTAATATTGGAATTTTCAAATATCAGCTGTTTTCTAATGATGTAAATATTTAATTTGATAGCCCCTCTTAGAAAAAAAGGCTTTTCTGGAAATGTGACGTTAAATTAAATCGCTATCAAAAACATTTAATTTCTTATCTAGATCATCAATGATATAGAATTCGCCTTGCTTTTTGTATGTCAAGCCATCAGTAATATTTTAAAGCACTTTTAAGGGCAGAATTCTTCAGATTATTTTTCTGTAGTCTGGTGACTCGAGAGGAAGCGGGTTATGAAGATAAATATGAAGAACAGTTAGGTTGAGTTCTAGGGATTGCACCACCATAAATAACATTTTTCGGGTATTGAATTTAATTGTTTTGTTTTTATGTGTTTCTCAGGAATTGAAATATTTCTAAACTAATATTTATTCGATTATCTTTTGTTTATATAATTCTAAACTTAACTTATACAATTGTAAAATTACTTGTTTCAAAAAACTTACTTATTTTAATGTATCCAATTCCACATGCACACAAACTCCCCATAGCAGCAAAATTTTTAGTTTAATATTGTCATTATCAGATTCTATAAAAATATTTTTTTAATAAATACTTTACTTTAGTATCAATCACCCATATTTTTTTGGTCGAAAAATGTGTTGGAATTTTTGCGTCTTCCTTTTGAATAGAACAAATAAAGATCTATATGTTTTACTTTTATAGAATGATACTCGATTAAATAATTATTGAATGGGTATTAAAAAAATCTCCAAATTTTTTTTTTTTTTTCAATTTTCGGTACTTATTTACTACCCGAACAGATTCTTTAAAAGAATGTTTTCTTCTATTCACACCTTTGTTCTTTTGTCTTTTCATCAGAAAAATTATCAATCATTCACATATATACAACACCGATATTTTGCAGCCCCAAACAAAGTTAAGTGACCTGAAAAAAAATTTAAAAGATTTAAAATAAAATAACTGATGCATTATAAATGTCATTCATTGATAAATCAACACTGAATCTTTCATTAAAATCGGATAATTCCCTAATTTTGGGTAAATTCAAACAGGGGTGGGGGTCAAAATAGTATTGAAAAAACATGGATTTTTCAACAAATTAATCTAAAATATGCTTTTCACAAAATGAATTTATATTTTATTTTCCGATTTTCGGTACTTATTTCCCCATAGAAAATCTCCCTTAATTATTTTTTTTCATTTTACAACTTCGGTTTTTTATCTTTTTATTTATACTGTAATTATTATCAAACAAGGACCAACTCGCAAAAATGTTACGCCCCCAAAATAAGGGGGGGGGTCAAAATTAAATGACCTGAAAAAAATTAACAAGTTTTGAAATAAAAAAAATAATGCATTATAAAGTTCATTCATTGATAAATCAACTCTGAAAATTTAATTAAAATCCGATAATTCCCTGATTTTTGGTAAATTATTTTATGTAGGGGGGAGGGTAAATTCGTTTTGTCAAAATCGGATTTTAGGACAATTTTGGTTATCCCTAACCTATAATAAACCTATTTTAACAGTCAGCACATATTTACAGGTCCGGTAAAATATGCATAAAAGTTGTTTTTTTATCCGAACGGGCTTAATAGCGTTTTTATTTTAATGAATACATAAATGTTTTTCGTTAGGTTTAAGATTCATTTTATATATATTTTTAAAAAATCTTAGTCTATAATAAATAGTTTTAAAAAGGTTTCACAGAAATGTAATCAGCTAAAACTGGCTTAAGATTTTGATGAAGGGTTTTATGTCACCACCGATGAACACGGATAATGAAAATAAAATACGACTTGAATACTGAAATTACTTACATTTCAAATAAGAATTAAATTATCCTTCAAATGATTTGAGATATTTTTTAGATTCAAAGAGAATAAAGTATTGTCAAAAAAATTTAAGAAGTACTTCAATTCTTTGTCAGTAGAAAACAAGTTTCCTGCACATTTGGGATTTTTTTAAAATTCTAAGAAAGAAAATACTTATTATACTTACTTATTTCTTTTTTCTTTCTTCTGGTTTCTCTTCTATATTGCTACACAATATAAGGAGAAAAAAAAAGGGGCAAATGTGATATTTTAGATAAAACTAATGTTTACTGGTTGAATGATATTAAAATATCGGACATTTGCAATCAGTTTTAAATCCCTTTTTAAATGACGGAACACAAGGGAGATAATAAGAATCTTTTTCAACGTACAAGAGAAACCAGAGTTGGAAATTTACCAACACCAACAAAGATAGAGAATTTTATTATTTTTGATACACAATTTTCGCTCCGTTTGTTCTAAAATTTTACTCACCGTTGACAATTGATATAACCTAGGTTTACCCAAAATGGTCCTAAAATGCGTTTTTGACAAAATGACTTTAGCCCCCCCCCCCCCCGAAAATAATTTACCAAAACTCGGGGAATTATCGGATTTTAATGAAATTTTCAGTGTTTATTTAGCAATGAATGATCTACTATTCATTTTATTTCAAAACTTCCTCATTTTTTTCAGGTCACTTAATTTTGACGCCGCTTATGTTAGGGGCATAAACTTTTTTTTTTTCAAGTTAGTCTTATAGTTTTCTAATTACAGTATAAATAAAGAGATAAAAACCGAAGTTATGAATAGAAAAAAAATTACAGTGGCTTAATGAAATGTAAAAAAATAATAGATAATTAATTTTTTGGGGATTTCTTTTTTACTCATTTCGATAATTATCTAATTGGCTATTATCTTATAACAGAAAAAAAATTATACATCGATGTTTTTTCTGTTTAAAAAGGGGAGTACATTTTCAATCGACTTTCTTACAAAAATATACTTTGATGTAATAAAATAAGGTTTGCATTAAATAGATATTTATTTTTAGAATCTAAAAATATAACATTTCATATTTTAAATGAAATTTATATATTAATTTTTCATAGCAAAAATACTAAATTAAAGTTTTGAAATAAAATAACTGAGCATCATAAAATTCATTAATTGATGAATCAATACAGAAAATTTCATTAAAATCGGATAATTACCTGAATTTTGGTATTTTTTTTTTTTTTTTGCGTTCGCGAATGTTACATTAAAATTGTAAACAAGCGCCTAAAACCATTGAAAAGGAGACAGAATGGGGGATCACGTCGAAATTTGTTGAGGTTGAATATTCAAAGTGTTGCATAATGGAAATAATGCGTGAAATAACAGAATTTACAATAGGTAAAAATAAAGTGAGGAGATGGACACACAAGGTAAAAGAGAATGTCAGGAGACGTTAACACACGAGGTGGATTCAACAATGGTTTATTACCAACTGATTTAATTTTTACAAGGGTTAAAAAAGCGGGAAATAGCTTGGGCGGAAGTGGGCGGAGTCTGAGCTCCTGCTGATGTCACATCAAATATATTTATTAATAGAAATATGAACTTATAAAAAAAATCTTAACAAAATTGACCAAAACAAATCTCTTTAAATGTATTAAAAATAAACTGCATATGTAATTATATTTTTCTTTTTTCAATGATGGTCATTATGTTATTACTTATCGATTTAGACAAAAGTTTAACCTTAAATAATAGATTAATTAATTTTAATTCGTTTTTAAAAACGTAGCAAACGATGTTTTTGGGTATACCTAAAATAACCAATAACCTGTCGGGTGATCAGTTTTAGGCCACATTGAATAGAGTTTATGCAATATGGCCTAAACTGATCACTGGAAGTAAATATTTTTGAACTTATTTTGTTTTTCAATCTCGCAAAAAAAGTAACGATCATACAGAGTTGTTACAAAGAAAAACATTTGATTTAAAGATCAAATTATTCAATTGGGAAAAATTACACTGCTATCTTAATAAATAAATAAAAATGTCCGTTTTAATTGCAACAGCGTGATTTTTCAGTAGAAACCAGGACTGCAAATTTACATATTATCTCTCATTGACAATTATACATTCAAGTGTATGGGTGGCTGTATTCGACATAATTGTTTCTTGTGCATATTCAATAACAGATTATTGGTTTTCAATAGGGATCACCAATTCAGGTCACGTGATCAGTTTAGGCCATCTTGAATAAAACGGAAATAAATATTTCTGAACTTTGTTCATCAAAAATCTCGTAAAAAAAACAATTAAAGATCGTACAGGGTTGTTACAAAGAAAAACAGTTAATTCAAAGATCAAATTATCTGATTGGGAAAAATTACATCGTTATCTTAAAAAATAAATAAACCTATCCGTATTACATGCGAAAGGGTAATTTTCAGGCCGCAATCTAGACAGAAAAGTTACATTTTATTTCCCTTTTACGATTATACCACTAAAAGTATGACTAGCTCTAATGGACATATTTTTTAATTTTGTAAGAAAACTGTTAATTTTAACTAAAGGGTTTAGGGTTAGGGTTTAGAGTTGGGGTTGGGGGTTAGGGTTTAGGGTTAGTTTAATGGGAAACTAAATAAATAATTAGGGTTCTGTTTTTTCTGGGTCACCCTGTAATATGTTTTAATTTTCCGAACGATTTGCAAGTTTAGCCAAAATTTACTATTAAAATGAATAAAAACTTGAAAAAATTTAATATTAAAATTTCACAGTGAAATTGACATTAAAAAAAATGTCTTCGGTTTTGGTTTTAATTTTTAAAATCGAAAATGAAATGAAAATTTGAATATTTTTTCTAAGAGAAAAACTGATAAAATAATCAATATATACTTACTTTTTATTCTAATTGGTCAAAAAAGTTAAATGAAATAATTTTTTATGTTAAAAAAAAACTTTAGTTACTGAGAAGCGTTTCGTCTCTTTGTATAAAAACAAAACAAATATGTTAGTTTTGCTCTTCCATATATTCTAAGAATCACACATTACTATTGAACAATAAAAATTACAAATTCTTTTAAAAATATTAATATAGTGCGGATCAGACCAATTTTTAGTTCACCTGAATTCAAAAATTTATATATTTAAATATCCGTGAAAAATTCGATTTTTTCACACAGAAGAAAAAAAATTTAAGCACATAAAAGATTGAAAATCTCTTAAAAATCAATTTCTTAAAAAAAAATTTTTTTTGACAATTTAATAGAATATAGTACATACCAATTACAAAAGCAAAAAAAGTTTTCAAATATTAATATTATGACAATTTTTGCACTTTTTATTTCCGATTTCATTAATTTTTTCCTAAAAAAAACTCCAGCATTGTATGTTATACAATTTCATTGATATAGTTATTCAGACTCTTATCTTTATAGAAAAAAAAGTACAAAATTTTTCTGATGCGTCATTTTTTTTATATAATAAAATAAAATAGGTTTGGGGATAGACCTCGTAAAATAATATTTCCCCTAATATATTTTAGAAAAAAAACTATTTCAGATATATTTACATCCAAAGGAAAACAATCATGGAAATTTTCATGAAAATCAGACTGTTAAGGACTCTGAGACCTCTCATACAACCACCCAATAATAAAATAGTTATAAAGAGATTTGACAGAAATTTAAGAGGCTAACGCCAGCCTAGTATTTTCACAGGGGTCTTTGGTCATGTCACAACCACCAATTGATATTGATAGTAAAGAAAATAAGATAAAAATTAAATATTTTAAATAAATTGACTCTAAAAAAATTATTAAACTAGTTTTCAAAAGATTCCAGATATTTTCAAATCCATAGAGGATAAAATATTGTCATGCATTCCAAATTATTTCACTTTCTTGTCAGTGGAAAACAATTTTCAGGCAAACTGCATATTTTTTATTCTAACAATTTTAACAAATAAAAAATATGTAATTTGCCAGAAAGATAATAACAGAAATTTATACTTACATCTTCCTTTTTTTTTGTCAGATTTCTTTTTCATGACTATATAAATTTGGGGGCAAAATGTAATATTCTAAATAGAACTGATTTTTTTTTTACACACTGTAATTTATTTGCAATCAAAACAGAAAGGTTTTCTAAAGAATCAAGGGAGATAATTTTTCCTTTTTTTTTTCATTTAATAAAAACATTAAAATTAACAAGACAACAAAATGAAATGTAAGCTAAAAATTAAAGGTTTGTTAAAATTAGGCAATGTCAAAAATTTAGAATTGTCATTAAATTAAAATTAGAATTAAAACATTGAAAAAAACAAATTTACTTCTTCATCAGTGGAAAACAAAAGTTGTCAAGTTCTTTTCTTATTAATAATAATAATAATAATAATAATAATATACTTATATATATTTATAATATAAATAATATTATACCTTGTCTTTTGGTTAGAATTGTCTTATTCTTTTAAATAACCAGTCATTAGAATAAAATCTAACAATGTTTTACAAGTGATGTCCTGCTGTATATTCCAACATAAAAGAATATTATACTATATATATTTATAATATAAATAATATTATACCTTGTCTTTTGGCCAGAATTGTCTTATTCTTTTAAATAACTAGTCATTAGACTAAAATCTAACAATGTCTTACAAGTGATGTCCAACATAAAAGAATATTGCATATGAATATAAGAATGATTAGGATAATAATTTCCTAATTTCATTTGCTTGTCATAATTTTTCAGTCAATTTCCAAAATTGTTCAACTCTGGATTGGTAAAAGGCCCTAAGAAAACAATATTAAACCAGAAGGAAACAATTTATTTTTATTTACAAACTCACCCTTTGTAAATAAAGTGCCTGTTATTCTCTTGTTAATTTCTATAAAATATAGTTATGGAAAGCTCAAATCAGACATGGCTACTATTCTGTATTTGTGCAAATATCACATCATTTCACTAGGCAATGTCATTTTCTTATTGATTCTGTATCATAGGATGAATTTATAATTAATAAAGAACAAATCCATGGCTTTTGTTTTGTAATAGGTTTAATTAGTTACTGTTGAGATGTGACACTTGGGCTTCCAGGGGGTTAAGTGAAGGGAAATGTAAGAGTCAAGTCACCCTCTTGTGATGGGTCAGTGTAAAAAGTTATGAGTACAATCCATGTGTTTTGTTTCTGAGATTTTTCAGAAGAGGCAAGTTGTTAATATGAACAAAAAGCCAATGTGAATAAATTAATAAGAAAATATCAATTAACCTGGACTATGAGAAATATGAATACAGGAGAAATTGAAATTTGTCATAAAAAGCAGTTTAGGTGTCAGTGGAATGGATGAGAGGTACAAATTAAAGTAAGTGGAGTTAAGTAGGAGGAGCAAACCATCTGACCACTTAAAAAAGGGTGGATAGTTCCATTTGATGGTGGTGGATCAGTCATGAATCAGTAATTTCTGAAAATGTGAGGAATTTGTAGGCGATGGGCTTGATTTAAAAGATACAGTACTTTTTAAAATGTTTTTTCAGAAGAGGCAAGTTGTTGATATGAACAAAAAGCCAATGTGAGAAAACCTATAATATATAATTCCCTATTTACAATAGGCTTAATTAATTACTGTTGGGATGTGACACTGGGGCTTTCAGGGAGTTAAGTGAAGGGAAATGTAAAAGAGTCAAGTCACACTCTTGTGATGGGTCAGTGTAAAAAGTTATGAGTACAGTCCATGTGTTTTGTTTCTGAGATTTTTCAGATGAGGCAAGTTGTTAATATGAAGAAAAAGCCAAAGAAACTAAGGTAATCCTTCAGCTGACTCTAGATCAGTGTGTATAGAAGAAGAATCCTTACCTTGGGCATGTGTCCAATGGGTTTGGCCACTGGACTGGGAATTCAAATTGTGTGACCCCAGGGTGCCATTTCCCCAGGCAACACCTACCCCCTTGATTTAAAGGGATAGGACTGGGTTTATTGCCCAGTGTTTATGGCACCCCCTTAAGGAGGAATGCTGAGGAATCCACATTTTTTTGTGCCTTCCATTCCATGAGCTTCAGTTCATGGGTAGCCCCACATTAATTTGACCTTTTGTCTGACCTGCATAAGTGGGATGCATAGTAAATACCAAGATCAATATGTATATCTTGTAGACAGCAAATGTTTCTAATTTCAAAAAACTAATATTCATTGATCTGAAATTTCTTTGGACTAATGGGATTTTGAATAAATATAAGAAAAAACCCAAAAACTGATGAATCCAAACACCATTAGTTATTCAAAAGTTTATAGGAAAAAAACTACTATAGAATGGTTAATGGTTGAAAACTGCTGTATATACTTTAACATAAAAAAACAAATGAAACATTCATCACCTGTAATTCTTTTTCAAAACATATCAGTTTCTTTTTTATCTTCTTTTAACACTTGTGTGTGTCTGCATATATTATTTAAAACTGGATTTAACTACAAATAGTAATTTATCCTACTCTGGGAAAATTCAATGTATCATTTTTTTTCAAGCTCAAATTGAGATGGATACAAACATTATTTCAGAAAAGCTAGAAATCCTAGAGAGAAATAATTCTTCATTGACCTCCCCTGGAAATGAAAGAAAAAAAGAACACTTTGTAATCATCTATTGAAATTTATAATCCACTGAAATAAATACATTCTTTTTATAGTAAAGCACAGTGACTTCTCATATTAAAAGAAGACTTCATAAAGATCCACAATCACAACATGTGGTTGTAAAAACTAGTATCTTAAAAGAGGATGGTCAAAGACAGAGTCCAATGCCAGTCAGTATGTAATCAATAAAACATTATAAGGCAGTCTGCCTACCAATATATAATACCAAGATTAGTCCATTTTGGTATCAAAACATTACACTGGTCATACAACATAACAGGTGCACCAACAAGGTGTGTTGGTTAATGGCTTTTCAAATGTAATCTCTGAGAACATGAAGTTTTGAAGACTTCACAAGAATATGGTTTCTCTCTTTGGACCAAGTCTCCAATAGGCACCCCAAATCATCAACTTAATGAAAGGTTCATATTTTAAATTGTTACCAATAACTTCCGCTTTCAAATATTTGAAAATAAACAAACATAAGGTTTTTTTGCACTTATATCATATCTGGCAAAAACAAATTCTACAAATTGTGATACTCTTTCTGAACGACATCCTTTTATTTAAAATAAAAACTATATTTTTATCTAAATAAACATAATTGCATTTCTCTTCTGATTAAGTAAAAACTATTTTTAGTATAAAAACGTATTTCGTCTTTTTTTAATTTATTGTAAGTATTGAAAAATATTCATAAACTTCTGATTAAAAAGTAGTTATTCAAAAAAAAGATTATGCTATTGAATTTTAATTTGATTATGTGTACCAACCATCTATTTAATTTATTTAGTGCAATATTGCTATAAACTTCTGATTCAAATTGTTTGTTACAATAATTTGAAAGCGGAAGTTCTCTGTGATGAGTTAAAATATAAACCTTTCATTAAGTTGATGATTTGGGGTGCTTATTACAGACTTTGTCCCTCTCTTTTTTATTTATTTTCTTTTAATAAGTTTTAGAAACCAATGAGCCCCTGCCCAAGTCTAAAACTTGATTCCTTTATGAATAGTATTTGTATCCTAAAGACCGTTTTAAGATAGAACCTGTTGTTTTGATACCAGCTATTTGTACTTCATAGTAGCTTGGTTTATCAGGAATTGTGTCAAGGTATTTTCTTAAGTTTTGCTTGACTCTCCAATGTGTGCTTGCATGTGTCTTTTCAAAGAGGAATTCCAAGAAAATGCTGATCCACACAGTTCACAAGAAAATGGTTTCTCTCCAGTGTGCGTTAATAAATGACTTTTCAAACGTGAGCTCCGTGAAAATGAAGTTTCACAGACTTCACAAGTATATGGTTTCTCTCCAGTGTGTGCTTGCATGTGTCGTTTTAAAGAGGAACTCCAGGAAAATGCTGATCCACACAGTTCACAAGAATATGGTTTCTCTCCAGTATGTGTTCGCATATGGTTTTTCAAAGATGAACTCTCTGAAAATCCAGATCCACAGACTTCACAAGAAAATGGTTTTTCTCCAGTGTGCGTTCGCATATGCCTTGTCAAATCTGTGCTCTGGGAAAATCCGGATCCGCATACTCCACAAGAATATGGTTTCTCTCCAGTGTGCGTTCGCACATGGCATTTCAAAGTGGAACTCTGGGAAAATGCTAATCCACAGACTTCACAAGAAAATGGTTTCTCTCCAGAGTGCCTTCGCATATGCATTGTTAAATGTGTACTAAGTGAAAATCTGGATCCACAGACTTCACAAGAGAATGGTTTCTCTCCCGTATGTGTACGCATATGCTTTGTCAAATATGTGCTCTGGGAAAAAACAGCACTACAGACTTCACAAGAAAACGGTTTCTCTCCAGTGTGTGTTTGCATGGCTTTTCAGACTGAAACTCCTTGAAAATGCTGATCCACAGACGTGACAAGAAAATGGCTTCTCTCCAGTGTGAGTTCGCATGTGTCTTCTCAAAGTGGCAGCAGCTGCAAATGCAGTTTTACATACTTCACAAGAGAATGGCTTTTCTCCAGTGTGTGTACGCATGTGGCTTTTCAAATTTGAGCTCTTTGAAAATGCTGATCCACACACTTCACAAGAAAATGGTTTCTTTCTAGTTAGTGTTTGTGTATGGCTTTGTAAAGAAGAAGTCTTGGAAATTACTGATCCATCACACTTAGGAAGAATATATCTTTCCATTGGTATGTGTTTGATTGTCACTTTTAAGTTTTGAAATTATTCTTTCTCAATATGGTTATCTGTGAAGAAATAAAAATCAAAGTATTATTTAAAAAAGCATTGATATTTATACATTATTTGGAATAATAATACAATCAGTTTATATTCAAATTAATGGCAATTTATCATAGAACATATACTAAACTATAAAGTTCTTATACTACTGTGCAACAATTAATGAAATATATTTTATGGAATTGAATATAAATATAGTAATTTTATTAATTTTACTATTTAAAAGACTCTCTATTAATGATAAAAAAAACATTCCATTCTAATATTTGGCAAACACAAGTCTAATAGTAGCAAAAATGTCATCATCTTCAACAGAATGAAATAGAGAAAAATATATTTTCTCAAGTAAACAAATGTATTAAAGCCAAGAGGACTGTTGGAATATTTTTGGTATATAAGGTGTGCTGAGAATCACAACATGTACTTATAAACTCTCATGTAAAACAAAGGTAGAATTTTGGTGACAAAATATCTTACTTAAAAAAAAAGACAAGAAGTAAAATCAACAAAAGTGGAATGTTAGTAAAAAGATCTTATAAAAAAACTGCAAATAAAATCACCCAGAAAAAATTCAATGCATTTATAACCTGTAAGCTATTCATTATTATATCAAGTGCATGGTCTGAATTAGACAATCAGAGCACTCGAATATGTGGTTGATTTCCTATTTAAAGGTGTTGTTGGTTTATCGCTCAATTGCTCATGGGATGTGTAGACGAATGGAGAAAGATTATACAATTCTTTAACACTACAAGTTGTTGTTTTCTTCTTCTGTTAAATATTGGTTGGGTAAAAAGTTCTGATGTGGGGGATGGGGTCTGATGTTGATGGTTGTTTATTTTCTTCTTCTGTTAAATATTGTGCTCTGAGGCTTACCTAATCCACCCGGCCTCAGCTGGGGGCCCAGTGTGCTTCAGCCACTGGACCGGTAGAGTAAAATTAATTGTGTAGATCCCAGTAGGCACCCACCCTTGAGGGGGAATGCCAATGGGATCGACGCAATTTTTAAGTCTATCACCCATGAGCTTCGGCTTGTGGGTGGGCCCACATAAAAATGTCCTTGTGTCAAGCCCTCATAAGTGGGATGAGAGGCAAATAACCTTAACCATGTACAGAAAGGAAAATCAAGCATACTAGGGGAAGGTTGTATTTATATAGAATAGCACTGGAAATTATGGGTGGGTGGTTAGGGAAATAAAATGACATGGTAATGGAGGGGATGGCAACTTTTTTGTTGTTGCTGTTCAATTGCTGTTGTATTATGTGAAGTTCTGGAGTAAAGGAAGGAAGAAAATAAAGAGAAATCTACTTTAAAGACAGAGGACACAACATCAGGGTTCAGTTCAGTAGTACATTAGTACAGTTGTTGAGTAAAGTAAAATTAAATTGAGTATCTTAAAGATAGACACAAAGATGTAGAGATGGGTAGTTTATAAAGGAAATGAGTGGAAATTAATTATGGGTGGGTGGTTAGTGAGATAAAAGGACTGAGTAGTGGGGTGGGGTAGCAACATTTTTGTTGTTGCTCTTCAGTTCGAATCATATCTGGAGTAAAGGAAGGAAGAACATAAAGAAGAGGAATCTACTTTGTGTTTTTTCTTTTTGTTTGTTAAAAAGGCAGAAAGAAGAGATGCCTTGAATAAGATTATCAACTTGTGTAGATAAGATTATACAATTCTTTAACACTACAAGTTATTGATGATTTCTGATTTTTTTTTAGCAAGGTCAATATCCTGATGTGGCATTTGCATCTATGAAAAAAAAAATTCTATTATTATTTCAAGTATATTAAATATTATTGTTACTAAAAAGATAGTTTGATATTTGCTCAGAACCAAAGCTACATTTTTGGATTGCTTGGGAAAAAACACTTCTATAAACTATTTTTTAGGAGTAGAGAAGTTCAAGAACACATTTTACTGACAAAAATAGATTACAAAAAGTTGCCATTTTTCACACTCTCCCTCAAATTTGGAGAGCTAAAAATCAACATAACCAATTTTGGAATTGGAAGTTCAAATTTTGGGCGAGGTCTAACTTTATCATAATTCACACTTGGGCAAAATTTCAGAAAAATTCAAGTGTGTGGGTGACATGTAATTACCCAACTTTTAGTTTCTCCTTACTGGGATCAGGAAAGGATCTCAGATATCTGATGGTGGTGTTGGCTATGCCTATATGGTGTTTGGTGGCTATTTTAAGTATCAGTTTTAAAGCTTACCATTTAATCAGCATTGCATTAAAACTGATTTAAAGAATTTAAAATTGATTTAAAGAATTTACAAGAACCAAATTGGGATGAAATGACAGAACAGTAAAAGTTAGATGTTTATAAATTTAGAATTGATGTTAAAGAGGATAATGTTAATAAAGAGAAGATATTTCTGTAATTCTATACTTAACAGGTTATTGCTGTTATTCAGTTCTTAAGAAAATTAATTGCAATAGTTACAAAGATTATTTGGAAGAGATAATGTGAAATAAATACCCAAAATAAACAGCTATTTTCAAGGGATTAATAGAAGTACTTACTTATATCCTAAATATACAATTACTAATTTTGTTCTATATAATTATGTAGTCATTAGTAAGCTGATAAGTCCTTGACCTAACTAATAAAACTGTTGCATAGCGCCTTCTTTACCGGCACTAAATTGTATATGTTATATACTGGCATCAAATTCTATATATGTTATATAGCGGCTTCTTCAAACTCACGCTGCTAAATCGGCGTACGTATCGTAGCAGGTATCGTCACTATTCCTAGACGATATATGTAGTGGTCGCTTAATGAAATCACAACACATGAGTATAGAGGAGGTTTGACTTTATTTCTTCTTCTCGGCTGTACGTGGTGGGCGGCGAGAGTTGACAATGAAATGACTGAGGATTGACAATGACTACTAAGGCTGCTGTTGAGATCTGGTGATGTTGAGGTAAAGGGGTGGCTGGTGGTGTCTCACCACCCTTGGCCGCGACGGACCGTGAACGTCGGTCAATCCGTTCGCCGTCTCCTCCTGACTCTAACTGACCCCTGTGATCTCGACCCTCTGCTTTTGTATTGATGACCACCTACGCATCTCTACCCTCCGATCTGATAACTATTCCCGAACTTATTGTTACCCATCCTTCTTTTGTTCGCTTTACCGGGAAAAAAGTCCTTTGTCATTTTTGTCGTCTTTTCTTTGCTTTGTTTAATCTAACCAGAAATTCCTATTTCCGTTTGTACAATATCCAACAACAACTTTTAGAGAAAATTTGACTTTATTCATCAACGCAGTCTCCTTCTTCAGTGATACACTGATTCCAACACTTTCTAACAATTTGATGCCTTTTTTGTAGAACAATTTGTCTTTGGCCTCAAAATACACCTCAGTTTCTTATATCATTTTTCATTGGAGCCAAATCTCTTTCCCTGGAGCATTCTTTTGAGGTTTGCAAACACCCAGAATAGGGTGGGTTCAGAAGAAATTCAAAGTGCAATTCATGTAGTTTTGGCATTGTTGCAAAAAGACCAAAGTGATTGTTTTAGTATCTGTAGAGCGCCACACCTACTATCAACCTCTCACTGCACAGATCCCTGTGCTACTCATACAATGATTTGGCCAGGGCCAATATCAAACTTAGAACCTTGTGGTTACTAGCTAAACTTAACTGAAAAATGCTCTAAAACATTCTTGTGAGTTTTACTTACAAAAGAATTGACAGGGAAACTACCGCAGCCGGGATTAATAAAGAAAAAATTACCAAAAATCAGGGAATTATCTGATTTTAATAAAATTTTCAGTGTTGACTTATTAATAAATGAATTCTTTCTTTTGAATTTCTGAATTATTTCAATTAAAATGATTAAATGGAAAGAAATCAAAATTCATTAAAATAAATATTACTGTTAAAGTAATCCATAGAAGCATCTTGAACAAAAATTTATATACATAATTTATAGATAAAATTTATTTAAAATATAAATCAACTAATTTTAAGTTAAATTTCGTATTTTTAGATTCTAAAAACAAATATTTATCTAATAATAAGCTTACCTTAATATGGTTATGTGATAATTATTGGATAAATCTTAATTTAAATGTTTAGCCCCCACCCTTTTAAACAGAACAATTATGAATGGAAATTGGTTCACTGATAATTTAAGAGAAACTATATTTTATAAACAACAGAGTAAAAAAAATTTTTTATTTTTTTATTTTTTTAAAAACATTTAATTAATAGATTTTCGGTACTTATTTTCTACCAAAAGTGCCTTTAAATTTTTTCTATCAACAGTTTCGGTCTTTTGTCTTTTTATTTATACTGTAGTTTCACTTTTATATAAGTCCACCGATATTTTGCGCCCCATAAATAGGGGGGCGGAGGGCTAAAGTTAAGAGACCTGAAAAAATCAGAAAGTTTTGAAATAAAATAACTGATGCATCATAAAATCCATACATTGATAAAACAACACTGAAAATTTCTATCAGTGGGGTTGATTTTTTCTAAAATACGTCTATGACGTCATATTTGTTGATACCTATGTTTTTATTATGGTTTTTGATGCGTTGAAAATTACTTGTTTTTTTGTTTGTTTTTTTTAGTTAAGCTCCAGCATTCCAGCCGTCGTTATAAAAAAATTACGAAAACAATACCTCGAAAGCAGTTAATTTTTACTTTACTTTTAATAGAGTAAGGGAAAAGCTCTTAAAATATCGAGATCTACTTTTGGCTATAAGGCGAGTGTAATCGTAAAAAAAAAAAAAAAAAAAAAAAATATATATATATATATAATAATAATAATAATAATAATAATAATATAATAAACACTGCACTGCTGCAATCTGCCAGAATACTCAGAAGAGTCCTGGAGACCTGAGGAGACTTGCTGTCACTCAGACTCCAGTGAAAGACCATCAGCTAACACTGATGTGAAAACTCAAAAGGAGTAATAATAATAATAATAATAATAATAATAATAATAATAACTAATGATGGCCTAAAAAATACTGTTAAATCAACAAACTTTTTCATTTTCATTTTTCTCGTTAATTTTATATTTATTTTTTAAAAAAATCATTGTTTATAATAAAATAGTTTTAAAAAGGTTTTACAGAAATTTAACTAGCTAACACTGGCGTAAGATTTCGACGGGGGACTTATTTTATGTCAATCCACTAATTAACACGAATACTGAAAATTAAATATTAATTAAATATTAAAATTATTTATATTTCATATGATAATTAGATTAGCTTTCAAAAGATTGGAGATATTGTTTATATTCATAGAGGATAAAGTATTGTCACTAATTTTAAAAAAAAACACTTCACTTCTTCGTCAGTGGAAAACAAGTTTCCCTGCAAATTACGTATTTATTTATTTGTAAACAAACAAAGAAAATAACAGAATATCATACTTACTTATTTCTTTTTTTCTTTCGTATGTGTTCTTTTCTATATGGCTATAGGATATTAGAGAAAAGGAGAAAATGTGATATTTTAGGTAGAACTCATATTTTCTAGTTGAATGTCGTATAT
Organism: Doryteuthis pealeii; assembly: GCA_023376005.1. Lineage (NCBI taxonomy): Eukaryota > Metazoa > Mollusca > Cephalopoda > Myopsida > Loliginidae > Doryteuthis > Doryteuthis pealeii. The sequence goes on from CM042151.1 coordinate 90,222,224, forward strand.
TTGCAAACAGTGCATTTTTTTTTCTTTCAAAATGGCAGAATACAAGGGAGATAATTACAATTTTTTTCTTCAGCAAAAAATAAGATTCATTCAATGTAATCATTGAAATTCACAAATGACAAATAATAGAATAGGGATAGGCGATTTTGTCGTCTGCTAGGAATTTTAAAAGTAAATTAGAAATAATTAAATCTATTATTTAAGGTCAAATTTTGTCTAAATCGATAAGTAGTAACATAATAACCATAATTAAAAAAGAAAAATATCATTACATATGCAGTTTATTTTTAATAGATTTAAAAGTATTTGTTTTGGTCAATTTCGACGATATCAGCCAGTCAGCCTCGTTTTTAAGTGCTTGTTTACAATTTTACTGTAACATTCGCGTTTTCAAAAAAAATTTACCAAAAATCAGATAATTATCCGATTTTAATGAAATTTTCAGTATTGATTTATCAATTAATGAATTTTATAATGCATCAGTTATTTTATTTCAAAACTTTAATTTAGTATTTTTTGCTATGAAAAATTAATATATAAAATTCATTTAAAATATGAAAAGCCTGGCGTTCAGTTTAAAATGTTATATTTTTAGATTCTAAAAATAAATATCTACTTAATGCAAAACTTATTTTAGGCGCCAAAAGTAATAAGTTTTGAAGAAAAACTTGATTGAAAATGTACCCCCTCCCCCTTTTAAGCAGAAAAAAACATTGATGTATAATTTTTTCTTTTATAAAATAATAGCCAATTGAATAATTATCGAAATGAGTAAAAAAGAAATCTCCAAAAAATTAATTATTTATTATTTTTTTACATTTTATTTTTCGATTTTCGATACTTATTTTCTCATAGAAAAGCCACCGTAAAAAAATTTTTTTGTTTCTGTTCATAACTTCGGTCTTTTATCTCATTATTTATACTGTAATTAGTATAAAAAATGATCAACTTGCAAAACATTTTACGCCCCCAAATAAGGGGGGTCAAAATTAAGCGACCTGAAAAAAATGACAAAGTTTTGAAATAAAATAAATAATGTATTATAAAAATCATTCATTGATACATAAACACTGAAAATTTCATTAAAATCCGATAATTTCCTGATTTTTGGTAAATTATTTTCTGTAGGGGGTCTAAAGTCATTTTGTCAAAAACGCATTTTAGGCTGTTTGCCAGTCCCTATAAAACAATAATAAAAGGTTCATTTTCTTAAATTATTTCTATTGCCTTCTGACAGTTATTTTGCTTCATATAGACCTTATTCCATGGCTGACATGTATTGAAGTCAGTTAGTGTACTGTTGGTTTGAATAACAGCAGCTAGCTGAGTACATAATGAAGCAGTGTCCAAGACAGTTGGTATATATAGAAATCAAGAATGATCCATTCTTGAATTTGGGTGACTTGGGTGATTCCATTCCTTGAGTTCTGATTGGCTGCTTGACTGCTTGATTTCAATGACATTGTGGAGTCTTATAAATACCCTGTCCTTATGCAGTAGACTTTGTGACTATTCGGGTTTGTATTGGGTTACAACCGTTTGTTGCCATGTCTTCCCAGTTCGATGGTAATTGGAACTTTGATTATTCTTCAACATGAATGACAATCTTTCTTTTTTCTGGATGACTTGACATCATTTCTTGGACTTAAAACCCTGTAATAAATATATTTAGAAAATCAAGAATCTATATGTAATATATGCTTGAAAGATTTAGCAGATGCTAATCTATAAGGTTATTTTAAAAATTGTTTTGTTGTTTTCTTTCAAAAATATATTAACAAAAAATTGTATTCACAATTTTTTTGTATTGGGAATCAAATGCATGAGTTCTGTTGTATTTGTTTAATAATTTGATCTTTGTTTCATATACAAATAAAGTGTGTGCTGTTTATTTTAGTTGAAGTGTTCGATTTCTTTATTAATTTTGTATATTTAAAGAAGATTGCCCAATTCAAATTTGTCCTATTTTTTTTACTCTGTGAGATTGAACTTTGGGGTTCCTCAGCAACAAGTCTTTTCAAAACAACTGACCTATTAAAAAAGATGCAAGTAATATGCATGGTATTCTCAAAGTTTTGTTCTAATGTGAATATATGTATATATATATATATACACACACATATATATATATATAGAGAGAGAGAGAGAGAGGGAGAGAGACATAGATAGATAGATAGATAGATAGATAGATAGATAGACGCGTGGTGTAACATTTAGAGTCGTAGGAAATGGACTTGTCAACATGAATTCAAATCCTGGACGAGGCTGTTTGCATTTCCCATAGCGCTAATACCTTTGAGAAAGTTCTGCATCCAACTACTCCACTCCAACTAAGGGTAAATAGTAGGGCAGACTAGGCTCTTTAACCGTAGCTAAGTAACCAGTCTAGGAAAAGAAAAACTCTGAATTCAAACCTGATAAACTCTGCATAAGAAATTGACCTTGTGTCACATCCTACTCGTGCGGAGAGGTTGGTATATATATATATATATATATATATATATATATATATAGTATATTAAGAAAAATGAAAAAACACAGGTTTAAATGGGTTAAGTGGTGAGTTTATTGGCCAACGCTGCAGTGTTTCAATCTATTAATTAGATCATCTTCAGGGCATATGTTGATATATGGAAGGTGATAAGAATTTTTTTATCACAGAATAACGAGAACAGCGAGTGGTAGTCCTTGGTATTCATCTTGTTTAAAAATTTATGAGGTTTGAAAAAAGCTAAGACGGTTTGAAATGTGACGTCAAATATTCTATTTTATGGTGTGGGTATGGGATGGTGTAAGTGCGTGTATTGAAAGGTAATATTGTGTATTATTTAGGTGCGTGGTTGCGTGTGTGTGTGTGTGTGTAAATCTTTTGTGATAAACGACAGTGGAAATAAACCTTAAGGTGTGTGTGTGTGTATGTGTGTGTGTGTGTGTGTGTATTTATAAGAGGTAGAGGGAGAGGTGTCATTGTGCGTCAAAAGAAATTTTTTATATTAAGAGAAGAGAAGGAAGTTGGGTGTGTGTGTATTGTATATTGTATATATATATATATATATATATATATATATATATATAGTCTTTGAAGAGTAACGTCATCGTGACGTCATCTAAAATTTAGTTCGGTGTTTTGCCAATTATTTCTTTTCTGTTAAACCAATTAGTATTCAAAGTTCTCATTTTTGTTCCTTACAGAATTTTCAAGTCTTGGAATCTCAGTAAAATCTTTATTTAGAAGCACGTGATGACGGTGACTGTCATCTCCCTGTCATTTGTGTGACCCACAGATCAGGGAGGAGTGTGGTTGGTTGGTTGGGTTTTATGGCATGTCAACCCCTTGGGTCATTTTATGCCGAATACTTCTATTGGTAAAAAAATGTTTAATGCTGACAAAGTTTTGAAATAATTTCATTTTTAATGGATAATACAATTTTGTTTATAAACTCATGTTTTCTATTTAACCCATAGATGGGACCCTAACAGGTACTACCACTCCGGGTCAGAGTCAACCAGGGAGCAATGGTGATGAAGGGGTGCTCCACATTCTCCAAACCTCCAAAACTGGAACCTCACCATCAGATAGAGTTTAACATCATTCCCAGGACATGTAGACCCACAGCCACCACCTTCTAGCACCCATATGATAAAAAGGGTTGGGGATTGCCATAAATACAATAGGGTTGGGGCAATCATATAGGTGCTAGGGCTTAACGTGACCAGCCAATTGATCGAAGGGGGCCTCTCCGACCGCCCGTCTAGCCCAAGATAGGGCCAAAGTGGAGTATTGCAAGTCATGAACTGCTCATCCATCTGGGTTCTATCCTTAAGCATCACGGGAGAAGTGTGGACTTGATGATTTCCTACCTCTAAGGACTAAGCATGTCTGTATATGTCTAGCTTGCACGAGGTGGGGAGGTGAAGCGAGTGACTCAAGATAGTGAACTCGCAACCTCCTCATCGCGAGGAGTGGCTCATAGGCAACTACTGTCACCGCTGTTGAATATGCAAATTCCGCACAGGTTGGGCAGCGTGTGATTAGCCTGGATGTAAGACCATGGGGAAGGCATTTACTTATTATTATAAAAATATTAAAAACATTTTTTGGTATTTTTATTTTATTTTAATATATTTATTTCCAACAATCAATTACAAATAAAAAATAAAAATATTTAGATATTCTTTATAATTTTAACTAAAAACAACAGCTACAAATGAAGTTCCTAGCTGTTGTATATAGCTAAAACAAAAAAAAATATCTAAATATTTTGATTCTTTTTATTTGTAATTGATTGTCAAAAAAAAAATGAAAATACAGAAAAAACTATCGACAAAAGTTAAAATATTTACATTTACTTGTTGAAAAAATAATGGAGGGAGTAAAATATTGCATTCATGTTTTTTCAGTTATGACCACCTAACATTTTTTTTTAAGACAGGAATCCGAGGCGAAATTCTACAAATAGTACCAAAGATTTAATTGGGAATTATAAATGTAAGAAAGGTACGATGTTGTAAACAATATTTTTGCTAAATATTTTATTAAAGAGATTTTTTTCTCATTCAATTTTATAAGAAATACTGTCTTAAACGATTCAGTGACTTCCCTTTGACCATAGCAACAGAGCCAGGGGCCTTAGCCATAAACTGATGAAGAAACCTCATGCGATTGGCTAAGGGCCTTTGTCAACAACCAATCAGAGCCTATATTACTAGGCCTAGAATTCCCGCTAATTTCGAAGGACGACACTAGGAATCTCTCTCTTTCCCCAGCACCAGAGGTCAAGATAAGACGTGCTTTGAAGCCTACCGTCACTGACATCGAGAACGACCTGTTTGAAACCTGCCCAGGGGTGGAGCCATAGATTTTCGTAAAAATCACACTTCTAAACAAGAGACAGATAAGTTTCGCAAAGACATTAATTTTGCAAATCATTACACACCATATACAGTGCATTTTGTGAATCTTGCATACATTTGTGAATCTTGCATAGACTTTGTAAATCTTACATATACTTGTATATCATCTCACGTATTGTATTTTGTATGTTACATGTTCTTGTTGTTTGATAAATGCATTGTTTTTGTTGTAAAGCCTTGAGTTGTGTTCTTTACCTGTTATCTTTATCCTTGTCTTTATCTTGCCTTTATAATTGCCAACAATTTTTATTTTTATTCACTTAAAAATTTAATTGGGAATTTCAAACATCAGGATGGTAGGATGTTGAAAATATTTTTTATCTTGAATAAAGATTTATTTAATCAATCTAGATATGTACAATTAAAAATCCACAGTTTTGTGCAATATATTTACCAATATTTTCATATATTTGAAAATCATTGCTAACAATTGTTCTTTTTTATTTATGGTAGACTACGGTTGCTTAATAGAAAGAATATTTTTTTCTGTTTTTATTCCAATATAACTGGATGAGATAATCTTGTTCAGCAACAACTGTTCCAATATACAAGTCCTTGTAATTTTATTTTTTCTTATGTTTTTAGCTACACAGTGTAACTGTGCTGCATGAAAGTGACATGTATGGACTTCCATATTTTTTCCATTCTCACTGATTGTCTAAAAGTTTGAAAACAAACTCACAAGTTGGGACATAACTAAACTGTCACCCTGCTAATTAACATAGATAGTAGCAAAAATAAAATATAAATTAAATGTTGAAATGTATTAGATTTTTTTTTTAAATAATTAAATTAGTTTTCAAAGACTCTAGATATTTTTACAGGGGATTGAAATCTTTTGATAATCCAAAAGATGACATTTTACCATAGCCCCTCAAGGTGACAATGGCATGAGAAAATGTGATTTTGAATAAAGACAAGAAAATGCCCAAAAACAGAAATGAATCCAGATACAATTAGTTGTTCAATGGTTGGTAGAAAAAATTACTATAGAATGGTTAGTGGTTGAAAACTTTTGTATATATGCCAATATAAAGATTAAATGAAACATTCATCACCTGTTATTCTTTTTCAGAATTGCTGGAAATCCTGATGAATGGTACGAAAAATAATAATTGCTTAATAGGTTGTTGAAGTAATTAATATCTGCATAACATTAAAACCAAGGACATTCCGGGATATGGATCAACAGTTAAACTAAATAAGTAAACATAAAAAAGTGAACAAAAAAACAAATAATTTGACAGAACTTATTACAAATAATACAAGAAGCATAAATGATGGCCTAAATATTATTAACAAAAGGAAAATAAAAAAAATGCACTAACACCCCACCCCACCCAAAATTAAAATTAACCTCATATGGTACTACAAATGATACTTTTACTTTAATTACATTAAAAACTTAAATACTTATGCCTGGAGGGCGCATATTCTCACTAATGTATAATATTATCACAAATTTAAGGCTAATAAGTTAATAAATGTCTTTAAGAGGTTAATGTTTATGACCACTGGTGATCATGAATGATACAAAAAATAATAACTGCTTAATAGGTTGTTGAAGTAAGTAATTAATAATTTAATAAGTTTAAATCCAGTTTCATGCCTTTCCTATGCATATATTGACAATTTTGGAATGTAGTACTAACTTTTAGGAAAAACTTTTACCGTCTACGGCAAACTATCCTGGATGACATATCAATCGTCCCAGATGTAATTTTTATCGTCCCCAGGACGGTGTTGATGTCAAGCCCTAGTGGAAAAATAAAAACATTGCAATTTTTAAATGATTGAAATTGCACTGATCCCAGGGACAGTGTTAGAAAATTCTGTCAATTTAATGAGAAAAGGCCAAGAAAATCAGGATCATATGACCTTTAAGCACCCCTTTTGAGATCTCAATTGTGGGGACATTTTTTCCATTTACAACCGTCAAAATCCAGTTAATTTAAAAAAAAATTATAAACCTAACCCCTAACAAACAACTGGATTTTGACGGTGTAAATGAGAAAAGTGTCCTTACGAGTCAAGAAGGCAGGGAGTACTTAAAGGTCACATTGTCCGAAAATCAATCTATGTAATTTAGAATTACATTCAAGAAAAGAGTCTGACTTAGTATTTTGTTTCACTACAGAACAAAATTTTTAAGTGAAACAAAACTTCAGTTTTGAAAATGATTTTATTAGAGTTGATAAAAGGGAAATGATGATATTTTACCAATGCCCATCAAGATGATTTGACAAGGGCTGAGATATTTGTTTGAAAAGACAATGAAAAATTCGAATACATTTCTTTTGAGAAAACATTTTAAATTGATATTTGATGGCTGAGAAATGAGGTAATTATTCAGCTAATTCTATGATCAGTGTCTATAACTCTGGAAACAGAAAATGTTTCCAATTTCCCAAAATTATTATTCATGGATCTGAAATTTCTTTGGACCAATGAAATTTTGAAAATAAGAATACCCCTAAAACAGAGATGAACCAAGACACCATTAGTTGTTCTAAGTTGATAGAAAAAATACTATAGATAAGAGGAAGATTGAAATATTTTGATAATCCTAAATCTCTTTGTATATTTTCCTTTCCTTGGTTGTTTTTTCTTTGTTTTGCAGGGTAAATAAACACTTCCATATTTGTTAACCTAAATCTCCTTGTCTATCTTCCTTTTCTTGGTTGTGTCATTTAATTTTTTTTTTTTCTGTTTTGTAGGGTTGATATACTTATTAGCTCCACGACATAAGTTCTTTTCTTCTTGATAATTAATACTAGGCCTAATCTTTTGGCCAGAATTGTATGATCCTTTTAAATAACCCTCTTTGGTAATAAAACTAAAATTGAATAATGTGTCTTTCAAATGATGATACTATAGATGAGAGGAAGATTGAAATATTTTGATAATCCTAAAGATGACATTTTACCATGGCCAATCAATAGTAATGATTCAGCTGATTACAAGATCAGTGTCTATAACTTTGGAGACAGCAAATGTTTCCAATTTCCAAAAATTATCATTCATGGATATGGAATTTTTTTTCACCAAATTTGAATGAAGGTAAGAAAATACCCCTAAAACAGAGATGAATCCAAACACCATTAGTTTGTGCAACAGTTGACAGAAAAAAAAAATACTATTAAATGGTTAATGATTGAAAATTGCTGTATATACTCCAACATAAAAAAAATAAATGTAACATCATCACTTGTTATTTAATCAGCAGTTTCTCTTCTGTGTGTTGCAAAACTGGATTTAACTACAAATAGTAATTCATCCTACTCTGGGATTAGTGTTTGGAAATTCTGGCAAAATTCAATGTGTTATTTTTTTTCAAGATGAAATTGAGTCAGATACAATACAATTAATCAGGAAATCCTAGAGAGAAATAGTTATACACTGACCTTCCCTGGAAATGAAATAACAAAAGAACACTTTGTAATCTTCTATTGAAATTTATAACCCAAGGAAACAAATACATCCTTTTTATAGTAAAGCACAGTGACCTTTCCAATTCAAATTAGAAATTGCATGAATGAAGCCTTTGTAAAGATTAACTGTCAGAATGTGGTTGTAGAAAATACAAAATTATAAGAGTAGAGTCAAAGTATGTAAGTCAAAAGAACATGATGCAGCCTACCTACCAATATATATATAATACCAAGATTAACCTATTTTGATGTCAAAACATTACATAGGTCATATTACATAACAGGTGCAGTGACAAGGTATGTCAGTAAATGTCTTTTCAAATGTGAGCTCAGTGAAAATGAAGTTTTACACCCCCAGAATTCACAAGAATATAGTTTCTCTTTTTTTAAATATAATTTTCTTTTAACACATTTTTAGAGAAGAAGGGGCACCTTCCTGAGGCTAACACTTGATTCCTTTATGCGTATGTATATCCTAGGGCTCGTTTTATGATGGAGGATGTTCCTTCTATAGCTGCTATTTGTATTTCATAGCAGCTTGGTTTACCTTTGCCTCTTTTCATAATTGCCTATTGACCAATATTGTTCGATTTTTTGTGATATTCTTTTTACAATGGAGATTGTAGATGTTTTAAAAGAATAGAAGGGGAAAATCGAAAGAAACAATTAAATTCAGTATCGAATTCAGTATTTTTTCCATTCTGAAATTTGATTCATCGATTTTTCTGTTCAGTCGGCGTTTAGGTTATTTCAATACAATGCAATGTATCTTATATATCACTAAGAAATAAAGGTTTACCTAATATATGGTGTGGTTAATTTGCATACTGGTTTTAACAAAACCGGGTTTAATAAATAACTATTAGATAGTTATTGATCTCTAATATTATTGTTTTATTTTCCAATGTATTAAAATCAATCCTATCAATGATTTTTTTATAGAAATCAATTAAAATCAGTTTAATCTTTTTATATGCGTTCTTACTTAATTTTGTTGGTGTTGGTCTTTCAAGGTGTTTTTTAAAGTTTTACTTGACCAACCAAGTTGCCCCTACCACAACTGGTATGATATTAATTTCTTTCAACGACCAAGTTGTTTTAGGTAATTTTTTAGGTCTTGGTATTAGTGTGTGTTCGCATGTGTCTTTTCAAATTGGAATTAGTAGAAAATGCTAAATCACACTGATCACAAGAATATGGTTTCTCTCCAGTATGTATTGTCATGTGGCTTTTTAAATGTGAGCTCTGTGAAAATGCTGATCCACAGATCTCACAAGGAAATGGTTTCTCTCCAGTGTGTGTTCGCATGTGGCTTTTTAAATGGGATATCCTAGAAAATATTGATTCACAGATTTCACAAGAGAATGTTTTCTCTCCAGTGTGTGTTCTCATGTGCATTTTTAAATGGGTATTGATAGAGAATGCTGATCCACACAATTCACAAGAGAATGGTTTTTCTCCAGCATGAATCCGCATGTGGTTTATCAAAACAGACTTGGCAGAAAATCCTGATCCACAGATTTCACAAGAATATGGTTTCTCTCCTGTGTGTGTCAACATATGTTTTTTCAAGTTGGAATGAACTGAAAATGCAGTTTTGCACAGTTCACAAGAAAATGGTTTCTCTCCAGTATGTGTTCGTATGTGTCTTTTTAAAGTGGAACCATTAGTAAATGCGGATCCACACACTTCACAACAATATGGTTTCTCTCCAGTGTGTATTCGCATGTGGCTTTTCAAAGATGAACTCTCAGAAAATGCTGATCCACATTCTTCACAAGAAAATGGTTTCTCCCCAGTGTGCGTTCGCATGTGCTTTGTTAAATGTGAGCTCACTGAAAATCCAGATCCACAGACTTCACAAGAAAATGGTTTCTCCCCAGTGTGTGTTCGCATGTGCTTCGTCAAACCTGTGCTCTGTGAAAATGCTGATCCACACACTTCACAAGAAAATGGTTTCTTTCCAGTGTGCATTTGCATGTGACTTTTCAAACTGGAACTAGTAGAAAAAGTTGATCCACAAATTCCACAAGGAAATGGTTTCTCTCCAGTGTGTGTTCGCATGTGGCTTTTCAAAGATGAACCATCAGAAAATGCTGATCCACACACTTCACAAGAGAATGGTTTCTCTCCTGTATGTATTCGTATGTGTGTTGTCAAATATGTGCTCTGTGAAAATCTGGATCCACAGACTTCACAAGAAAATGGTTTCTCTCCAGTGTGTGTTCGCATATGGCTTTTCAAACTGAAACTTCTAGAAAATGCTGATCCACAGATATCACAAGAAAATGGTTTCTCTCCAGTGTGTGTTCGCATGTGTCTTCTCAAAGTGGCAGTATCTGCAAATGAAGTTTTGCACACTTCACAAGAGAATGGCTTTTCTCCAGTGTGTGTTCGCAGGTGCCTTTTCAAATTTGTGCTCTGTGAAAATGTTGATCCACACACTTCACAAGAAAATTGTTTCTCACTAGTGTGAGTCTGCAGGTCTTCTCTCAAAGTGGAATGAACTAAAAATGCAGTTTTGCATACTTCACAAGTAAATCCTTTCTCTCCAGTGTGTGTTCGGATATCAGTTTTCAAACTGGAAGTCTCTGAAAATGCTGTCCCACAAAATTTGCAAGAAAATACTTTTCCTTCAGTATGTGTTTCCATATCTTTTTTCAATTGTGAACTATGCTGAACTGCACAGTTGAGAAAAGTTGTCTTTCACTGGATCTACTTTAAGAAAAATGTTTATGTACTGAATTTTGGAAATGAAAGAAATTGTCTTCTGAGATGTATTGACACAACTAGCAAGGACATTTTCCTTTGGTATGTGTGTGAAGGTTGCTTTTAATTTTTAAAATTATCCTCTCCCAATACTGTTATCTGTGAAGAAATAAAAATTAAAGTATTAATTAAAAAAGCATGCATATTCACACATTATTTAAAATAAGCTAAGCTATGAATAAAATTCTAATACTACTGTGCAACAAGCAATTTCATGGAATTTAATATGAATACATTATTTTTTCTAATTTTACCATAAAAGAAATAACTCCACCAATGATAAAAATATGACAAAGTTCTTTCCACTCTAATATTTGATAAACACAACATTTTATACTAAAATAGTTTTTACTTAATCAGAAGAGAAATGCAATTATGCTTATTTAAATAAAATACAGTATTTATTTGCAAAATATTTTTTATGTTTATTTAAATAAAAGGATGCTGTTCAGAAATAGTATCATAAATTTATTTTTGTCAGATACAATATAAGTTCAAAAAATCATCTGTTCGTTTATTTTCAAATATTTGAAAGTCTAAGTTACCGGTGATGAGTTAAAATATAAACCTTTCATTAAGTTGATGATTTGGAGTGCCTATTGTATACTTGGTCCAAATATATTTACTCATGTACAACAAAAATGGAATGTTGCTAACAAAATATCTTATTTTAAAAAAAAGATAAAAAATTGCATAGTAAAATCATCCTGAAAAATTCAAAATATTTATTGATTGTAAGTATTCCAATTAAATGCAGCTAATGTCATAGTTTAATGTATTCTAATCTAACCTCATCAACCACTGACAAACAAAAAATAACATGGATTTGCACTTTTGCTAATTTCAAATACAGACCGATTATAAGATATATCTTTTGAATGCATACAGGGCGGTCATCAGTGATGCACTATCATTATAGCTGATTACGGTTTCTTGTGCATCATACTGGCTTTGATAGCAATCCCGACTTGAATCTGGCATCTTCAAGTCACCACCCTGAAAGCTACGTGCTATAAATCTTGACATTTTTCCACGATTAAAACTACAAAAATTCAACCTCTTAAATCAAGAAATCACAGTCAGTGTAAGCCAATGAAAAAGCCCGCCTACCTTACCACTACTCTATAATGGAATTCTTGGTTCCTTCCAGTTTCAATCTAATTTACCTTCCACAGATTCCACTTACAGTAAGTTTGCCCATTCTATGAACATAATTGATTTTATCTATTTTAACTTACCCCCTTCTATGCAGAGGCAGAAGGAAGAGAAGCCCAAAACATGATTACCAATTTGTGCAGACTTATATATGACCTACTACAGAGATATCTCATGTCACCTTAACTGTTTCCTAAGAATGATTGCACATCTATGCTTGGTTTGGTTTGTTTTGTTTTACGGCATATCAACCTCAGTGGGTCATTTAATGCCGAACATCTATGCTTGGCCTGTTAAAAAGAATTATTGCACAACTATAACTCTTTACAACCTTAAGTACACACAGTAACTTTAAGTAAACCTATTCTAATCCTTATATTCATTCTTTTTTTTGCTACTCATACACTGAGTGGGCGAGGGCTGATATCAAACTCGGAAACTTGTGATTCCGAGGCAGACGCTCTACTGACTGAGCTAAACCGGTCCTAGAATGTGAAGCAATCAGTTTTAAATTAGATCAATGAATTGAGAGAGATTCATTAATTAAAATTATCATTGCATGAAGACAGAAGACACAACCTCAGGGTTCAGTTCAGTAGTACATTAGTACAATTGTTGAGTAAAGTGAAAGTAAGTTAAGTATCTTATGTCGATAGACTGGGAATGTATGGGCGTAAGTTTTTATTATTTTCTACCAGACAGATGTTAGTGGAATATTAATTATCTGCTCTTGGAAGCAAGGGACCAATCAATGCAGTACCGTAGATTGACTCTATAGGGATTGGCCCCTATATTTTTATGGTAGGTAGAATTGACCAAATTAAAATAATTAAGTTATCTTAAACAACTAGTTTCACAATTGTATGTCATGAGTTTAGAATTAGATAAACAAAAGAGAATCGAATGAATATTAGTTTAGAAATATTTTAGCAACAATAGAAACAATTGTTTAAATTCCAATGAGAGTGTACAAAATCATCCGATATTTACGTCATTAGAAAACAGCTGATATTTGAAAATTCCAATATTAAATTTAACTAAATGATCACGTAGACAATGACAAAAGAGAATTATGAAAAAGGCCCATTTAGCTGAAAAGTGACAGTGAGGAGCTTATGCTCTTCCCAACTCGACAGAGTTGGAGCGGATGCTCCTAACTCAACAGAGTGGGAGCGGATTCTCCCTTAACTCAACACAATGGAGAGAGGATGCTGTCCAGAGACATAAAATACGACTCAACAGGTCCATCTATTTTTGCGTTTCATATTCTCTCTCTCTCCCACTCAATAAGAGACAAGATTCAATCACAGACATTGTTTTATCAAAACTGCTACAATACATATGCACTTGTCACACACAACTATGTACAGACACATACAGTCTGCAACACTGCTGAAAGAACAATTGAATATACCAATTGTAAATTAATGTATATAAAGTTTGTTTCTTTTATCAATTTTGTCTTCTTTTGTTTTCTATGGAAAGTACATTTCCATAGTCTCATACATTTAAATTGTGGGGATCAAAACTCGGATCTTCTTCACACACAAATACCGAGCAAACACGGTCCCTACAACTCCTTTAATTCAGTTTAGATGTACATTGATAGAGTTGTTAAGTAAAGTGAAATTAAATCAATTAATCTTAATTCAGTTTAGATGTACATTGATAGATTTGTTAAGTAAAGTGAAATTAAATCAATTAATCTTAATTCAGTTTAGATGTACATTGATTTGTTAAGTAAAGTGAAATTAAATCAATTAATCTTAATTCAGTTTAGATGTACATTAATAGAGTTGTTAAGTAAAGTGAAATTAAATCAATTAATCTTAATTCAGTTTAGATGTACATTAATAGAGTTGTTAAGTAAAGTGAAATTAAATCAATTAATCTTAATTCAGTTTTGAATTAGGTCAATGAAAAGATAGAGATTCATTAATTAAAATTATATTTACATGAAGACAGAAGACACAACATCAGGATCCAGTACATTAGTACAATTGTTGTGTAAAGAGCAAAACTGACAACATTTGTAATACTTTGTAATCTTTTCTTTGCTTTAGTTACACAATAAGTTCAACTAAAAAAATACACGGGTGTTATTCTGAAACTACCACAAAAAAAAAAAAAAAAAATCAAAAATCGTTGAAAACCAATAATCGGTTATTGAATATGCACAAGAAAACAATTATGTCGAATACAGCCACCCATACATGTAAATGTATAATTGTCAAAGAGAGATAATATGTAAAAATACAATCCCCGTTTCTACATAAACATCACTGTGTTGCATGTAAAATAAACTATTTTATTTTATTGTTTTTATTAACAGTGAGTAATTTCGGATAATTTGATAATTGAATAAACTGTTTTTCTTTGTAACAACTCTGTATGATCGTTACTTTTTTTGAGAGAGATTAAAAAAAAAACAAAGTTCAAAAATATTTACTTTTGTTTATTCAATATCGCCTAAACTAATCATGTGACCCGATTATTGTTATCCCTATAAATAATCGACTTAATTTTTAATTCGTTTTTAAAATGAACAGCAGCCGAATTTATGAGTATACCTAATAAATCAACACTGAAAATTTCATTAAAATCGGATAATTCCCTGATTTTTTAGTAATTTAAAAAAAACTTATTTGGTACTATGACGTTACAATTGGCAGTATCTAGAGATTTTGAGAAAAATTGGCGAAAAACAATTAATATCTCTTTTTTTTTTTTTTTATCTTATTTCATTTTTACTAGTGTGTATGAGAAAAGGACTTCGAATATCGAGATCTAGGTAATGAAGGACTATTTGCTAGTAAATTCCTACCATAAAATAAACTGAACCCCCATTTTATGTCCGTGTTTTTGCAATAAATGTTTTATTTTTCTTGCACCCGTTATGTTACAATACTAAACATATTTCCTTTATTTATTTTAATATTCACTTCAATGTGTATATTCTAAAAGCTTTTATTTTGTGAGAATGCTTAGTTTTAAAGTGGGGGTTCGTTTTTACACTTCAACTTTTTACTCATAAATTCCTACCATAAAATGCCCAAGCCTAATTTTATGGCAGGAATTTACGAGTAAAAAGTTGAATATTACTTTTTGTTGTTATTTCTTTTCTTTTTGGCTTTGCTACTCTAAAATAAAAACGTCAGATTTTAATCATCGTCGACGAAAAAAACAAAATTACGGTCATAAAAGGAGGATCCAATTTATGCCTAAATTGTAAAACGAGCCCCTACTTTAAAATTAAACATTCTCACAAAATACAAACTTTTAGAATATGCACATTGAAATGAATATTAAAATAAATAAATAAAATATATTTTGTATTGTAAAATAACGGGTGCAAGAAAAATAAAACATTTAATACAAAAACATGGACATAAAATGGGGGTTCAGTTTATTTTATGGTAGGAATTTACGAGCAAATAGTCCTTCATTACCGAGATCTATTTTAAGAACATAAAATATTCGGGGATAAGGCGAGTATAACCGTAAAAAATAAAAAAAATAAAAATAAAAAAAAATAAAAAATAGATAAACTAGTGATGGTCTAAAAATATTGTCAAATTAACTCGCTTTTTCATTTTAATGAATGAATAAATCTTTCCCGTTAGGTTTAAACCTTTTAACTCGTTTAATAATTGTTTTTAAAAAAATCATTGTTCATAATGAAATAGTTTTAAAAAGGTTTATCAAAAATTTAACCAGCTACCACTAGCTTAAGATTCCGATGAGGGACTTAGTTTATGTCACCCAACCGAAAAACACGGAGAGTGAAACTAAAATATGAATTATCATTCAAATACTTATAATTCAAATAATACTTAAATTATCCTTCAAAAGATTTTAGATATTTTTTAACTTCTAAAGAGGATACAAAAGTATTGTCATAAATTTAAAAAATTACTTCACTGTTTCGCTATTGGAAAAACAAGTTTTCCTGCAAATTACGTATTTAATTGTAAACAAAGAAAATAACAGATACTTACTTATTTCTCTTTTCTTTCGACTGATTTCTTTTCTTATATGGCTATACAACATTAGAAAAGAGGGGGAAATGTGATATTTTAGATAAAACTAATTTCTTCTGATTGAATGATATAGAAAAATGTCGTTCATTTGTAATCAATACAGAAAGCTTTACTAAAGAGATGAATACAAGGGAGATAATTACGATCCTTTTAACATTTAGCAAACATTAAGATTTAGTCAATGTAATCTAGGTATCACCAATTTTCTCTGTGAAATGTACCCCCACCTCATATTGCACTCAACGAAACTCACATAAAGGATAATATTATCTCCAAATTTTTTTGTCCATTCCAAAGAAGAAACATAAGAAAAAAAAAACTCCTGATTATCATTAAAAATTTTGTTCAGTTTACGGAAATAATGAAAATTATGAACGAAAAACAATGTTTACATTTTTGCGATGTTAAATCAATTGGAATTTATCGTAGCCAAAAACAAGTTATAACTAGAGGGTTTTTAAAAAATTCTGACAAATCAATTAATTGTTTTCACGAGAATTTCCATAATTACTAACCTTTTGATGTAAATATGTGTAAAATATTTTTTTAAAGAAAATATATTAGGGGACATAATTTTTTACGAGGTCTACCTCCCACCTATTTTATTTTATGAATTCATCAGGGTTTTTTAGGTACCACCAATTTTACCCCGTGAAAAATGTCATAATATTAATATTTGAAAACTTTTTTTTGGCTTTTGTAATTGGTATGTATTATATTCTATTAAACTGTAAAAAAAAAAAATTTTTTTAAGAAATTAAATTTTAAGAGATTTTCAATCTTTTGTGTGCTTAAATATTCTTATATTGCGTGAATTTTTTTTTTTTTCCGGGGCTAAAAAATCGAATTTTTCACGGATTTTAAAAATATGAATTTTAGAATTCAAGTGAACTAAAAGTTGGTCCGATCTGAGCTCAATTAATATTTTTGAAAGAATTTGTAATTTTTATTGTTGAATCGTAATGTATGGTTCTTAAAATATACGGAAGAGCAAAACTGACATATTTGTTTTACAAAAAGACGAGACGCTTCTGAGTAACCGAACTTTGTTTTTCTTTGGTCAAAAAAGTTAAATGAAATAATTTTTTACGCTATTAGAATAAAAAGTAAGTATATATATTTGTTAGATTTTATAAGTCTATATTTCTATTAATAAATATATTTGATGTGACATCAGCAGGAGCTCAGACTCCGCCCACTTCCGCCCAAGGTTTGTTACCGCCTTTTCAACCCTGGTAAAAATTAAATCAGTTCGTAATAAATCATTGTTGAATCTACCTCGTGTGTGTCCACCTCCTCACCTCATCTTTACCTATTGTAAATTCTGTTATTTCACGCATTATTTCCATTATGCAACACTCTGATGAATATCCAACCTCAACAATATTGATTATTTTATCAGTATTTCTCTTAGAAAAAATATTCAAATTTTCATTTTCGATTTTAAAAATTAATACCAAAAGCGAAGACATTTTTTTAACGTCAATTTCACAGTTAAATTTTAATATTAAATTTTTTCAAGTTTTTATTCATTTTAATAGTAAATTTTAATATTAAAGTTTTTAAATATTTTATTCATTTTAATAGTAAATTTTGGCTAAACTTTCAAATCGTTCGGAAAATTAAAACATATTACAGAGTGACCCATTAGAGCTAGCCATACTTTTAGTGGTATAATCGTAAAAGGGAAATAAAATGTAACTTTTCTGTCTAAATTGCGGCCTGAAAATTACCCTTTCACATGTAATACGGATAGGTTTTTATTGTGTTTTTTATAAAGATAACGATGTAATTTTTCGCAATCGGATAATTCGATCTTTGAATTAACTGTTTTTCTTCATAACAACCCTGTACGATCTTTAGTTGTTTTTTACGAGATTTTTGATGAACAAAGGTCGGAAATATTTATTTCCGTTTTATTCAAGATGGCCTAAACTGATCACGTGACCCAATTGGAGGTACCTAGGTTTTGTTTTTTTTTTAAATGTTTTTCTTTTCTTTTGAATTGTCCATAAATAAATGTAGAAGATAATATTAACTTTTATGCAAGTTTTATTGTGATAAATATAGGTGGGGGGGGGCAAATTTGACACGGCATATCGGATTCCCAGGATTTAACCCTGGGAAGAATTTTTTTTCTAATTATTGAAATTATTCGAAGAGGTTATTCAGGTAACACTAACACTAATAAACAACCGGATTTTGACAGTGTAAATGGTAAAAGTCCTTATGAAACGAGATCGAAAAAGAGGTGCCTAAAGGTCATATGATCCGATTTTTTTTTCTAATATTATGTGTTGCTTAAAAATTGTCCTGTTTGCAAATTAGGGGCGCCAGTATTGAAATTTGTTAATCCAGTTTCCTGAACTTCTTCCACTCCGGTTCCCTTTTTATATTAGCTCACCGATAGGACTTCCGGTCCACCCGACTTTTTACCAACTTCCTCCTGCTATTGAGAAGTTGACTCGTGTTACAAACAAAGAAACGTTCAACGTAGTCTACCAGAATTCATTTTCTTTTTCGCTGCTTTTCTCTACAATATTGTCGTTGTGTAGTCCTTACGATAACCTAATCTTCTGACAACTTTAAATTAATTTAAGGTAAGAAAAAGGAACATTCTTTTACTCTTGTGGTGTTGTTATAAAACCTTATTAAAAACAAAGAACTCTGTCATGTCGATAATGTGTGCACCTAAACAATGGTCATTATTGAAACAAGAGTTAACATCGGTAATTATAAACTTTTGTTTAGTAAGTTAGGGTGTCCCAGAAAAAAACAGAACCCACAAATTTTGTAATAAAACTGTTAATTTTAACTAGGGGGGGGGGGTAGTGTTTGGGTTCTGTTTTTTCTGTGTCACCCTGTACATTTTATTTTGTTTAGCACTTTTATAATTATCTTCCTACTTTAAAATTTCACAAATTTTGTTCCCAACTTTTCTTGCCCAGGCTGAAAAAAAAACACTGAATTTCCGTTTAAAAAGTAAATAAAACTTAAATTTTAATATGAATTTCTCCTTTCATCGAAAAAATAAAAAAGATAATTTACGCTATATTTAGTTCCGTACTCGGACTTTTATTAAAAAGTGAGATAGAAAGATGTAAATAAGTTTTAAATTTGTACAAATATTTATTTTAGTATGGTCCAAAGATCGTCTGCTCGATTTTTTTTTGTTTTAAAAACGAATTAAAATTAATTAAATCGATTATTTAAGGTCAAACTTCTGTCTAAAACGATAAGTAGTAACATAATGACCATCATTAAACAAAAAATATCATTACATTAGCTATACCCAAAATGGGCCTTTGACAAAATGACAGAAAATAATTTACCAAAAATCAGGGAATTATCGGATTTTAATGAAATTTTCAGTGTTTATTTATCAATGAATGATCTTTATAATGCATTATTTAACTTATTTCAAAACTTTCTCATTTTTTTCAGGGCATTTAATTTTGACCCCCCCCCCCCACACACACACACACAATTTTTTTTTTACTGTGTAAATGGAAAAAGTCCTTATGAAACGAGATCGAAAAAGAGGTGCCTAAAGGTCATATGATCCGAATTTTTTTTCTAGTATAATGTGTTGCTTAAAAATTGTCCTGTTTGCAAATTAGGGGCGCCAGTATTGAAATTTGTTAATCCATTTCCTGAACTTCTCCCATTCCGGTTCCCTTTTTATATTAGCTCACCGATAGGACTTCTGGTCCACCCGACTTTTACTTCTTTTTTTTTCTTTTTTTTTTGTTACCAACTTCCTGTTTGGGTTCTGTTTTATCTGGGTCACCCTATACATTTTATTTGTTTTGCACTTTTAAATTTATCTTCCTACTTTAAAATTTCACAAATAAAAAAGTAAAATAAACTTAAATTTTAATATGAATTTCTCCTTTCATTGAAAAAAAAAATGATAATTTATGCTATATTTAGTTCCGTACTCGGACTTTAATTCAAAAGTGAGATAGACAGATGTAAACAAGTTTTAAATTTGTACAAATATTTATTTTAGTATGGTCCAAAGATTGTCTGATCGCGACAGTTTTTTTTTTTTTTCGAATTAAAATTAAATCGAATTTATTAATTAATGAGCATCATTAAAAAAAAAAAATATCATTACATTAGCTACCCCCAAAAATGGGCTTTTTTGTTTTTTACAAAATAATTTTTTTAAAATTTCATTTTTCATTTAATTTTGAAAACCTCATTTTTTTTTTCAGGTCACTTAATTTTGACCCCCCCCCTCCTTATGTTGGGGGACGTAACATTTTTTTTAATTGGTCTTATAGTTTTCTAATTACAGTATAAATAAAAAAAATAAAAGACTGAAGTTATGAATAGAAAAAAAAAATTTACGGTGGCCTTTCTATGTGAAAATAAGTACCGAAAATCGAAAAATAAAATGCAAAAAAATAATAGAAAATTAATTGTTTGGAGATTTCTTTTTACTCATTTTGATAATTATTTGATTGGCTATTATTTTATAAAAGAAAAAATTATAACCTAATCTTCTAGCAACTTTAAATTAATTTAAGGTAAGAAAAAAGAACATTCTTTTACTCTTGTGGTGTTGTTATAAAACCTTATTAAAAACAAAGAACTCTGTCATGTCGATAATGTGTGCACCTAAGCAATGGTCATTATTGAAACAAGAGTTAACATCGGTAATTATAAACTTTTGTTTAGTAAGTTAGAGTGTCCCAGAAAAAATAGAACCCACAAATTTTGTAATAAAACTGTTAATTTTAACTAGGGCGTGGTTGTGTAGTGTTTGGGTTCTGTTTTTTCTGTGTCACCCTGTACATTTTATTTTGTTTAGCACTTTTATAATTATCTTCCTACTTTAAAATTATCAATAGAAAAAAAAATTTTTACGTTGGCCTTTCTATGTGAAAATAAGTACCGAAAATCAAAAAAAAAAAATGTGAAAAATAATAGATAATTAATTTTTTGGAGATTTTTTTTTACTCATTTCGATAATTATTTAATTGGCTATTATTTTATAAAAGAAAAAAATTATACATCAATATTTTTTTCTGCTTATAAAGAGGAGTACATTTTCAATCGAGTTTTTCTTCAAAAAATATACTTTCATGCAATAAAATAAGGTTTGCATTAAATAGATATTTATTTCTAGAATCTAAAAATATAACATTTTAAACTTAACATCAGGCTTTTCACATTTTGAATGAATTTTATATATTAATTTTTCATAGAAAAAATACTAAATTAAATTTTTTAAATAAAATAACTAATGCATTATAAAATTCATCAATTGAAAAATCAATACTGAAAATTTCATTAAAATCGAATAATTACCTGTTTTTTGGTCATTTTTGCCCTAACCCTATTGCCTTTATGGCAAGCTCCAACCCTTTATTGGTAGCTGGAGATCTTCATGTCCTGGGAATAACATTAAACTCTATCTGATGGTGAGGTTTGAGGTCTGGAGAATGTGAAGCATCTCATCATTGCCATTGCTCCCTGGTCCACTTTGCCCTGGATGCACTGGAGTGGTTGTACCTATTAGGGTCCCATCTATGAGTTGAATAGAAAAATGTGTTCATAAAAAAAATTGAGTATCCATTAAGATGAATTTATTCCAAAACTTTGTCAGCATTGAATGACCCACGGATGTTGATATGCCATTAAACAAACCTAACCAAATGTGAGCCCTTATGGCAAGCCCCAACCCCTTTTTATCATATGGGTGCTAGAAGGCAGTGGCTGCGGGTCTACATGTCCTGGGAATGACGTTAAACTCTATCTGATGGTGAGGTTCCAGTTCTGGAGGTTTGGGGAATGTGGAGCACCCCTTCATCACCATTGCTCCCTGGTCCACTCTGACCCAGAGTGGTAATACCTGTTAGGGTCCCATCTATGGGTTAAATAGAAAAATATATTTATTAAAAAAATTGTATTATCCATTAAGAATTGATTTATTTCAAAACTTTATCGGCATTAAATGACCCACTGAGGTTGATATGCCGTAAACCAAACAAACAAACCAAACCAAATGTGAGCCAAATGATTTTATTAATTCTCAACAGGATAAATGAAATGTCTTGAAATGAATAATATATATATATATATATATATATATATATATATATATATATAGGTAATTCCATGTCAAATCATTCAAGCTATGTCACCCACCTGCTTCAATTTTTCTAGAGTTTTGTCCAGTTTGTGGACTATGTTAGTGTTAGACACTCCCCAAAATTTGAGCTTCCAATTCCAAGAATGTGCGGGAGTTATGTTGATTTTTAGCTTTCCAAATATGGGGGGGGGGGCGAAAAATGGCGCCTTTTTGTAATTTATTTTTGTCTGTAATATGAGTTCTTTTGGGCAAAAATGCTTTCTAAAACCAATTTTTAGTAGTAGGGAAGCTGTACAACTCATTTTACAGACAAAAATAGATTACAAAAAAGTCACTGTTTTTTTGTTTTTTTTTAATCAACATAACTAAGCAATTTTTGGAATTGGAAGCTCAAATTTTGGGGAGTGTCTAACTTTAACACAGTCAACATCTGTACATAATTTCAGAAAAATTAAAGGGGGTGGGTAACAATTTACTTTTTCTGGATGATTTGAGATAGAATTGCCCATATGTAAGATTTTAATTCTTATTAGAATTATTTTTTCAGAAAATGTTTTAACAAAACTGCAAATTAATGGTAGATTATCTTTTATGAATTGATTTCATTGAAGCTTATTTTTTAAGATTGTAAAATGTTTCACAATGTATTTTTGTTAAATGGAGTATAATATTATTTTTATGTTTATTAATATCATATCTTTTCTTTTCAGATTAGGCATTCTTACCGTGTTTGTACACTAGAAAATCTACTAATTATTGATTTGTACATAAACATGCAAGCACATTGTGAAAAGGATATTTATTCTTGTCAGGTCTGTGGATCAGCATTTTCACGGGATTCAAATTTGAAAAGACACATGAAAAACACTCCGGTGAAAAATCATATTCTTGTGAAGTGTGTGGATCAACATTTTCTGAGAATTCAAATTTGAAAAGACACATGAAAACACACACGCGTGAAAAATCATATCCTTGTGAAGTGTGTGGATCAACATTTTCTGTGAATTCCCATTTAAAAAGACACGTACGAATACACACAGGAGAGAAACCATTTTCTTGTGAATTGTGTGAATCAGCATTTTCAGATAATTCTGATTTAAAAAACACATGCGAATACATACAGGAGAAAAACCATTTTCTTGTGAAATATGTGGATCATCCTTTGCACAGAATTCTAGTTTAAAAGTTCATATGCGAATACATACTGGAGAGAAACCATTTTCTTGTGAATTTTGTGGATCAGCATTTTCTCGGACTTTTCATTTAAAAAACACATGCGAATACACACAGGCGAAAAACCTTTTTCTTGTCAAGTGTGTGGATTGACCTTTTCAGTGAATTACGATTTAAAAGACACATTCGAACACACACAGGAGAGAAACCGTTTTGTTGCAAAGTGTGTAAATTAGCATTTTCTCAGAGTTCCAATTTAAAAAAACATATGCGAACACATACAGGAGAAAAACCATTTTCTTGTGAAATGTGTGAATCATCCTTTTCACAGAAATATGATTTAAAAGTTCATATGCGAATACACACCTGGAGAGAAACCATTTTCTTGTGAATTTTGTGGATCAGCATTTTCTCGGACTTCTGAATTAAAAAGACACATGCAAATACACTTAGGAGAGAACCCTCAATCTTAATATGTCTGTCAATCTTTATTTACAGTTATTTAAGTTACATTTTCATAATGCACTTGCAAATACTTACCTTAAAAAACACTTAAATTAGGCATGAAATGTACTGATCATCATTTTGTCTGGTGTCAACATGTCCTGTGTAACCAGGTTGAGTCCTTATTACATTCCTTGGATCAGTTTTTGTATATTCAGCAGCTGCTCTTCACTAGACCAAATAAGACTGCTATTTCATGAGTGGTCACACAATTGGAATATTTTTTCAGTCATTCACTAACAGCCATCTAGATAAAAAATATCTCATGGTTAATGGAGTCAGGAGTTCCAAATGATACAATTATCTATGTAGATAGATAAATAGATAATATGGTGCTAAATATATAAGTAAACAGTGTTCAATATCATCGGTAGAGCATTTGTATTTTTAAGTTATGGTAGTGTGGATATGGAGTAGCATTCCCAGTTGATTTTTTTCATTTGAGGTTATTGTTGTTTAATCACATTAGTTATATAGAGCTGTGTAAATGGAGTTCAGAACCGTTTGAATTATGCAAATATACCCAGTGGTTCAAAAGTTATGAGAATTTAAAGCCCCGAAATTGGGGGTACAAATGTGGAAATGATTTTGTTTCAAAAATGTCAAATCACGGACCATTAAAAAAAAAAAGAAATTCAGTGATTTCTTCACCGTTTCTTTATTTTGGAGCAATTTTGATATAATTTGGTATTCTTATGTGAAATTGTATGTTCTTTCTGATTATGCACTCAATTTGTATGTATCTCTATGCTTTAACCCATTATTTAGAGAATAAGAAATACAGATAGCAGTGATTTTGGGTTTTTTAAAATTTTAACACCCAATTATTCAACATTTTCATTATAATACTGCATGTATAAACATGTATAGTATTAATTCAAATAAATAACATCACTTTGAAGAAAAATAAAACATTTATTGCAAAAACACAGACATAAAATGGGGGTTCAGTTTATTTTATGGTAGGAATTTACAAGGAAAACGTTAAGGATTACTGACTTTAAAACATAGCTAAAAAAAGTTCAGGAAAAAAAATAGTAATTTCCTTGTTGCAGAAATTTCCATAAAATACGATAATT
This sequence comes from Doryteuthis pealeii, assembly GCA_023376005.1. Taxonomy (NCBI): domain Eukaryota; kingdom Metazoa; phylum Mollusca; class Cephalopoda; order Myopsida; family Loliginidae; genus Doryteuthis; species Doryteuthis pealeii. The sequence goes on from CM042151.1 coordinate 90,247,392, forward strand.
ATCAATATTTTTTACGTGTGAATCTTAAAATTCTCATGCCAAAAATTATAGTTAAATATTGGGTAAAACTTGCAAATCATACTCAAAATCCATGATATTACGGCTAAATTCTGATCCAAATCCCATTTTATTACAGGGTGGCACAGAAAGAAAAAAACAGAACCCAAATTATTTATTTTCCCATTAAACTAACCCTAAACCCCCCTAGTTAAAATTAATAGTTTTTTTACAAAATTTGTGGGTTCTGTTTTCCCTGGGTTATAGTTTGTTTTGAAATGTACGATTGAAAGTACATTGTACGTTTACGAAGTTTGCACGGGTTGATTTTCCAAACGTAAATATATGTATAGTGTATACATATATTAATTTAAATATGTAACATTACTTTGAATGTAAAAATACATTCTAAATGCTGAATTACATAAAGAAATAGATTATCTATTTACATGTTTTCACACAAATTTTTTCAACAGAAATTTGAATGTAAAAATACATTTCTAAATGTTGAATTACATAAAAGAAATAGATTATCTATTTACATGTTTTCACACAAACCTGGTTTGTTTACATTTTTCGTAATTTCAAGTTTTTTTTTTCCAAAATTGAAACGGACATAAAAAATATTTCAATTATTAAAAACACATAAAAGTTAAATATTTAGAAAGATTGTTATTTTATTTTAAAATATAATATAAAATTTGATATATAAAATATTTAAAAATTGGACGAGAAATAAGCGAATTTAAACTTTGTGTGCATAAACAATTCTTAGCTGATGAAACATGCCTGTTTAACTGAGGAGTCGTACAACTGTCAGACAAATGAATGAGATTTTTTTTCAAAATACAAATTTTTGAATAAAAAGCCGAAGAACTTAACATTCTTCAAATTTTACACAATTTTTATATCAAAATAATTCTGAAACTTTGTAATATCATGGACAGAGTGCGTCTTTTTTGTTTATCATGCTCATTTTGAACAAATAGTCTTGGAGTTTGCACTATTGTAATTTTACTTCCACGGGTCCTAGAAACAAAAAAAAAAGCTCCCTTTTGTACTTCCAAGTGTCTTCTAATTGAATGCAAATTTTCAAGAATATTGATAAAGATTAGCCATTAGATTTTCCAAAGAAATGTATGGTGTAAAATGTATTTTCGGAAAAAAATTCCTATCACGCATTTTCGTTTTTTTTAAGCAAAATACGTTTTTAACTCGCTGTAAAAAATATTCAATTAATAAAAAACACATACAAATTACATATTTAGAGAGATTATTTTCTTTTTTTTCAACCATATGAATATTTTTAAGATTGAACAATAAATATACGAGAAATTGTGATTTTAATTCAATACGGTCCTATTTATGACGTCAGTTGACAGGCTGTTTTTACAACCGAAAGTAACGTAAATCGAGGTTTTTTCTTCAAAATCAAAACTTTCAGATCAAATCCCGAAGCACTTCGCAATCTTTAAATTTCACAAATTCGATAGGAAAATAATTTTGAAAGCCTCTAAAATTACAGACCATGTGCGTCTTTTTGCGTCTTTCAATTTTTTAAGCAAATAACCTTTAACTTTGCCCTCATCATTTTTATTTCCACAGGTCCTAAGAAACAAAAAAATACCCCATTTGTACTTCCAGGTGTCTTCTATTTGAGTGCAAAATTTCAAGAATATTGATAAAGATTAACTACTTTTGATTTTGAAAACAAAACAGCGTGTAAAATTTATCCTTAAAAAAAAAACGGTCATATTTTTGTTTTCAGCTGTTTCGACCGAAAATACGGTTTTAACTCGCTGTAAAAAATAATTAAATTGATGAAACCGATAAAAGTTACATATTTGAAAAGATTACTCTATTCTCTTTCATCCATATTAATCTTTTCAAGATTGGTTAAGAATACTCGAGAAATGGCAAATTGAACTGATTAAGGTCGCAAATTTGAAAATGTCAGCTAAATGTTTGTAATGCTATATGGAGTCAATGGCAACTGGTTATTAACAGTTTCTCATCTATGAAATCTTCAGAGCAAGTTTGGTCTGAAGATCACATAGGCTATAACTTTCAGGAACCAGTTGCCATTGACTTCATGTCCACCTGTTATAATTTTATATATGGTACTTCCCCCCTAAAAAGCATTAACTGCTTGCCATTGACTGGTCATTTTTTTTTTACATGAAAATCTTTTCGGTAATTCCATTTTAAATCATCCAGAAAAAAGTAAAATTGTCACCCACTTCCTTCAATTTTTCTGAATTTTTCTAGGGTGTAGACTATGTTAACATTAGACAATTCCCTAAATTTGAGCTCCAATTCCAAAAATTGATGGAGTTATGTTAATTTTAGCTCTCCAAATTTGGTGGTGGTTGGAGAAAAATGGCAATGTTTTGTATATAATTTTTGTCAGTAAATTGTTACATAATCTATGCATAGATTATTGTCAACCCCCTGTATTTCTGAAGGGATGGGCCCTTTTTATATCACGGGCGGGACTTTCCATGGAATATTACAGAAAGCCCGCAAAATACGTAAAGTGCGTGGGACTGGTTGGCTCTCAGTTTCAGCTTGGACGTCAGGCAGATAAGGCCTTTGTTCGAGCTCACCTGCATACGCGTGCTATGTTAGTTAGAGAAATATGTTCAGTTAAGTAAATAAAAGCTCACATAAATAATATGGTTTGTGGTTGATGAATGTCTTGGCAACAAGACTGACCTAGAAGAAGAAATACGAAGTCCAGGCGCTAAGAAGATGAACGTAAGATACCAAAGATGAGCAGAAGAATAGAAGTAAGGAAAGAAAGGGTTTACAACAAAATGAGTTGTAGAGCTTCCTACTACTAAAAATTGGTTTATAAAAGCATTTTTGTCCAAGGAATTCGAAAATGTTATCAAAAAGTTTAAAGTCAACCAATTTTATGTTATTGATGATTTCTGATTTTTTCCTAGCAAAATCAAAATGGTTTGATATGACCTGTATGATTTGAGATGGAATTACCCAATTTGAATGTATGGTGGGTCATTTGAAATGAGGAAAATGACCAAAAAGTCCTCAATAGATTTGCTTCGTGTTTCATTGCTGTCTATGTGGTGAGAGAAACACGCACATATTTGTTCGAAGCATGTACCACTGTTTGGCATGTATAATGAGATCAGGGGCGAGTGGGGAGATTGAACTCACATTCTCCTGATCATGAGTCATGCCTAACGCATGTGAATCACTAGACTGTGCAGAGTAACCCGGATTGTGAAGTCTTGTGAGGTTGATGCAAGCTGATGAATGTCGAATGTGCTACACAGGCAATTCAGAGTAAGGAGCCTGGATGAACACAGTAATATGTGTAATTAAGGACCTGCCCTCCCACGACCATGAATGAAAAAAGGTCTCAGCAGCAGTTTGGCTGTTGCGACAAGTGGAAGAGAAAATATATTTGGATTGTGTTGGTGAGAAGAGTGTAGCACTGCTGAGAGAGATTGTTCCAGACTGAAGACTTAGTCAGTTGGGAGAGCAAAACGCATCGGACTTGACTATGCCTTCCCCCCCCCCGAGTTTACTTTCATTCTTTTAGATAAACCAACTAAAATTCATTGCCAACTAACAGAAGTGTATGGTTAGTTATCCATGGATGTCAAAATGTCCACAAGTGGTGTAGGGATTTTGCAAAAAGATCGAAAGGTTTAATGCTTCATCAATGACATGGCAACAAACTGGTATGACATGGGCATATAAAAAACTGCTACAGAGCTACAGATTGTAATCAGCTAAAATGGGATTATGTAGAAAAATAGATACATGTTCTAAGTTCAAAAATGATGTTAATATTTTGGAGACCCTATCTTTGGGATTACCCTGTATATATATATATATATATATATAATATATATTTGAAGAATAATTTTTCAAAGTCATAGTTGTATCAGTGGTACTGTATGACTGTACCACTTGGACCCTAATGAAGTGCCTAGAGAATAAGCTAAATGGGAGCTGCAACAGAAATGCTGGATGTGATCTTAAACAAATCATGGAAAGAACACCCAACAATAAAGCAGCTGTATGGCTACCTGCTTCCTATACAAAACCGTCTGTGTGAGATTAATAAGACATGCTGGATATTTTTGGAGAAGCAAGGACAAAGATTGTTATGAATATTTGTGCAACATTAATATTTGTGGGGCCAGGCTTCCAAGATTTAACATTAATTTTGGCGAGCCTTTGTAATTTCTTATATATAAATTTCACTAGTCATAAAAATTCTGTTAATGTTTTTATAGTTCTTATAGTTAAATTTCTTAAGTTCTTTCTGATAGTTCTCATAGTTAAATTTCTTAAGTTCTTTCTTATAGTTCTCATAGTTAAATTCTTAAGTTCTTTCTTATAGTTCTCATAGTTAAATTCTTAAGTCTCTTTCTATATAGTTCTCATAGTTAAATTTCTTAAGTTCTTTCTTATAGTTTCTTATAGTTAAATTTGTTAAATATCTACTACTTTACTTATTTTTTAATAATATTTCAAACGATGTATAAGAAACTGAAGTGGTCACTACTAGAATAGGCTCAATCCTAATTAGTGATCATTCCTTCCCTAATACTAACAAACCAAAATTACATTTTTGCTTGGTTTATGTGACATTGTTTATATTGTGATCATCCTTCCCTAATTACTACAACAAAACTAATTACTACTACTAAAACGATTTTCGGTAAGTAACGTAAGCTGCCCGCGCTGCTTGGTATATCAGCAGAATCTTGCCTGCTGAGTTTTTTCAGCTCCACAAAGAAAAGAAGAAAGACAGAATATCAGCTGCCAGCCATTCAAAATGCCCGCGGACAACATATGACTAAATTTTAACTGTAAAATAGAATTCTTTTTTTAGGGTTTTTTTTTTGGGGGGGGGGGGTTGTCCATATTCTTAAATTGTACACTCACTTATATTAAATTGTTGTCATGCACAGAAAATTGTAGAAAAATTAAAATTGTTTCAAACACAACTTTACGGTTACATATTTTTATAAAATAAGATTTTAAATGTAAATAAAAAAATTATCATGAAAATGTTTTAAAATATTCACGAGTATAGGGTTTATAATATATATATTAAATGTAAATAATAAAAAATGATAAAACGAGTTATTTTTGTAATTACTACTAATGGTAAAAAAAAGTTTTAAAACGATATTTTTAAAAATACTATCTTGAAGAATTTAAATTTACGATTCTCAGATTCTTTTATTGTCCGCCCTGTTGGCTGGGGCGTTAGAATGCACCTCTACAAGAATGGTAAGACTCCCCTAAATGGGGCCACCTGTTGGCGCATTGGGTGGCAACCTGTGATGCTTAAGGATAGAGAGCCCAGGTGGATAGCAGTTCATGACTTGCAATACTCCACTTTGGCACTATCTTGGGCTAGACGGGCGGTCAGAGAGGCCCCTTCCGATCAATCGGCTGGTTCACCGTCAAGCCCTAGCACCTATATGATTTCCCAACCCTATTGCTCTTATGGCAAGCCCTAACCCCTTTTTATCATATGGGTGCTAAGAGGCGGTGGCTGCGGGTCTACATGTACTGGGAATGACGTTAACTCTATCTGATGGTGAGGTTCCAGTTTCAGAGGTTTGGGGAATGTGGAGCACCCCTTCATCACCATTGCTTCCTGGTCCACCTCTGACCCGGAGTGGTAGTACCTGTTAGGGTCCTATCTATGGGTTAATAGAAAAATGTATTTATAAAAAAAAATTGTATTATCATTATGAATTTATTTATTTCAAAACTTTATCGGCATTAAATGACCCACTGCCTTAAAACAAAACAAACCAAATCTTTTATCATTAAGAACTGGATTTGAATTATTGTCAATACAAAAAAAAATGAAAGAAATAAATTACAATGTAATTTCTAACTCATCAAGCAATTAAAAACTGAATTTAAAATTGTCCCCCAAAATACTATTATTTCTCAACTGGATTTTCAGTAGAAACTTTTCATTGACAACAATATTCTTATTTACAACAATGAAACTTCAATAAAGTTCATCATTATCTTCAAAATTTTTTAGACCATTCAAAAGAAGAAACATTATAAAAAAACTTAATGATTTTTTTTTTTAAATTCAGTTTAGGGAAATAATGAAAATTATGAACAAAAACCAATGTTTACATTTTCGTACTGTTAAATCAACTGAATTTAAGTAACCTATTGTACTTTAAATTTCAGTTGGTTACTAACCAAAAACAAGTTATGACTATCTGCCTTTTTAACAAATTCTATGAAAAATGAAAATATGTTTGAAATAGTTATTTTTCTTCTAAAATATGTTAGGGGAAATATGGCTAAACTTGCAAATCGGTTGGAAAATTAGAGTGACCCAGAAAACCCAAACCCACAAATTTGTATAATAAAACTGTTTAATTTTACTAGAGGAATGGAAGCTCGGGAGTATTTTAGGTGAGGGTTGGGGCTTTA
>CM042151.1:90253857-90315697 GCA_023376005.1 Doryteuthis pealeii
AAAACAATTACGATAGGGATTTTTTAAAAAATTGCTATGAAAAAACAATTAATGTTCCGATTTTCACGAAAATTCCATAAATGTTTCGCATTGGATGTAAATACTTCTGAAATAGTTTTTTTCTAAATATTATTAGGGAATATTTTTTTACGCATGGTCTTATCACCCCCCCCCTTTTATTTTATGAGATAAAAAAAAAATGATGTGGAAAAAAATTTGTACTTATTTTTCTATTAAAGATAAGAGTCTGATATAACTATAGTCAATGAATTGTATAACGTACCGAATTATCAGTTTTTTTAGGAAAAATGAATGAATCGGAAATAAAAAGTGCAAAAAAAATGTCTAAATATTAATAGGTGAAAACTTTTTTTTTCTTAGTAAATTGGTATGACTATTTCTATTAAAGTGTCAAAAAAAAAAATTTTTTAAGAAATTTAATTTTGACGAGATTTTTCAATCTTGGTGGTGATTAAAATATTTTTATTTTCGCGTGAAATGAATTAATATTTTTTTTTTCCGTGGAAAAAATCAACATTTTCACGGATAATTTAAAAACATGAATTTTAGAATTCAGGTGAACTAAAAGATGGTCCGCATCCGTGCTCGATTAATAGTTTTTAAAAGAATTTGTAATTTTATTGTTGAATAGTAATGTGTGATTCTTAGAATGACGAAGAGCAAACTGACATATGACGAGACGCTTCTCGTAACTAAAGTTTTGTTTCTGAAGCGTAAAAAAATATTTTTATTTAAACTTTTACGACAATTAGAATAAATAATATATTGAATGATTGTTTTATCAGCTTTTTCTCTTAGAAAAAAATATTCAAATTTTCATTTTTATTTCGATTAAATTAGAAGACATTTTGGTTAACGTCAATTTCACTGCGAATTTTAAGAGAAAGTTTTTCAGTTTTTATATAGTAAATTTGTAATATGTAAAGTTTTTAAAGATTTTATTTATTTTAAATTGTAATATTAAAGGTTTAAAGATTTTATTCATATTTAAGTAGAAAAAATTCTGGCTAAAAGTTGTCCGTAACCATCCGCTACTTAGATGCATAACTGTAGAGGGTAATAATATGTTATTTCCTTTCTCTCTAAATCGCGGCCGTGAAACTTACGCTTTTCGCACGTAATATGGATAGGTTTGTTTATTTTTTAAGATAACGACTGTAATTTTTTCCCAATCGGATATTTGATCTTTGAATTAACTATTGTTCCTTTGTAACAACCCTGTACGATCTTTTTTTAACGAGATTTTTGATAACAAAGTCGAATATCGTATTTCCGTTTTATCACAAGATGACCTAAACGGTCTGTGGTACCTATTGTACTGTGTACTACACTACTGTAGGATTTTTATAGAGGAAATTGTTAAGCAAATTTTAAATAAATAAATAAAGATAAAACTGATTTTAAGAAATCTTCCAAATCAACTGAAGTCTTTAGATTCTAATAATATTTAATATAATAATAATAATAAATAGGGTATTTTCCTTAAAATTATGAATTCTTTTAGTTAAAAGAATCATATTTTAGAAGCTTTCTGAAGACGGTCAAAATTTGATTTATAAAATTCTAAAAAAAAATTAGATTTAAATATTTTTATGTCATGAATATCGCTGAATAAAATTGTCTAAAAAAAAACACAAAAAAAATATAAAATAATATTCTCAAGATAAAAATAATTTACCAGAAATTTAAAATTGAAGCAATTAAAAGAAGAAGAAAAAAAACCCAACCTTTTAGAGAAATAAAATTCCTTAAATCGTACAACCAATAAAGAAACTAATAATTTACTGCTATAAATGGTTATTCCAAAAATAATTATTTAGGGATTTGCAAAAAAATTCAAGGGAGGTAATAAAATTTTAAAAAAAGTATGTAGTTTAAAAATGACCAAAATTACGGATTGCCACATTAATGAAAATTTTCAGCACATATAAACTATTTTAAAATAAATTTAAAATTTCAAAACTTGAAAAAAGTATTCTATCTAGGTTGTTGAAATTAATTTGTCTTAATTCTCTCTTCAACTGCAAAGTTCGAATGCAAACTTTCTCGTCCCACATCAATTTCTCAGCAGTCCTCTGTTACACGCTCAATCACCGCTTAAAGCATCTTTACCCCTTCTCGGTGGCTCTTTTTGTATGTATGGCAATCTGAGAGAAATTTGCATACATGCAAATTTACTGATGCCACATGGCTTTGCTTAGAAATACAGTATTTAAGTTATGGTGTAAGTAAGGTGAATGAAAGAAATTTAGACATTTCTCGTTAAATATCTACAAATAACAATGAAGATGCGGGACGAATATTCTGAATACGCAGATAATACTTAAAAATTTTTGTTAAATATTTATTTTCATTTTTCATTGTCTTGTTCTTTTTCTTTCTCGTTTACCGTCATATCTCTTCAAATCAATATACTCTATAGAATTTTTTGCAGCTTATCTTTTGTGTTGTGTGTGTTTTTTTTTTTTAACATATGTTTTTTTAATAGTCAACATTATCATCTAATCAGTTTTTTGCCTTTTGTTTTAATAAAATAAGAAGTTATATACATTGATAACTATTTTGAATAATTGGATGGCGACAAATGGTTTCAATCAACACATGGCTCTAATTAAAAGTGACAGTTACACTTGTATATTTTATTATTTGAACTCGGTCAGTCATATTTATTTTCCTTTCCTTTTAACAAAAATGATTTATTGGCTTTTAGTGATAATAAAGAAATTAATGATAACAATCATCACTTTGTCTGTTAATTAGAAGAAGGATTTAAAGACTAGTTGTCATGTATGGACCTCATGACATATGTTTCCATGTTGGCGCTAGGGGCTACTCAGTTTTACATGCCTGTTCAAGCATATATATGATACAAAGGGTAGGGGTTTGCCATAAGGGTTAATACAATCAGAAACAATCATATATAGGTAATAGGATTGACATGACCAGCTGACTGAATTGAGGCAACCTCGATGACCACCTGTCTAGAAGGATCAAAGTGGAGTGTTGATGTCATGGACACCTTCGCTGCCATATTCCATCCTTACACATCATGGGTCACCACCAATAGTATACAGGTAGCCCCATTGTTGTTTTTTTATCCAGTCATGTATCTGCAGCCTCAGCCCACAGGGCTAGCTAGATGTGAAAGGATCTGTTTTCAACTAATACAAACTGAATGTGACACAGATTGGCCAGTTTATTTTGTCATTAGAGAGATCACTTTTATTTTCATCACTGTACGGCTAAGACATCATATCTAGAAATGATTACTTTGCAAGGTACACATGTAGTGGAAGAGACTGGTTAATCACTCTTTCAAATTGCATGTAAAAATATCTTGTCTAAATCTAATAACGAAATGTTTTCTAACTGGAGTCTGTTCAATTGAACACAGTAATTCCTTTCGCCATCAGCAAAAGTCTCTTACCAACTGAGCATGTTCCTCTCACTTCCTTCTTTTGAAACATAGCAGTCGTCCAATTTCACATCTGTCCCCAAAACACTTGCTTTTGTACTGCATCACAGTATCAGCTTACTGACCATTTTTATCATCGCTCGGCTACCCTTATGTAAATTCCGACTAGTCTCATCAGGTTACTGCCAACAGCATTTCAGTGACGAGGAGGTAGCAAGTTCAAATATTTGTGGCACTCGCCACACTAAATGAAAAAAAAAATAGGATTTATTTTTATTTATCAAAACTTTTCTAAGTTAAACAAGTTATCAGGATAAAGAAAAAAAAGAAGAAATATTTTTCAAATTGGTAACATTAGAATATATATATATATATATATATATTATATATATATATATATTATTACTAGATTGTTTAATAACAGTATAGAGTAAATGAATTTCTTTTTTTTTTAAAGATTATGTACCTTTTTACACATGAATCATTTTCTGCAAATATTTTTTAATGATTTATCAGTAATAATGTTTCCTCTTTTCAGGTAAATCATTCTTCTGAAGTTTGAATATAAAGAAATTTAGCAGGTACAGACGTGTAAATAAAAATGCAAGCAGAGCAGGAAAAGGAACATTGCTCTACTCAAGTCTGTGGATCAGATGTTTTACAGAATTCAGAATTGACAAAGCTAACAGAAACAGTCACTGAGGGAAAACCATTTTCCTGTTATGTATGTGGATCAGCATTTTCTGTTAAATGTGCCCTTGAAACTCACATCCGAATACACACAGGAGAGAAACCATTCTCTTGCCCAATTTTGTGGCTTGGCATTTTTCAAAGGATGATCGTTTAAAAAGACATATGCGAATACACTCAGGGGAGAAACCATTTTCTTGCAATATTTGTGGATCAGCATTTTCTCGGAATGACTATATAAAAAGACACATGCGAATGCACACAGGGGAGAAAAAATTTTCTTGCCAAATTTGTGGATCAGCATTTGCAGATTAATGGCTATTTAAAACTGCACATGCGAATACACACAGGAGAGAAAGCATTTTCTTGCCACATTTGTGGATCAGCATTTTCACAGAATACCTATCTAAAAACCCATATGCGAACACACACAGGAGAAAAGCCATTTTCTTGTCAAGTATGTGGATCAGCATTTTCACAGAAAGGCAATTAAAAATACATATGCGAATACACACAGGAGAGAAACCATTTCTTGCCATATTTTGGGATCAGCGTTTTCAGAGAATGGTAATTTAAAAAACCCACATGCGAATACATACAGGAGAAAAACCATTTTCTTGTAAAGTATGTGGATCATTTTCAGCCTATTCCACCCTTACAGCTCACATGCGTAGGCACACAGGAGAGAAACCATTTTCTTGCCCAATCTGTGGATCAGCATTTTCAGTGAATGGTCGGTTAAAAAGACACATGCGAATACACACAGGAGAGAAACCATTTTCTTGTGTATATGTGGATCAGCATTTTCTCAGATAACCATTTAAAAACACATATGCGAATGCACACAGGAGAGAAACCGTTTTCTTGCCAAATTTGTGGATCAGCATTTTCAGAGAATGGCAGTTTAAAAACCCACATGCGAATACACACAGGAGAGAAACCCTTTTCTTGTCAAGTATGTGGATCAGCATTTTCACTCAGTTCTACCCTTACAAAACATGTGCGAATGCATACAGGAGAGAAGCCATTTCTTGCCAAAAATTGTGGAATCAGCATTTGCAGAAAGTGGCAATTTAAAAACTCACATGCAAATACATACAAAGTAAAAAAAACATTTTCTTGTCAGGTTACAGATCAGCATTTACAGTCATTTGTGCCCTTAAAACTCACAGGTAATACACAGGAGAGAGAATCAGATTTTCTCGCAATGATCATTATAAAAATACATGCAACTACAAACAGGAGATAAATTATTCTCTTTGAAATTAGTGATCAACATTTTCACAAAATGGCAGTTTAAAAAAGGCACATCAAATACACAGAGAAACCATTTACTTGATGAATCTGCAGAAATACATTTTCATATGTGTACCAATTAAAAAGACACATGAATAGATAGAGTAAAGGAAACAATTTCTACTAAATAACAGTTACAGAGAAAAATCCTAGTCAGGAATTGTTAGTGATGTCCTGTAATTAGTTAATTAACTACTATACACATTATTTGAAAGCAGCTTACAATTGTTGACTTATTTCCATTTAAAAAAATATACAAAGTGTAACATAGTCATGGGACCATAAAAGACTTGTGTTGTATTGTGGTAGGCCATGCAACTAATAGATTACAAGCAAAATGTACAATGTAAAGAAATAAAACATATACACATCCATATGAAGCATTAACTTTGTTATTTTTGTGTTATTTCGGTACTCCTTTCGTATTTCTTGTAGTACCTCACTTTCTCAGTATAGTGGCTTGTATTTCCTGTAGTACCTCACTTTCTCAGTATAGTGGCTTGTGTTTCCTGTAGTATCTCACTTTCTCAGTATAGTGGCTTGTATTTCCTGTAGTACCTCACTTTCTCAGTATAGTGGCTTGTATTTCCTGTAGTATCTCACTTTCTCAGTATAGTGGCTTGTATTTCCTGTAGTATCTCACTTTCTCAGTTTAGTGGCTGGTTCTATCTATCTGACAAATATCCAACATAAACAATCAATTGAAAATAAAAACAAGATTGATTTTTAGGCTGATTCAACATTATTTTCTAATGATGCTTCAAGTGTGGTGTCATATGCTATTAAAGATGCAGGATTTAATTGGAAGTGAATATTGAAGAAGCATGCTGGAAAAGAGAAATGAAAAGGATATATATATATATATAAACAAAATCATAATAGAGATTTGGTGTCTGTAACTAAAACTGCATCACTGCTTATGTAACAATACCCTCAGGAATTCTGTAGGTTCATCATAGTCAAAATCATTAATACATTGAATAAAGAACAACCCTGAATTATATATAATCAGAAATTGAGTATACAACATTAAACAGTCCACATTGTTAAAAGAAGTTTTAATAAATGTATGCCCTTTATTTTAATATATATTAAAGTTATCTAATGTATAGAGTTTTATGAAAAATTATCTACAAACAAGAAATGGTCACATAATCTTCAACATTAAATTTGAAGATGTTTGTGTATTTAACTCTATCCAGTTTAGGTTTCTTTATGAGTTAAAATTCAAAAGTAAAAAGGTGTTCTGTAGGTAAATTGATATTTTTCAATATTAATTAATATCAATAACATAATATAATCTTATTGATATTAATTAATGATTTATAATTTATTATATGGTAAAACACAGCCACTTTCTGTTTTGATTATTGTCCATGGTAAAACATACCAAATATCTTTTATTATTTGGCAGCCAAGCAAACGAAAAATATTAAATATTTTAATTAATTTTAATTTAACTGTTAGAAACTGTTTTTTAGAAAGAAAACACATTCATTTTTATTTTGATGGCAAAAATATTTTTTGTCTATTATTTAAAAAAGTATGTGATTTTAAAGATCTGTTTACATTTTTTCAAAAGAGTGTGGCAAAAATTAATTCTTACACCAACCGGAGGACTTTTTTTTTCTTAGTAATTTATGTTGGAGAGAAAGATCAGAGTTTTTACATTTAAAAGTTGTCTCCAAGTTGTCTGCATTCAAAGTGAGTTTTGGTCAGCACAAAATAGGAAGGTTCATATGTGGGTGAGGTTGTGTATTAGCTGTTTGTACCTCATGAAATCTAGTGGTGAAATAAACAGGTAAACAGATTTTGACTTTATCTATACTTTAATGTGGACAAAAAGTGATTCAAATTGAAGCCTTTTATTTTTCACAGGAATCATTCTGGTTGGCTGAATAATAAAATTAATTTACCAAGCTAATCTGGAAAGTGTGCATCAAGCCTGTTGCATACAAACATCATCAAATGACTAATGACCTTGGAAGTGTCAACTTCCTGTACACCCCACAGTGTCTTATGTTTGTGTTAAATGACAAGGGGAGTAAATTGTCATGCATTGCCTGTTATAGGGAACAATATTTAGACACACAGTGAGAATCAAACTCATGAAGTAGTAAAGAATTCTTGAGAAGAAATGATAACTAGAAAATGTCATAAAAGGACACTTTTGGTGAGCTCTATGGTTCCTAGATTTTAGCCTTTAAAGGGTTTTACAGTTGGCAGTGATGAAGAATTGGAATTTTCAGACAATTTGATAGTCCTCATTCGCTGGAGAGAAAAGCTTTCTTAGAGCAATACATAAACCTTTTGTAGTTTATTTCAGGTTATTGGTTTATAAGAAGCAAAAACTACTGGACGAGTTGGTCTAATAAGAATAATTCTAGGAAAATAGTGTAAAGATCAAACTCATGAAAGTAGTAAAGAATTTCTGTGAGAAAGAATAGATAACACCTGCTTCTTGGCAAATGCCACATTATTGGGGACAACTGCAAAGAAACAAGATATATAATAATTTTGTATTTTTCCATATTAGGTGTTAAAGGGAGAACAAAAAGGGACCAAGTGTGAAAAAATTATGTTTCAAAAACCCGCGTGAAAATAGAAAAATTTTATGAAGCCTTTACACGTGAGCAATTTGCGCTTCATAGCCCAAAAAATTAAAACCTAAGAGCAAAATGACACAAGGCACAACAATTCTTAAACAGTTGTTGTCTGTCCCACAGGGTTGTAGTCGATTACCCACATCTGCGAGTATTTTGAATAAAAAAGGGAAGGGTACCAATTTTTCTTGAAGCAACTGTTAATCTGCAGTAACATTTCAAAAAAGAACAATCTTTGGTATAAAATTTGAGCGAAATATAAAAATCTGCAAAAATTACACATTTAATGATTACAATATAGGCTAGATTTAATACCTAAATTCTTTAATTAGGTGTGGACAATTGTTTTTTATGGAAAGTTAATAAAAAGACTTTCAATTTTAATTTTAAAACAATTATCACATTTTTAAAAATTTTATTCCAAACTGACCTAAAGGTTGTAACAATCGCAACCAATTCATGTAATTTATAAAAACATTTTTTACAAAAATAAAGCTATTCATTATAAGATTAATATTTCTTATGAATAAAGTTCAGAAAAATTTTAATTTTAATTTGCTACAATTCCCTGATTTTTTGTTAATTGTGTTAAACAATATTTGGTAATTATGAGGAATTGCACTCCCGCGTTCTCTGCCTCAAGAGTTGCTGCCGCGGTGAACTATTAAGAAATAACGACCCAGCTCAAGGCTTTCAACAACTATCCATCTATCTGATCTATCTCAATTTTCATATTAATCTATTTATTACTATTACAATACTAAGTGGTTTTTTTATTCATGTTTGTTTAATGTCTTGTTTTCTGTTTACAATAAACAAGAATAACGACCAAAAAAAGAGGCGACCCCCCCCCCAAAAAAAATTTACTTGTCGAAAATATCTATCTCCTTATTTGTTCGTTATCTATCTACATTATTTTGTTTGTTTATCATCTTGTATAATCTTCAGTTCTATTTCAAAAACTTATATATCCATCTTCATTATCCTAACAAGAATTACGATTAAATAATAAACAAGAATTTACGACGAGGCTACGAGTTGTTATTTTGAAGTCACCCTGTAGCGGTCTTTGAGAGGCGGAGACTACGACGCACTTCTTCATAAATTACCAAAATATTTTTTTTTTAACATGCTTTTCATTTTATCTCTTATTCATCTATTGGACATACGTTATAACGCTATACGTCGTTAATTCTGGTTTATTTATCGTAATATTGTCGTAATTTTGTCTTAGATAATGAAGGATGGACTGGAGTACCACCAGACCGTTTATGCCATTTCTTGAAATAAAACGGAAATAGAATTTCGAACTATTGTTTATCAAATCTTCGAAAAAAAAGATTCGTACAGGGTATAGTTACAAAGAAAAATATTTAATTCATAAGAACAATTAATCCAATTGGTAAAATTACATCGTTATTTAAAAAATAAACAAACCTGCCCGTATTATCATGCGTAAAGAACGGTAATTTTCAGAACGTAATATAAGCACAGAAAGATTACTATTATTTCCCTTTTAACGATAACCCTAAAAGTATGCGAATGGAAAAAATTTGAATATTTTCTAAGCAGAAACAACTGATAAAATAATTTATCATACTACTTTTTATTTATAATTATTGAAAATTAAGTTAAATAAAAATAATTTTTTCGACCCTAATAACTGATTCAGCCTCAAACAGGAACAAACTTCTGGTTACTTAGAAGCGGTTCTGTCTCTTTGTAAAAACCAAATGATAGCTATGCTACTTCCGTACATTCTGAATCACACCTTACTATTTCAACAACAAAAATTACAAATCTCTTTTTAAAACTATTAATCGAGCTCGAATATCGGACCAATGTGTAGTGCCTGAATTATTAACAAAATTCTATTTATTAAATATCCCGTGAAAATTCGATTTTTTGAGCGCAGGAAAGATCAACAAAAGAAATTACTAATTTAGTTTCACGACAGAAAACTTAAAAAAAATAATTAAAATCACACAAAAGCAACCTTGAAAATCTTCTTAAAATTAAGCTCTTAAAAACAATTTTTTCTTTCACTTTTTTGAATTAAACCACACATCTTCCAACTCCAGAAATAAGTACACATACCGCAATTATGAAAAGCCAGAAAAAAAAGTTCTTCCAAGATCATTAAATTATGAAGTTTAATAAGTTTTCCTTCGCCCACTTAGAATTCATCATGTTCAGCAGTCTGACTATACGTCACATCAGTTAATTCTATCCGTTAACAAAAGCTCCATGGCGACGTTGTACTATTCAACTATCATAATTGTCCGCCCGCACCTGATCGTATTCACATTCATTGATCAAGTTATTCAGACATCTACTACTTGTAATCTTCTATAGAAAAAACTACAGAAAACAAAATTTTTCTGACGCCCAGTCCATTTATGATGATAAACAAAATAAAATATGTGGGTTAGTGATAAGACCTAAATAATACTTCATTTATGAATAACTATTCAGATTTTAACCTGGTACAACCATTTAGGGAAACTTTCATATGTAAATATCAGATTATTAATTGATTTTCATAAGAAATCTAAGTAATCTTTTTCGTAACCTTGTTTTTTAGCTCGTAAGAATTTCAGTTGATTTTAACAGTGCAAAAATGAAAACATTGTTTCAATCATAATTTTATTATTTTCGTAAGCTGATAAAAAAAATTTAAAAAAATAATTCTTTCTTGGAAAAGATGTTTCCATTCGAAAGAAAGAACATTAAACAAACTGCGTTGACTGATTTGTTCGTATCGTATTTTTTTAGTCAGCTTACGTAATAATGAAAATTAATGATTTGGATAAAACAATGTTTTCATTTTTTGCCACTGTTAAATCAACTGAATTTAACGTAGCTCAAAAACAAGTACATGATATAGAGGATTTTTTAAAAATTCATGAAACTATCAATTAATTTGTTTAATCTGATACGAAATAGATTTTCCGATAATCGATATCCATTGGACTTGTACATCATACACCTTGACAATAGTTTTTTCTAACAAAATATCTATGGGGAAATATTTTTTTACTCATAGGCACATATTTCTCCCCCTCTTCATTTTATTTTATAGAATAAAAAAAAAATGGACGCTCAGATGAAATTTTTTTTCTTTATTCTATAAAAGATAAACGAGTGCTGCATATAACTATATCCAATTGAAATTGTCATGAACTGGGTGACAGACGTGCTAAGTTTCTTTGACGTGACAAAATTCAATGGAAAGTCGGAAACTGGAACAAGGCTGCAAAAAAATGTCATAATATTTAATATTTGGAAACCTTATCTTTGCTTTTAACTTGTGGTACTGGTAGCTATATTTATTTCAAATTGGTCAACAAAAAAAAAAAAATGTTGTTTTTAGAAATCTAATGTTTTAATGAGGCATTTTCCAGAGTGCTTTTGTTGTGAATTCCAATTATTTTTTAATTTTCTGCCTGTGAAATAACAGTATAATCTATTTTTTCTTTTCCAGCGTCAAAAAAATGCATGGAATTTGTTCACGGATATTTTAAACAATCATGAATTCTCTTATAATTAGGATGCACATGATTTCTTGGTCCAGATACGAGCTCGTATTATTTTTTTTAAAAAATGTTGTAGATTTTGTGTTTGTGTGTACTATAGTAGTCGTGTATTGCTTAGAATGTACGGAAGAGCATATGGCTGACATTTGTTTTACAAAGAGACGATACCGGTGTTCTAAGACCGACAAGCTTTGTTGTCCATGTATAGGGCTACAGTGTTTAGCGTGAAAAGAAATTATTTATCTTTAACTTTTTTCATAATTAAACATAAAAAGAAGTTATAATAATTATTTTATTCAGTTGTTTTCTTTTAGAAAAAAATATTCAAATTTTCATTCCATACTTTTACGGGTTATCGTAAAAAGGAAATAATTAGTAACTTTTCTGGTCTATTATTACGGTCTGAAAAATTTACCCTTTCGCATGTAATACGGGCAGGTTTGTTATTTTTTTAAGATAACGATGTAATTTTTACCAATTGGATAATTTGATCTTTTGAATTAAATATTTTTCTTTTTGTAACAACCCTGTACGATCTTTTTTTTACGAGATTTTTGATAAACAAAGTTCGGAAATATCTATTTCCGTTTTATTCAAGATGGCATAAACGCGTCTGGTGGTACCTATCCTCTTTCATATCTAAACAAAAATTACGACAAATACGATTAATAAACAAGAATTACGACGTATACGTATAAACGTTGTCCAATATGAATAAAGAGATAAAATGAAAAGCATTTAAAAAAAAAATATTTTGGGTAATTTATGAAGAAAGTGCGTCGTAGTCTCCCGCCTCAAAGACCGCTAACAGGGTGACTATCAAAAATAACAACTCGAGCTCGTTCGTAATTTCTTGTTTATTTATCGTAATTCTTGTTTAGATATGAAGATGGATATAATTTAGTTTTGAATAGACTGAGATATACAGATAGATAAACAAACAAAAATAATGTAGATAGATACGAACAAATAGAGATTAGATATTTTCGACAAAGTAATTTTTTTTGGGGGGGGGGGTCGCCTCTTTTTTGGTCGTAATTCTTGTTTTAAACAGAAAACAAGACATTAAACAAAACATTGAATATAAAAAAAAAACTTAGTATTTAAAGTAATATAGATAAATATGACAAATATGAGATTAGATGATAGATGGAAGTTTTTGAATAGCTTGAGCTGGGCGTTATTTTAATAGTCACCGGGCAGCAACTCTTGAGGCAGGAGACCGGGATGCACTTCCTCATAAATTACCAATATTTTTAACACAATTACCAAAAATCAGGAATTGTCAAATTAATTAAAATTTTCTGAACTTTATTCATTAAGATATTAATCTTATAATGAATAGCTTATTTTATTGAAAAAATGTGTTTTATAAATTATGATTGGTTGCATTTACAACCTTTAGTCATTTGAATAAAATTTTTTAAAAATTGATAATTGTTTTAAAATTAAAATTTGAAATCTTTTTATTAACTTCCATTAAAAAACAATTGGTCCCACCTAATAAAGATTTATTTAATCTACCTAATATTGTATCATTAAAAAGTGTAATTTTGCAAGATTTTTATATTTCTCAAAATTTATTACCAAGGATTGTTCTTTTTATTTACTGCAGAATTACAGTTGCTTCAAGAAAAAATTGGACCTTCCCTTTTTTTATTCAAAATACCCAGATGTGGTAATGACTATCACCCTGGGGACAGCAACAACTGTTTTAAGAATATTGTGGCCTTGTGTCATTTTTGTCTTAGGTTTTTATTTTTTGGGCTATGAAGGCAAATTGACGTGTAAAGGCTTCCATAAATTTTTCTATTTTCACGCTGTTTTGAAAACATAATTTTTTCACACTTGTCCCTTTTGTCTCCCTTTAACACTACATATTGGAATATACCAAAAATTATATAATCTTTTACTTTGCAGTTGTCCCCAAAATGTGGCATTTGCCAAGAAGCAGGTGTTATCATTCTTCTCACAGAATTCTTTTACTACTTTCATGAGTTTGATCTTTACTATTTTCCTAGAATTATTCTTAATTAGACCAACTCGTCCAAGTAGTTTTTGCTTCTTATAAACCAATAACCTGAAATAAACTACAAAAGGTTATTTATTGGCTCTAAGAAAGCTTTTCTCTCCAGCGAATTGAGACTATCAAATTGTCTGAAAATTCCAATTCTTCATCACTGCCAACTGTAAACCCCTTTAAAGGCTAAAATCTAGGAACCATAGAGCTCACCAAAAGTGTCTTTTTTATGACATTTTCATAGTTATCATTCTTCTCACAGAATTCTTTACTACTTTCATGAGTTTGATTCTCACTGTGTGTCTAAATATTGTTCCCTATAACAGGCAATGCATGACAATTTACTCCCCTTGTCATTTAACACAAACATAAGACACTGTGGGGGTGTACAGGAAGTTGACACTTCCAAGGTCATTAGTCATTTGATGATGTTTGTATGCAACAGGCTTGATGCACACTTTCCAGATTAGCTTGGTAAATTAATTTTATTATTCAGCCAACCAGAATGATTCCTGTGAAAAATAAAAGGCTTCAATTTGAATCACTTTTTGTCCACATTACAAGTATAGATAAAGTCAAAATCTGTTTACCTGTTTATTTCACCACTAGATTTCATGAGGTACAAACAGCTAATACACAACCTCACCCACATATGAACCCTTCCTATTTTGTGCTGACCAAAACTCACTTTGAATGCAGACAACTTGGAGACAACTTTTAAATGTAAAAACTCTGATCTTCTCTCCAACATAAATTACTAAGAAAAAAAAAGTCCTCCGGTTGGTGTAAGAATTAATTTTTGCCACACTCTTTTGAAAAAATGTAAACAGATCTTTAAAATCACATACTTTTTTAAATAATAGACAAAAAATATTTTTGCCATCAAAATAAAAATGAATGTGTTTTCTTTCTTTAAAAAACAGTTTCTAACAGTTAAATTAAAATTAATTAAAATATTTAATATTTTTCGTTTGCTTGGCTGCCAAATAATAAAAGATATTTGGTATGTTTTACCATGGACAATAATCAAAACAGAAAGTGGCTGTGTTTTACCATATAATAAATTATAAATCATTAATTAATATCAATAAGATTATATTATGTTATTGATATTAATTAATATTGAAAAATATCAATTTACCTACAGAACACCTTTTTACTTTTGAATTTTAACTCATAAAGAAACCTAAACTGGATAGAGTTTAAATACACAAACATCTTCAAATTTAATGTTGAAGATTATGTGACCATTTCTTGTTTGTAGATAATTTTTCATAAAACTCTATACATTAGATAACTTTAATATATATTAAAATAAAGGCATACATTTATTAAAACTTCTTTTAACAATGTGGACTGTTTAATGTTGTATACTCAATTTCTGATTATATATAATTCAGGGTTGTTCTTTATTCAATGTATTAATGATTTTGACTATGATGAACCTACAGAATTCCTGAGGGTATTGTTACATAAGCAGTGATGCAGTTTTTAGTTACAGACACCAAATCTCTATTATATGATTTGTTTTATATATATATATATCCTTTTCATTTCTCTTTTCCAGCATGCTTCTTCAAATTCACTTCCAATTAAATCCTGCATCTTTAATAGCATATGACACCACACTTGAAGCATCATTAGAAAATAATGTTGAATCAGCCTAAAAATCAATCTTGTTTTTATTTTTCAATTGATTTGTTTATGTTGGATTATTTGTCAGATAGATAGAACCAGCCACTAAACTGAGAAAGTGAGTACTACAGGAAATACAAGCCACTATACTGAGAAAGTGAGATACTACAGAAATACAAGCCACTATATGAGAAAGTGAGTACCACTATACTGAGAAAGTGAGATACTACAGGAAACACAAGCCACTATACTGAGAAAGTGAATACTACAGGAAATACAAGCCACTATACTGAGAAAGTGAGGTACTACAAGAAATACGAAAGGAGTACCGAAATAACACAAAAATAACAAAGTTAATGCTTCATATGGATGTGTATATGTTTTATTTCTTTACATTGTACATTTTGCTTGTAATCTATTAGTTGCATGGCCTACCACAATACAACACAAGTCTTTTATGGTCCCATGACTATGTTACACTTTGTATATTTTTTAAATGGAAATAAGTCAACAATTGTAAGCTGCTTCCAATAATGTGTATAGTAGTTAATTAACTAATTACAGGACATCACTAACAAATTCCTGACTAGGATTTTTCTCTGTAACTGTTATTTAGTAGAAATTGTTTCCTTTACTCTATCTATTCATGTGTTTTTAATTGGTACACATATGAAAATGTATTTCTGCAGATTCATCAAGTAAATGGTTTCTCTTGTATTTGGATGTGCCTTTTTAAACTGCCATTTTGTGAAAATGCTGATCCACTAATTTCAAAGAGAATAATTTATCTCCTGTTTGTAGTTGCATGTATTTTTATAAATGATCATTGCGAGAAAATGTTTTCTCTCTCCTGTGTAATTACCTGTGAGTTTTAAGGGCATAAATGACTGTAAATGCTGATCTGTAAAACCTGATAAGAAAATGTTTTTTTTACTTTGTATGTATTTGCATGTGAGTTTTTAAATTGCCACTTTCTGCAAATGCTGATCCACAAATTTGGCAAGAAAATGGCTTCTCTCCTGTATGCATTCGCACATGTTTTGTAAGGGTAGAACTGAGTGAAAATGCTGATCCACATACTTGACAAGAAAAGGGTTTCTCTCCTGTGTGTATTCGCATGTGGGTTTTTAAACTGCCATTCTCTGAAAATGCTGATCCACAAATTTGGCAAGAAAAAGGTTTCTCTCCTGTGTGCATTCGCATATGTGTTTTTAAATGGTTATTCTGAGAAAATGCTGATCCACATAATACACAAGAAAATGGTTTCTCTCCTGTGTGTATTCGCATGTGTCTTTTTAACCGACCATTCACTGAAAATGCTGATCCACAGATTGGGCAAGAAAATGGTTTCTCTCCTGTGTGCCTACGCATGTGAGCTGTAAGGGTGGAATAGGCTGAAAATGATGATCCACATACTTTACAAGAAAATGGTTTTTCTCCTGTATGTATTCGCATGTGGGTTTTTAAATTACCATTCTCTGAAAACGCTGATCCACAAATATGGCAAGAAAATGGTTTCTCTCCTGTGTGTATTCGCATATGTATTTTTAATTGGCCTTTCTGTGAAAATGCTGATCCACATACTTGACAAGAAAATGGCTTTTCTCCTGTGTGTGTTCGCATATGGGTTTTTAGATAGGTATTCTGTGAAAATTGCTGATCCACAAATGTGGCAAGAAAATGCTTTCTCTCCTGTGTGTATTCGCATGTGCAGTTTTAAATAGCCATTATCTGCAAATGCTGATCCACAAATTTGGCAAGAAAATTTTTTCTCCCCTGTGTGCATTCGCATGTGTCTTTTATATAGTCATTCCGAGAAAATGCTGATCCACAAATATTGCAAGAAAATGGTTTCTCCCCTGAGTGTATTCGCATATGTTTTTAAACGATCATCCTTTGAAAATGCCAAGCACAAAAAATTGGCAAGAGAATGGTTTTCTTTCCTGTGTGTATTCGGATGTGAGTTTCAAGGCACATTTAACAGAAAATGCTGATCCACATACATAACAGGAAAATGTTTTCCCTCAGTGACTGTTTCTGTTAGCTTTGTCAATTCTGAATTCTGTAAAACATCTGATCCACAGACTTGAGTAGAGCAATGTTCCTTTTCCTGCTCTGCTTGCATTTTTATTTACACGTCTGTACCTGCTAAATTCTTGATATTCAAAACTTCAGAAGAATGATTTACCTGAAAAGAGGAAAACATTATTACTGATAAATCATTTAAAAAATATTTGCAGAAAATGATTCATGTGTAAAAAGGTTCATAATCTTTAAAAAAAAAAGAAAATTCATTTACTCTATACTGTTATTAAACAATCTAGTATATATATATATATATATAATATATATATTCTAATGTTACCCAATTTGAAAATATTTCTTCTTTTTTTCTTTTATCCTGATAACTTGTTTAACTTAGAAAAGTTTTGATAAAATAAAATAAATCCTATTTTTTTTTCATTTAGTGTGGCGAGTGGCCACAAATATTTGAACTTGCTACCTCCTCGTCACTGAAATGCTGTTGGCAGTAAACCTGGATGAGACTAGTCGGAATTTACATAAAGGGTAGCCGAGCGATGATAAAAATGGCAGTAAGCTGATACTGTGATGTCAGTACAAAAGCAAGTGTTTTGGGGACAGATGTGAAATTGGACGACTGCTATGTTTCAAAAGAAGGAAGTGAGAGGAACATGCTCAGTTGGTAGAGACTTTGCTGATGGCGAAAGGAATTACTGTGTTCAATTGAACAGACTCCAGTTAGAAAACATTTCGTTTATTAGATTTAGACAAGATATTTTTACATGGCAATTTGAAAGAGTGAGTTAACCAGTCTCTTCCACTACATGTGTACCTTGCAAAGTAATCATTTCTAGATATAGATGTCTTAGCCAGTACAGTGATGAAAATAAAAGTGTCTCTCTAATGACAAATAAAACTGGCCAATCATGTGTTCACATTCAGTTTTGTATTAGTTGAAAAACGATCCTTTCACATCTAGCTAGCCCTGTGGGCTGAGGCTGCAGAATACAATGACTGGAAAAAAAACAATGGGGCTACCTGTATACTATTGGTGGTGACCCATGATGTGTAAGGATGGAATATTGGCAGCTGAGGTGTCCATGACATGCAACACTCCACTTTGATCCTTCTAGACAGGTGGTCATCGAGGTTGCCTCAATTCAGTCAGCTGGTCATGTCAATCCCTATTACCTATATGATTGTTCTGATTGTATTACCCTTATGGCAAACCCCTAACCCTTTGTATCATATATATGCTTGAACAGGCATGTAAAACTGAGTAGCCCAGGCCACAGGAATACATATGTCATGAGGTCCATACATGACAACTAAGTCTTTAAATCCTTCTTCTAAATTAACAGAACAAGTGATGATTGTTATCTTAATTTCTTTTATCAACTAAAAGCCAATGAATCATTTTTGTTTAAAGGAAAAAATAAATATGACTGACCGAGTTCAAATAATAAAATATACAAGTGTAACTGTCACTTTTAATTAGAGCCCATGTGTTGATTGAAAACCATTTGTCGCCATCCAATTATTCAATAAATAGTTATCAATGTATATAACTTCTTATTTTATTAAAACAAAAGCACAAAAAACTGATTATGATAATAATGTTGACTATTAAAAAAACATATGTTAAAAAAAAAAACACACACAACAAAGATAAGCTGCAAAAATTCTATAGAGTATATTGATTTGAAGAGATATGACGGTAAACGAGAAAGGAAAAGAACAAGACAATGAAAATGAAAATAAATATTTAACAAAATTTTTTAAGTATTATCTGCGTTATTCAGAATATTGTCCCCATCTTCATGTTATTTGTAGATATTTAAGAGAAATGTACTAATTTCTTCATTTCCACCTTACTTATCACTCATAACTTAAAATACGTGTGATTTCTAAGCAAAGAAATGTGGCAATAGTAAATTTGCATGTATGCAAATTTCTCTCAGATTGCCATACATAAAACAAGAGACCACCGAGAAGGGGTAAAGATGCTTTGAAGCGGTGGATGAGCGTGTACAGAGGACTGCTAGAAAATTGATGTGGGACGAGAAAGTTTGTCATCGAACTTTGCAGTTGAAGAGAGAAATTAGACAAATTAATTTCACAACCTAGATAGAATAACTTTTTTCAAGTTTTGAAATTTTCAATTTATTTTTTAAATAGTTTTATATGTGCTGAAAATTTCATTAAATGTGGACAATCCCGTAATTTTTGGTCATTGTTTAAAAACTAAAACTTTTTTTTTTAAATTTTATTACCTCCCTTGAATTTTTTGCAAATCCCTAAATAAATAAATATTTTTGAAAATAAACCATTATAGCAGTTAAATTATTAGTTTCTTTATGTTGTACGATTTAAGGAAAATTTTATTTTCTCTAAAAGGGTTGGGTTTTTTTTTCTTCTTCTTTTAATGTGCTTCAATTTAAATTTTCTGAGTAATTATTTTTATCTGAGAATAATTATTTTATATTTTTTTTGTTGTTTTTTTTTTAGACATTTTATTCAGGATATTCATGACATAAAAAATATTTAAATCTAATTTTTTTTTATTTTAATTTTTTTTAGAAATTTTATAAAATCAATTTTTGACCGTCTTCAGAAACGGCTTCTTAAAATATGAATTCTTTTAAATAAAAGAATTCATATTTTAAGGAAAATACCCTATTTTATTATTATTATTATTATTATTATTAGAATCTAAAGATTAGTTGAATTTGGGAAGATTTCTAAAATCAGTTTTATTTTATTTATTTATTTATTTATTTGCTTAACAATTTCCTCTATAAAAATCCTTACAGTAGTGTAGTACACAGTACAATGTACATCGTTTAAAAATGTGAATAACTCATCAAATAAAAAATACCTCGGGTTTTATTGGGTGTAAAAAATAAATAAATCATATCATAATTTTCTCCACTCTTTTCTTTAACGAAATGTACAAATATTTCGTTCACCAAAATAAACATTTGTACAAATTTCAAGCATTTTTTCTTCTTTCTATCTCACTTTGGCATAAAAGTTTGTATGTTTACAAAACTAAATATAGTGTAAATGATCATTTTTTCTCCCTTAATAAAAGGAAAAAATGAGAGTTTGTCTTTTCTCTTGTGGAACCGAAATGTGGGCTTTGTCTTAAAAAGACAACAACAAACAAACAATTTGGAAATAAAAAGATGATTTTAAAAAGAAAAGTGTTGAGTAATACAGAAAATATTGATATTTTTTTTCTTTAAATAAAATCACTTTACAAAACAATTAAATCATTTTTTTTAAATATTCATTTAATTTCAATGGACGATAAAATACTTTTGTATGAAAATATTTTAAAACCTTAATTATCCTTCTCCGTTAAAGTCTTTTGTTTGTTTATTTCAAAAGGAAGAATTTATTTTAAAGCGGATGTTATACTTACATCTGTTTTCTTTTCTTTCAAGCAATGCAATATCAGAAAACGGGGAGATTTTTTTTTCTTGTTTTTTTTGTTTTTTTTTTCTATAAAGACCTCTCGTATAAAAGTTACCAAGCGAATCCGTGCTACTTTTATCTCATCAACCTGAATTTAAAGTCAGAATTAAAAATATAGCCATAGACAAAAATTACAAAGGGAGATAACTAATTTTAAAAGAATTTCTTGATTTTAAAACAATTACCAAAAATCAGGGAATTGTCCAATTTTAATGAAATTTTCACCGATTTAACAATTTAATTTTATGTTGAATAGCTTATTTTATTTTTTTTTTAAATGTAAAAAAAGTTTTTATCAATTCAAAAAGTGTGTGTTAGGGTGGGGGTGATCTTTGTTCATTTGATGAAAAAAAATTTTCTGGGTCCTAATTTTTACATTTCTAGAAAGATCAAATCCTGAAGATCATATAAAAAATATAAAAAAATTCAATACCTGAAAAAAGTTATTTGAAAATTTAAAAGCTATTTTCTTAAAACTCATAACATAATTTATGTAAGTAAGTTGTCGTCGTCGGGGTGGCCTAATATCGGTATCAGCCAGACAGCGAGGAGTCTATCCCCTTTTCACTTGTGCTAGACCAAGGAGATTATTTTAGCATCTGAGGTGGAGCGCCACACCTACCATCAACTCCTCACTTTATCACACAGATCCCTGTGCTACTCATACGCTGAGTTGGCAAGGGCCAGTATCGAACCAGGAACCTTGGGATTCCTAGCCGAACGCTCTATGTTTATTTTATGTAGCATGTTTTATTTATTCATTTATTTTCGTAGTTTTAAAAACAATATTTTTCTTTGAATCAATGCAAAAAAAAGTATTTTCTCTGGGCTATTTTTATTCACTTAAAAATTTAATATTGAATTTTAAACATCTGGAAGTTGCTATGTTAAACAAAATATATAAATGAATATATACATAAATATATATATAGAGATAAATATAAATATATAGATAAATAAATATAGATATAGATAAAGCTTTATTTAATCTATTGGAAAATATAAGTTAAAAATTGTGCCATTTTAGTGCAACATATTTTTCCGAGATTTTTACACATCTAAAAAATTATTACTAACAATTATTCTTTTTTGTTCTGGAAGACAAAAGGGATATAAGTTATTACCTTTCATTTTTTTTTTTTCCCAAAATATCCTGATTTTTACTCTGAGGCCTGAACAACTAATTAGCTGAACAACATGGATATGCACTCTAAGTTTTAATTCTCAATTTAAAATTTACTGTGCGTATCCATGTTGTGTTATTTTTTTTTCTTACATTTTTAAATTTGCTGTGTAACTTTTCTGCAAGAAATTTTAGAACATGTAGGCTGCCATAACTTTTCCTAAATCATAGATTAATATTCTTTGAAAATGTTGAGGGAATGTTGAGGGGTGTAAAACTAATCTTTCCTCTCTTTTTTCTTTCCTGTCTCATCACAGTCAACATCTTGTAGTTGTTGTTGTTGTTGCTGTTGTTGTTGTTGCTGTTGCTGTTGTTGTTGTTGTTGTTGTTGTTTCTTCTTCTTCTTCTTCTTCTTCTTCTTCTTCTTCTTCTTCCAAGCCTCTTGCTGCTACTTATTTCGTAACACACTCTTTTCCCTAACTCCCTCCCACCTGGGTTTCTGCTGGTCTATTTATACAACCAGCTCCCATGTATTTGTAGCTGTCATACAGGCATCTGGTTTGAACATATAGGAATTTGGGTCAACTCAATCCTCAGCACTATGCCTAAGTATTGCTTTTTCGTATTAAGAAGTACGCGGTTTCGATCTTAGATCAAAGTCCAACACACCAGATAAAGCCTAATCTGCTTCTTTTGAGAATATGGTAAGTCCTCCTTTCTGCCACTCGACTCGTGTTCTCAGTCTCAGAAAAAATTCCCTAATAAAACATTATCTCCCATCTCTATATAAATCTAATGAATCTTTTTTCTTTTTTTTTTTTTTGTATACATAGGGACATAGGGGTCACAGTGGATTCTTTCTACAATTTGTCAATATTGGCTCTGAACCATAGACCATTGTATATTTGGAGTCAGTCCTTATGGGATGTTTCGCATATTTGTTTAAGGAATTCATAATCTATTTCATCAGGTGCATGCAATATAATATGACATCAAGTGGTGACACAAGGGAGGTAATTCTTACAGTTCCATTGCAAGTAATTCTGTTAGGATCATGAAGAAGTAATCACTTCTACAGGTAGCGTTGTGAAATTGTTGTCTAAAAATATCATCAGATCTTTCCCTTTGGCTAGTATTTCTACTCACCTATTTTGTGACTACTGATATCTCCCACTGAAATAAATATTTTTAGCATACATATTGGATATGTATAGATGGTATGTTCAAAAGTTAAACAGAGATAAATCATGTTTCAATGTCTGAAAAAAAATGGTGTAAAAATGAAAAAAAAAATAATGACTTACACTGCATAACAAAAAAATGTAAGAAAAAATAACCCCACAAGAAGGACGCACACATTAAAACAGTTGTTGCTGTCACCTTGTGAAAATCTGGTATTTTGAAATAAAAAGAGGGAAACCCCATTTTCCACGACAATTGTTTGTCATAAATTGTTCCACAAAATTGCAAATTTTTGATCACAGATAGATTAAATAAATAAAATATAAAAGTAATTATGTGATCAATTAATGACATGAAAAAAATATTCTTAAAATCTTAAACCTTAAGTTAATACTTAAAAAATGGTTTTTACCTCCTCTCAAATGCAATTGTCACAAATCAAAAATTATTTCACTTTTTGTCAGTGGAAAATAATTTTTCTTGTAAAACAAAGATTTTTTGTAAAGAAAGATATTAAAAAGATATGTCAAAAGAGGACAAATGATGTTTTAACATGTCAATTTTGTCAGTCAATTTTAGTCTTCAGTAAATGAAAAAGAACAATCATTAGTAATATGTTTGAAATATATAAAAATCTGGGAAGATATGTTGCACAGAAATATGCATTTTTAATGATACATTTTTAGATAGATTAAATAAATTTTTATTCATGACAAAAATATTGTTGACTGCATTTTACCTTCCAGTCATTTAGAATTAACTATTAAATTTTCAAGGGAATAAAATAGGGTTAATTAAATTAGAGAAAATACTTTTTTTGCATCAATTAAAAGTAAAATATTGTTTTTAAAACAACAAAAAGAGAAAACACACTACAAAAACTGTTTTATGATTAAAAAAAAAACTTTTAAATTTTCAAGTAACTTTTTGGGTTATTTCCTATAATTCTAACATGATCAAAGGGGAACCACTCTTGACTGATAATTTATTTATCTATTTATTGATCTACTAGGAAAAAAGAAGACGGGTTTAGGGTTAGGGTTTATGGTTAGTTTAATGAGAAAATGAATAAATAATTTACCAGTCAAGAGTGGTTCCCTTTGATCATGTTAGACTTATAGGAAATAACCCTTTTTTTGTGTGTTGATATCTTTCATTTATTTTTCAATTTTCAATGAGGCCTTTTCGTTTTAATCTTCCTAGAAATGTAACTATTAGTGAATGGAATTAAAAAATAAAATAAAATGAGCAATTCATTATAAAATTAAATCCTTAATGAATAAAGTGATGAAAATGTCATTAAAATTTGACAATTCCCTGATATTCTGCAACAAATACCTTAATGCTTGTGACTGTAACTCCAAATTTTTTTACCTGTTGTCTGGGGCATTAGATTACACTGACTGCACGTCTGCAGAGAGGTAAGACTACCCCAATGGGGCTACCTGTTAACCATGTGTGGCAACTCATGATGGAACCCAGGTGGCTGAGCTGTCCATGACATGCAACACTCCACTTAGACCTTTACTTAAGCTAGATGAGCAATCAGAGAGGCCCCCTCAGATCAATTGGCTGTTCATCTCAAGCCCTAGCACCTATATAGTTGCCCCAACCCTTTTACCAGATGGCAAGGTTCCAGCTCTGGAGGTTTGGGGAATGTTGAGCACCCTTCATTACCATTGCTCCCAACTTCACTCTGACCCAGAGTGGTAGTACCTATTAGGGTCCCATCTATGGGTTAGATAGAAAAATGTTTTTATAAAAGAAATTGACTATCTATTAAGAATGAATTTATTTAAAAACTTTAAATGATTCACCAAGGTTGATATGCCATAAACCAAACCAAACCAAACCAACCAAATTTTTGATTATAAGGAAAATCAACGGTACTGGAAACCAGGGCACCTCACAAGCTATGAAAAAATTTTTTCAGAGCAGAGAGTACCCAACAAACCTGTGAGTGACAGTGGCCCACATTTTTTTTATCTTCAATGTTCAAAGAATTTGCCAAATTGTGGTATATCTCCCAAGTCACCATCAAAACCAGTCCAATAGATTTGTTGAGGGATAAATCCAAACTAAAAAGAACACTACAGAAGACTAAATTTTCCAACATTAGACCCAGATATGGCTTTGCCAATACTCAGAGAAAAACCCATCAACCACCATGTGCCATTACCATCAGAGTTCCTTAACCCTTTATCTGCCACTGTCTAGAATTGAATTTTCTACAGAATGAAGGGAAGTAACTAATATAATTAAATGTTGCCTACCTTGAAGTAGATTTTTTTGACCATATGACCTTTAGGCACCCCTTTTGCTTTGCTGATTCTTATGAATACATTTTTTCATTTACACCGTCAACATCCGGATGTTTATTAACAGACGAGTTTTTAGAGGGTTTTTTTTTTAATATAAAAACTAACCCCTAACCCTAACCCCTAACAAACACCCGGTATAA
Organism: Doryteuthis pealeii; assembly: GCA_023376005.1. Classification (NCBI taxonomy): domain Eukaryota; kingdom Metazoa; phylum Mollusca; class Cephalopoda; order Myopsida; family Loliginidae; genus Doryteuthis; species Doryteuthis pealeii. Next base: position 90,279,342 of record CM042151.1, read on the forward strand.
ATGAAAAAAATGTACTTATGAATCAGCAAAGCAAAGGGGTGCCATAAAGGTCATATGGTCTGATTTTTTCACTTTACACGGTCAACATCCGGATGTTTGTTAACAGACGAGTTTTATAGGGTTTTTTTTAATCCTAAAACTAACCCCGAACCCTAACCCCTAACCAACAACCGGATGTTGACGGTATAAATGAAAAAAATGTACTTATGAATCAGCAAAGCAAAAAGGGTGCCTAAAGGTCATATGGTCCGATTTTTTTAATAAGGTATGATGAAGATTTACAAAAATGTTTTAAAACATTATTTATTGATCTCAGGCGGTTTTGCGCAGTTTGGAAATTTGATTATTTGGCAGTTTGGGGGCACTCTGGTAGATAAAGGGTTAACAGAAGGATGCTGTAATTCAACCTACTTGTAAAAGTAGAAAAGGAAGATTCAAGGAGAAACACAGTCAAACAACAGCTGTAAAGCTACTCTTTGACAACCAAGCCAGAGAAGAAATTCTTCATATTCTTCCAGACTGGCAGATGTAAGGAAACTAGTGGTGAAGCCAACACTGGGACCAAGATCCTACACCATCAAAACACTGGATTGAGTGTGACGCTCCACCTCAGATGCTCAAATAATCTCCTTGGTCTAGCGCTAGTGAAAAGGGGATAGACTCTTTCGCTGTCTGGCTGATACCAACATTAGGCCGCCCTGATGACTTTACTTACTTATGTGACCACAAAGGACACCAACTTATTACTTATTCTACAGACATGGTCACATGACCAAGCAATATTCCTGAAGCAGATAAATACACCAAAATGTTCCCTCTTCCCCTCTCTTTTCTCAGCAGACACAAGTATGCAATAAAACTATGATGGCAGTATGGATTCCCTTAACTGTCTGTCACCATCAATCTCTATTGGCAAGACACATTGTGTACCAGCCAAGTGAGCTTCAGCCTCTGGACCGATAAAGTAATTAACAACGTTGATCCCAGGGGATCATCCCCCCAGGCAACACCTGCTCCCTTGATCTAAAGGGGCAGGGCTGGGTTTATTGCCCAGTGCCTGAGGTGCCCCTCTTGAGGGGGAATGCTGATGGCATCAACTTATTTTTTGCACCCACCACACCGTGAGCTTTGGTTTGTGGGTGGTCCCACATTAATAGGGCCTTGTGCCTAATTCGTACACCTGGGGTACGTGGTAAATATCACACATTGTGTACAAATCTTATTTACATTTTTTTTAGAAATCAAATAATCATTTTATGTTTCCCCTCCCTCGATAAATTTTAAGAAGATTTTTGAGCTTTGTAAATTGGAAGTTTAGTAAAAAAAATTTCGAAAGGTTTTTGACAGGATTCCCTTAATTCTCTGTCACTATCAATCTCTATTAGCAATTGCTCTTGGCAAGTCCTATTGACGGCATCCAGTGTCAGTACAGTGCTGATGAATGTAGGTTTTTTGCTGGTCAGCCAACACTGGAGTGTATGTGTATAGAAATCCATTGAAGAATATCACTTCTGAGTTTGTCCTTATTACTGCAGCATAGTACTGCATTTCTTGCTTGTCTTATTTGTAGAAGACACTGTAAAGACCAAACTCATCTATTAATAATGGAGATTCGCTTCCGGTTTTTGTCGGTAACAAAAACTACGTCACTGCTTACGTCACTATACCCGAAATCGTCATAACATAGAATAAATACACTCAAAATTTGAACATGCAACATTCGACAGTCCTCATTGTTTTTTAAAACAAGTTTTAATAGATACATCCCCAGTATCATATATTTATATATAGTTTGTTTTATTTTAATAGATATTCAAAGTTAATAGAACTTAGTTTCGATTTCAAATTGTTTTATTTTTTTTTTACTCCTTTAATAAATTTCATGATTTCATGATTTCTGGTTCAAACTCTCCGACATTTAATTTTTAACTTCCACCTTCTCAAGCAATATCTTTCTAAAATTTATTTTTACATCGCCCGGAGGGCGTTTTTTTTATTTTGCTAGTGAGACTAATAATGAATTGTGGAAGAAACATACTAACTCCTTCTTCACGGCAAATGTAACATTTTTCTTCTCTCTCTCTCTCTTTTTTTTTTTTTTACAAATTTATTGATTCATCATTTTAAATTTCATTTAAAAAAAATGTCGTTTCTTGAATAAAAAGAAATTAATCATTTTATAAATTTCAAAGGTTCGATTTAGCATAGGTATACCCAAAACTTTGGTGCTACAAATTGTAAAAACGAATTAAAATTAATTTAATCGATTATTTAAGGTTCAAATTTTGTCTAAGTCAAAAGTAGTAACACAATGAGCATCAATAAAAAAGAAAGCAAAATATTATTACATATGTAATTTATTATTAATACATTAAAAACGATTTTTTCAGTCAATTTTGATTGGGTTGGGCCTGAGACGCTGTTTAAAAATGGCTTCTTTACAAAATTAATGTAACATTCACGATTGAAAGAAAAATTACTAAAAATCAGTGATTGGGTATTTGTCATTATAAAATCAATTCATTGCTAAATCAACACTGAAAATTTAATTAAAATCAAATAATTCCTTGATTTTTGGTAATTTTTTTCAAACGGAGGTTCAAAATTGTATTAAAAAAAAAAAAAAAAACACGGACTTTTCGACGAATTGGGTAAACCTAATTTAGAAGGTTTTAATTTTGCTTAATGACCATGAAAATTAAAATAAAATATTTCATATCATTCTTAATTTCCTTACCTCAGCTAAAGCACGACCGCATCAAATAGATGATCGTGGCTAAAGTCAATCCCTAATTATCTCCCTTGTTTTACATCTTTCGATCGAAAATGACAATTGTGTGTAAATTTTATTCAAACAGAAAACATTAATTCATTTAAGATTTTGCACTCTCTTCTGTTTCTCTAATTTTACATTGTACCAAGGAAAATAAACCAGACGAAATAAAAGAAAAATAAGTAAGTAAAATGATCACTTTAATTTATTTACACATTTTTTAATTACAGAAAAAGATACCTCAAACCTTTTTAAGGACAAAAAGGCATTTAAGATGAAATATGTGAAAGACTTTCACATATTTCATCTTAAATCTTATTATAATGGAGATTGTGTGTTTTCTGTTTGTAACCGAAACTATATTCCTACTCAAGTCACAATTCTCTTGTTAATGACATCACATTCTACATGATTTTATTTTTATCTAAACCTCAATTATTAATAAAATTGTCTTACATTATTAATACTGTTAACTATGTCTACATAATAACAACATACAATTATATTTATATATACAACAAATAGCGGTTTACAGTGTGAACGGGAAGGCTAATTTGCATATTAATATTAAAAAATCAAATTTAATAAATATGTGCTTAGTATTATTGTTTTCTAACTGTTTGGTTTTATTTTAATGAATATAAGCAAAAATCTCTTCAATGAATCTTAAATGAAATCCATTAACAAGAAAAAATAACTGTCATTTTATCCTTTACTTCCTCTTATAACTAAATACATTTTTTATTATACTCCCTCTGTTTCAAATCTTTTATTATACTCCCTCTGTTTCAAATCTTTTTATCTATATTCTTATTTAGTTTCATTAGCCTTTCTAATTTAATACAATATTTTATTACATTAAAACTTAAATACTTGCACCCGGAGGGTGCGTATATTTGCAAGTATTTATAATTATTTATGTGTTTTGTTGTTTAATTATTATTTTTTAAACAGGTTGACTCAAAATGATAAATACTTTTTTTTTTCCAATTTTGTTTTCTGTCACGCTCTCTATTCAGTCATTTTATTTGACTTTTTTATGTTGGTACAGTAGGGACCACCAATCAGTTTAGTCCATCTTGAATAAAACGGAAATAAATATTTCCGAACTTTGTTTATCAAAAGTCTCGTAAAAAAAACAATTAAAGATCGTGCATACAGGGTTGTTACAAAGAAAAATAGTTAATTCAAAGATCAAATTATCCGATTGGGAAAAATTATATCGTTATCTTAAAAAATAAACAAACCTATCCGTATTACATGCGAAAGCGTAATTTTCAGGCCACAATTTAGACAGAAAAAAATACATATTATTACCCTCTTACGGTTATGCATCTAAGTATGGATGGGTGTAACGGACAAACTGTTTTAGCCAAAATTTTTCTATTAAAATGAATGAATTCTTTAAAAACTTTAATATTACAATTTACTATTAAAATGAATAAAAACTTGAACAAATTTAATCGTAATATTTTGCAGTGAAATTGACGTTAAAAATGTCTTCGGTTTTAGTATTAATTTTTAAAATCGAAAATAAAATGAAAATTTGAATATTTTTTCTAAGAAAAAAACTGATAAAATAATCAAAATATACTTTTTATTCTAATTGGTCGAAAAAGTTAAATAAAATAATTTTTTACGCTAACAAAAACAAACTTTGGTTACTGAGAAGCGTCTAAAAACAAAACAAATATGTCAGTTTTGCTCTTCCGTATATTCTAAGAATCACACATTACTATTCAATAATAAAAATTACAAATTCTTTTTAAAATATTAATCGAGCTCGGATCGGACCAATGTTTAGTTCACCTGAATTCTAAAATTCATATTTTTAAATATTCGTGAAAAATTCGACTTTTTGACGCAGGAAAAAAAAAATTATTTCACGCAGAAAATAAAAATATTTAATCACAAAAGATTGAAAATCTCTTAAAAATTAATTTCTTAAAAAAAAATTTTTTTTTGACAATTTAATAGAATATAGTACATACCAATTACAAAAGCAAAAAAAAGTTTTCAAATATTAATATTATGACATTTATTTGCACTTTTTATTTCCGATTTCATTAATTTTTCCTAAAAAAAACTACACCTCGTACATTCATACAATTTCATTGATATAGTTATTCAGACTCTTATCTTTATAGAAAAAAAGTAAAAAAGTTTTCTGACGGTTCATTTTTTTTTTATCTCATAAAATAAAATATGGGGTAGACCTCGTAAAAAAATATTTCCCTTAATATATTTTAGGAATAAACTATTTCAGATATATTTACATCCAAAGATAAATAGTTATGGAAATTTTTGTGAAAATCAAACTATTAATTGATTTTTCATAGAATTTTTTAAAAATCCTCTAATCGTAACTTGTTTTTAGCTACGTTAAATTTCAGTTGATTTAACAGTGCAAAAATGAAAACATTGTTTTTCAATCATAATTTTCTTTATTTCCATATGCTTAAAAATATTTTTTTTAAATCATCAGGAGTTTATTTTATGTTTTTTCTTTCGAATGGAAAATTTTTTTCAAGAAAATATTAAATTTTCTGCAAGTTTCATTGTGTTAAATATAGGGGGGGGTAAATTTCACAGGGTCAAATTGGTGGTACCTATGGTACAGGATTCCCCCCTAACACAGTGAAATTTTCATAAAGGTTAATAATATCGTGAAAATTTTTAATGTAAAAAAAACTAATGACGATTTTCAAAAAAAATAAAATAAATAAATAAATAAAATTCAGTTCACAATAATAATTTTAGTTATTTCCGTAAGTTGAAAATCTTTTTCAAAAATCATCAGGAGTATTTTTTTAATGTTTCTTCTTTAGAATAGACAAAATATTTCGAGATAATATTAACCTTTATGCAAGTTTCATTGTGTTAAATATAGGGCTATGTGGGTGTGTGATCGGTGTAAATTCACAGGGATAATTGGTGGTACCTAAAGATAAGAATATATCTGAATAACTCTTAACTTTAACATCCTGTTGAGATTTTTAAAGTCCAGAACCTCAATCCTCTAAGGATTTATCAAAAATGACTAAAAATGGACTTTTCATTTAAAGTTGCCTGTTATTTCCCTAAAAATAAAGACTTCTAAATATGTTTATTACATTTGAACAAAGGTTATCATTTGGGGTAGATTAGAAAAATAAATGTGACTTCCAGCCGAATGGAATGAGGTGGTCTAGGATGTTCATTATTCATATTTTGGGCGAGATTTTAAAAAAATGTTCAAAATATTTATGTTTATTCCTTCAATATTGCCTAAACTGATCACGTGACGTGTTTTGGTGGTACCTAATGTTTTAAAGATAATTCCATGGAGAATTATATTTTCTTAGCATTTTCTATTTATAACAGTTTATCTGTTTTGTTCTTATGAATGGCATATTTTTATGTTCAAAAACGCATTTATTAAGAAAATACTTTATCCATCTTCGTAACTTAATCTTATAGGAGTGTAGTAAAAGAGAGAGAGAAAAAATCAGGTTAACCGTTTTAAAATTGACATCAGTAGATTAAATTCCACTCACTGCATTTGACTGGTATTTTGGTGGTATAAATATTGAATAAATGAATGAAGGTATGTTCAAATTCATTTCAGAGACGTAATAGAAATTATTTAGATTTTTTAAACAATTACCAAAAATTTCAATAAAATTTACAGCACTTTATTCATTAGGATTTTACTGTCATAATGAATAGCTTATGATCTGCCAATTGTGACATAACACTCGAATTTTTACCTTCCCACATCCGGTTGAAAATAATTTACCAAAAATCAATGAATAATCCAATTTTAATGAAATTTTCAGTGTTGATTAATCAATGACTGAATTTTATAATGCAAGGTATAGCCAAAATTGACCTAAAATACGTTTTTGACAAAATGAATTTAGCCCCCACCCTACAGAAAATAATTTACCAAAAATCAGAGAATTATCGGATTTTAATGAAATTTTCAGTGTTGATTTATCAATGAATGAACTTTATAATGCATTATTTATTTTATTTCAAAACTTTCTGATTTTTTTCAGGTCACTTAATTTTGACCTCCCTCTTATATTGGGGGCATAAAATCTTGGCGAGTTGGTCAGCGTTTGATACTAATTACAGTAGAAATAAAAAGATAAAAGACCCAAGTTGTGAATACAAAAAAAAAAATCAAGGTTAATATTAAGTCTCGTAAATAAGAAAAAATATGCATCGTTTTTTTTTTTAATTGTTAGATTATTTTCTAAGGAATTTTATATTAAAAGTTCCTGTTGTCTATTTTTTTTTAAGGGATTTTGAAAATTTATAAAATGTAAAATAAATACTTTTCTTTAGTGTATAGCAAAATCATATTTATTCAATTAAAGAAAATATTTAGCTAAGAATAATGACAGAGTACAGTCTTTATGAAAAATATATTGAAAATAATGTTTGAATTAAAAATTGTCGTCATTTTTATTAATGGAAGTATGTAGGGGACATAATATTCTATTCTTTCTTGTTTTTTTAAACTGTTGTTGTTGCTGCTGCTGTGAATAATTTCAAATAAGTTAAAATCCTTGACATCTGTAGAGCTCAAACAGAGTTTGAAGAAATTATTTATTTTTTAAATCAACACTATTGACATTGCTTTCTGTAGATGAGATATTGCTACCTAGATATGTGAACTGGTCTACTAATTTCAGGGTTTGCCATCCAATGTGAAGACGGTTTGTTTGAAACACATAAACTCTGTTTTATTTGAGTTCACAATGCCTCTTGCTGCATTCTCTAGGCTATGCTTCAGCTTGAGCAGGTTTCTTTGCGGAGACCATATGCTAGAAGTATTTGCTCTGTCTTTCCTCTGTGTTTGGAATCAAATGCTATGAGTTTTTATGCCTGTACTCATTCAACAATTAGATGAATAGTCAGAATTTGTGGATTGATATTTCCGAATTCCATTTTGATTTTTTCTAAGGGTTTGTAAAATTTTCATACACTTTATAATAAATAATATTAAAAACATGATGACTACAATAATTACTTAATTAAATAATCAATAAAAGGGAGATTATGATAAACAGAGAAATTTAACATGAGTGTGAAATTTTTGATATTTTAATTAAATGTTTTAATACAGGGGGTTGAAGATGTAGAAAATAATAAAATGATTCGTCGTCTAGAGAGAAAAATGAAACAAAGACATTTTTATCATATGGATGCTAGAAGGCAGTGACTGAGGGTCTACATGTCCTGGGAATGACATTAAACTCTATCTGATTGTGAGGAGCACCCCTTCATCACCATTGCTCCTTGGTCCACTCTGACCTAGAGTGGTAGTACCTGTTAGGGTCCTATCTATGGGTTAAATAGCAAAATGTATTTATAAAAAAATTGAGTATCCATTAAGAATGAATTTATTTCAAAACTTTATAACGTATTCAGCATAAAATAACCCAATGGGTTGACATGCCATAAAACCCAACCAAACCCAACCAAACCAAAGAATAAAAAGTCTTTATTTAATAATGCCTATTCTTTATTTGCAGTTATCACAAGTAGAGAAGAATAAAAATTGTATTTATGAATTAACATGAATTATTTGATTTATTACAGTTCATTGTATCAGAAATGTAATTATTATAATTATATATGAAAACAAAGTATGAGAAGTCTGTATTTAATAATGCTTCTTTTATATTTGCAGATATTCCTAGACAAGAATGAAAATGTTTCAAAGTTTCATAAATTTTCTGCATAAATAATTACATACAAGTACACCAAAGGAGAAATTCCTTAATCTCGTCAGTTTTGCATTCACCAAACCTTTATGCTATGTGAAGGATTTGACATAAAGACACTTTTGTAAAGCAGATTAAAGAATTGTTCTCATTCTTGACAGTTTGCTAAAGAGCCCTAACTGCTCTACAATTAGTGCATCAACATTTTTCCTAAATTATAATCACCAAATAAACATGCAATCACACAGTGAAAAGCAACCTGACTCATGTCATGTGTGTGAAGTAAAATTATCAGACAAATCCAATTTAAAAAAGCACATGCAAAAGCACACAGGAAAGAAACCATTTTCTTGTCAGGTGTGTGGAATATCATGTTTATACAGAAGCACTTTAAAAACGCACATGCGAACACACACAGGAGAGAAACCCTTTTCATGTCAAGTGTGTGGTTTAGCATATTCATTGAGTTCTAGTTTAAAAACACACATGCGAACACACACAGGAGAAAAACCATTTTCTTGTGAAGTATGTAGTTCAGCATTTTCAGATAGATCCAGTTTAAAAAAGCATATGAATATACACTCAGGAGAGAAACCCTTTTCTTGTCAGGTATGTGATTCAGCATTTGCAGAGAGAGCCAAATTGAGAGTTCACATGCGAATACACACAGGAGAAAAACCATATTCATGTCAAACATGTGGAGTTGCATTTTCTGTGAGTTCCAATTTAAGAACCCATATGCGAATTCACACAGGAGAGAAACCATTTTCTTGTCAAGTGTGTGGATTAGCATTTTCACAGAGTAACATTTTAAAATCACACATGCGAATTCACACAGGAGAGAAACCATTTTCTTGTGAAGTGTGTGGATTAGCATTTTCAATGAGATCCAGTGTGAAAATGCACATGCAAACACACACAGGAGAGAAACGATTTTCATGTGAAATGTGTGAATCAAAATTTTCACAGAGATCCGAATTAAAAATACACATGCGAAAGCACACAGGCGAGAAACCCTTTTCATGTGAAGTGTGTGAATCAACATATTCACAGAAATCACATTTAAAAAGACACATGTTAAAGCACACTGGGGAGAAGCCATTTTCTTGTCAAATATGTGGATCAGCATTTTCTGAGAGATCAAGTTTAAAAATGCACATGAATAAGCACACAGGAGAGAAACCATTTTCTTGTAAGGTATGTGGATCAGCATTTTCAATGAGAAATTATTTAACATCTCACATGCGAGTACACACAGGAGTGAAACCATTTTCATGTCAAACATGCGGAGCAAGATTTTCTAAGAATACCACTTTAAAAACACACATGCGAATTCACACAGGAGAGAAACCATTTTCATGTCAAGTCTGTGGGTCTGCATTTTCACAGAAAAGTAATTTAAAAACGCACATGCGAACGCACACAGGAAAGATAAATACAGACCCCAAACAATAGGATCCAGCAAGTTATTTTCCAGGGAGACAGCCAGTCATCCCTTTTTTCTGTCTCATGGATTCACCCGGCACACTCTCTCTAAATGCTGAAAATCTGGGTACAACCTCTGAAAACACAGAAGGAAAAACTAAAATAAAAGAGAGTTATAGAAACAGTAAGATATTTCACAGAAGGCATCTGCATGGAGTTTAGTACATTTTTTCATATCCAAATACACAATAAAAAAATTAAAAAGTGACAGTAGAACATCTTAGGGTGAACAATAGCTATATCGAAGACTTGGGAGAGGATGCTGTCCAGGCCCTGACACTAACTTTTTTCATGACTGTCCTGAATAAAATTATCAACTGTCCCGAATGCGGTTTGGACCATCCCGAAATCAAAATATTTTTGTTTAATTCATTAGCATCATCTATACTTGTCAGTCATCAGTAGCATAATAACATGTAATAAAACATTAAGAAAAGCTGAAGCAGTGATAATTCTGGATATTTGGATACTTATTTAAATTGTTTGAAGATCTAACTTTATATGACAGTGAATTATTTGTTAAAAACAAAAAACTTTTTTTTTTCTTTACAAAAATCATTTGGGGGGTGGGGTCTATCCGAAAAATTAAAAATCGTTCTAATAATATTTCTCACACAAAACTTATTTCAAGAGAAAATTTATTCATAAATAAATAAGTATTGAAAATTTCATTAAAATTTAACATGCAACTGATTTTAGATAGATTTTTTAAAAAAAGGTATCATTTTGTTGACAAAAAACGATCATCAAATTTCAATGCTAATTATTACGTCATATCCCACTAGAACACAATAGTAACCTGTTTTTGCCAGCCGACCCTAGAGTAAAGTTTGATATGAAGCCTCCCACAAGTGACGAAATAAAATGAATAATACACAAAAGTAGAAATAAATCACACCTGACCTGAACAGAATACCTTTCCTGCTATATGTCCTAATGTGTTGAAATGGCTACATACTAAACTAAAGTTAGCTTGGAAACATTCTCACATCAACGACCAGTGGATGATTGTGAATGGGGTGTATATACCCAAGGAACAAAACTCGAGGGACATCAACCAATTCTGTCCAATCTCACTCCTCAATGTAGAAGGAAAAATATTTTTCACAGTTTTGGCATCAAGACTAACCAGATACCTCATCACAAACAGGTATATAGATACTTCTGTGCAGAAGGGTGGTATTCCTGGAATAGCTGGTTGCTTGGAGCACGGAAACATGATCTGGGGAGCTATACAAAAAGCTAAAACCAATAAGAAAGATTTGGATGTCATTTGGTTGGATCTGGCTAATGCTTACGGTTCGGTACCCCACCAGATGATACATTTGTCCCTCCAAATGTATCATGTTCCGGAGGAAATATCCAACATGCTAGCCACTTATTTCGACGGTTTCCTCATGAGATTCACTACAAAAGATTTCACTACTAACTGGACTAAACTTGATGTGGGAATTTCAATGGGATGTGCAGTTTCCCCAATACTTTTCGTTCTAGCAATGCAGCTGCTTCTAAAAGCGACAGAGAGCCGGGCAGGCTTTGTTAAGCTTGGTAGAGATTGTGGAATGACACCAGTGAAGGCTTTCATGGATGACACAACAATCTTATCATCCAAGGAATATGCAATTTAAACCCAAAAAGTCCAGAAGTCTCTCACTCAGGAAAGGGAAATTAAATCAACATATTATTTTTGAAGTAGGCGGTCAAAGAATCCCTACTGTTTTGGAAGTTCCAGTGAAAAGTTTAGGTCGTTGGTATGATGGGTCCTTGAAAGATACCAATCAAATGAAGGAGACATCCAAGACACTTCAAGAAGGTCTCCACAAGATCGATCACTGTCCGCTACAAGGAAAATACAAGGTATGGTGCGTTCAACATGTTTTTATTCCAATGCTATTATGGCCTCTCCTTGTATATGGAATTGCTATAAGTGCAGTAGAGTCAATGGAGTCTAAAATAAACAAATATACCTGAAAATGGTTGGGTTTACCTCTGGGCTTGTCTGATGCTGCAGACAAGCAAAATTGAAGTTACCACTCAAATCAGTTACGGAGGAATTCAAATCCAGGAAAATTGGACTCTAGTTGATGCTTGACGACTCCAAGGCCAAATCTATCAAATCCTTCAAGCCTACGTTAAAAACAGGAAGGAAGTGGAATGTCAGAGACACTATAGTAAGTGCTAAAGACAACTTAGCTTTAAAGGAAGTCATCACTCACCCAAACAGGGAGACAAGGTTTAGGGATGTGTGAAAAGCAGTGCTGGTCATAGACTACCGGCAAAGAGCGTCGAGACATGGTAATTCAGGAAGTAAGGAACGTTGAGGACAACAAAAGGCTAATAAAAGGAGTTCAGCAGTCCCAACAAGGCCAATGAACAAGCTGGGAGGAGGCATTGCAAAAATCCATTACTTGGAATGACATCTGTAAGTAAAGCTTTTTAATATATTCTACGTACAACCTGCTTCCATCAAAGAGCAACCTTGTCAAGTGGAAAAAAGAAAGCAATCCAACCTGTCCCCTTTGCAATGATAAACCACAGACACTGGAACATGTCCTCAGTTCCTGCAAAACAGCTCTTGCTAACGGAAGATACACTTGGAGGCACAACAATGTATTGGTCGAGCTGGTAAAATCTATCCAGAACTTAATGAGGGCTGAAATATCCAATTTGACCCAGAAATTTGTTACAGAGGGGGAAAGGCATATGCTGGCTTTAGACACCCGACTTATCATCAAGCTATACCCGGAAAAAAACCTTCTTAATTCTGGTGGTGATTGGGAGGTATCTGCAGATCTCCCAGGCTGGCGTAAAGGTTACCCGAAAATAATAACTAAGAAGGGATTGCAACCAGACATTGTTATATTTTCAAGGGCGAATTATATGATCAATATGGTAGAATTATCAATATCATATGAGAGCCGATTAGAACAAAGCCACGTGTATAAAACCAGCAAGTACGAAGATCTTAAAACAGAACTGGAAAAAGAAGGATATAGCGTGTTTGTTAAAACTGTGGAGGTTGGAGCAAGAGGATTCGTTGCGAGCTACCTGTACCAATTTCTGGGTCAAGTAGGAATCAAAGGGCGCAAAAGAACCAAGTGCATAAAACGCCTCACAAAAATAACGGAAAACAGCTCGATATGCTTATGAAAAAAAAGAAATGTCCCGTGGAACAATTCGCAGTAAAACGTCATCTCATCACCTACTCGCGAAAGCGTAATGCAATTCACGCAACATTTCCATAGCACACGCTGTTTAAAAACATCTTTTCACCGTTAATCGTATATATTTGATTATACGATACATTTGATATATTCCGTGGGACCTCACATCAGTGAGGGGGGCCGGTGTGCAGTTAAAACTGTTGACAAGAAGGCCCCGAAATGGTGCACATTCTCTCCTGATGATCCAAAATCAATTACATAAGATATCAAAACAAAAGAATCATGAACTTGAACTTCTCCTCGGTTTTGCAATTAGAATGAGGAGCATTTATGATGAGTTTCCGTTACTTTTCAAGTAACTTTCTTCTTCCGTCCGCTTTTTTTTTCACGCTGAAAAATAAACGTAAACAAAAATTGTAATCACGATTTTCCTAATTTTATGATACGAAAAAAAAAATATTAAAAAACATTGGAGTATTCTTTAAGCTTATTTCTTTCAAATGACACAAAGCTTTTTACGAATAGATAACTTTTAAGGATATTTTTTTAAACTTTTCCTGTCAGGTATTCATTTATCGTGCAAAATCTATTGGAGGTACCTATACTACTACATTAACTACAAAGTGCTGGAAGAAAAAATAATTTTGATTTCAAATTCACGGAATTACATTTTCACAACCATGGCTTGTACATTATCGTTTACTTGATTATTCCTAGAATAGGGGACCAAATGAAAATATATTACTAGGGCCCCTGATTTTAAGTCAGTGGTTCAAGGAATTGAATTTTTTTTAACAAGTATTCAGATTTTAATTTATTTCTGAGTCAATGAATCTGTAGATTTCTTCCTCCTTTTTTCATTCTATTTCCATTCTATTGCACTTTTACTTTGTTCAATTTATTATGCAAAACAACTAAAAACACAACAAAATAGAAATCGAATGAAAAATATCATTGTTTTTAATTAATAAGCTTTTTGACTATATTTGATCAATTTCCATCTCTACAGAAACAAGATAAATATTGGAATGTAGTACTAACTTTTAGGAAAAATTTTTACCGTCCCTGGCAAACTGTGCCGGATGACATATTGATCGTCCCGGAGGTAATTTTCATCGTCCACGGATGACAGGACAGCATTAATGTCGAACCCTGATGCTGTCTATGAATACCTCAGCATCAAAGAAAATGCAGTGGTTGAATATGGACAAATGAGAGAAAAGGTAGAAAAAGAATATATCAACTGCCTTTAAAATAATCCTCAAATAAGGAATAACACACAAAAAAAAAAATACTACCATCAACTAACTTGCAATATCTGTAATTTCCTATCATTTTGGTATTATTGACTGGCCACAATGCTACATCAATAGGCTTGACACTAGAACTAGGAAAATGCTAATCCTGTATAAGGTTACATACAGACATCAATCCATTTGTTTTAGACAAAAATTTTATTTTTTATCAAAAAGAATTGTTAAGGGTGTACTTATTCAGGGGCAATACTGTAAATAAGTTAAGCACAAGGCCACTTATTTATGGGTGATAGTGAATTTGAATTTGAAATATATTCAAGGGGTCTTAGTGTGACTAAGTCCTGAATTTATGAGAAATACTGCAAATAAGTTAAGCACAAGGTCACTTATTACCTGTTATAGAACCCAGAATAACAAAGATCAACAATGGATTGATTTGTGAGTATTTATTAGGAAACGAGTCTGGATAAATATGTTACATAATAGATTGCCAAAATCAATTATTGACAGTTTAGTATAATTTAAAACAGGAAAAACCATTGGGGCATTGAGCTTGAATGATGGGTAATGATCCCAGAGATTGTGAAAGACTGTGGCTTAGATTTGATTTGAAAGTCCCTAGACCAAATGATACTTGACAGCCAGAATCATCAGTCAGTTGAAAATTGTATAAGAACAGGTAGAGCCTTCCATGCTCTAATTACTGATTTTGCTAAGATAAAAGTTGTTGCCAAATGAATTAAGGTGATATATGCATATAAAATTGTGTTACAATTTATGTTGTAGCATAAATTATTGACAGACCCTGTAGCTGAATAAGGGGCCATTGGCTTTGAGATCAGGGAGTGAAAAACTACCAGGACAGTTATAGTCTGCTGATTCTTGGAGAACACGTCACAAGAAACACGTGACTAGATTTAGATTATAGATTCAACCTGATGGAGCAGAGAGCATGTGCCTCTCTCTGCTGGGGTTGATATCTCATCCACACAGAAGAACATGAGCTAGACTAGATAAAATCTTGATCATATCTTGTAGTTCATTCATTTGATTGTAATAACTAAAGTTAGCCCAAAAGAAGCCCTTAGTTAAGAAAAAGAAGAAGCAGTTAGAAGACAGCAACTAGATGACAGAGAAGATAACAAGAAGTTAGCAGAAGCAAGTAAGTCTCTAATGTCTGTCTCCGTCTATCACCTGAGTTTCCTCTCTCAATTATATACCCAATGTTGAGTATACAACAATTGTAGTCTCATTATTCCCCCTGGGAACAACAAGAGAAACAAAATTGAATGGGACAAACTAGAAGATGAGAAAATGGTATAGAAGTACAGATGCAGGAGCAACAGAACCATCTTTACAGAAAATGAGTCTGGATACATATATTAATTCATGAATAGACTATTAATTATGAAAGTAGTGTAGTATAAATTTTAAATCAGAGTTCATTAGAAAATTCAAATTGGAGAAAGTTAAGTGGAAAATTACCGTTGGCATGATTGACATGTGATGACCTTTATTTGACCCCTTCTGGAAATGTGCCAGTAGGACGAATGAGACAGTTTTTAAGTTTTAGTTAGTTGGGGCCAGAAATTCACCAGATGTTCTTTCAGGATGCTGCTTCTCACTGTGCCATTGAATCCTTGGGCTAGAGTTGTTTTAATAAAGACTAAAATAAAAACAACAAAGTCTTGCTTAATTATTGATTAACAAACAAGAAATCCAGCCCAAGCAGAGAAGAAATCCAGCCCAGAAGAAAGCCCAACAACAGAGTCCATTAGAGTAAGAATCAGAAAAATGACATAAATAAATGTAGAAAAGTAAAGTATTTTTTATTTAATTTAAACAAAAGTAAAAAATGGAAAATTATCATTTCTTATATTTAATTGTTTATGTTATGATTTTATTTACTGCTAAATTACCATATCTGCCTTCTTGGAAAAATAACATAAATACAATAGTGAAATCTCCATGTACCCAGACTTTGTGGACACCCTGTATATTTGATTAACAAAGAAACATGATTGTTCCAATTCTGATTCCTTTGTTTGAAGACAACGTAAAATAAAGTATTGATGATGATGTGACAATTCCTGTTGCTGGGGATGATGAGTTAAGCAAACATTATTTACTGCTAAATTATTTACCATATCTGCCTTCTCGGAAAAATAACATAAATACAATAGTGAAATCTCTATGTACCCAGACTTTGTGGATACCCTGTAGTTGGTAAAGTGGCCTATGGTCAGTATCAGCCAGACAGAGAGGGAGTCTATCCCTTTTTCTCTAGCACCAATCAGGAGATTCATTTTTTTTTGTTTCAGCTGGGTTGAGCACCACACCTACTGTCGACTCCCCACTATACTGCACAAATCAGATTACTCAATATGTGCTACCCATATGTAAGTTGGCAGGGACTGGTACTGAACTCAGAACCTTGCGATTCCAACAAATTAGTAAGCAGAAGTAAGAACCAGTTTTCTCATTCCCTCATTACCGTTGGTATGATTGACATGTGGTGACCTTTATTTGACACCCTCTGGAAATGTGCCAGTAGGACACATATTCCCTCATAGCATGTAGGTAATTTTGGTGATATATAATGGGATATCTCTAAAAGCGTATGGTTTGCAAAGAAGAAATAATGGACGAGAAAATTTTGGATTAAATCGTTTATTTTAGAATAAACAAAAACAGGAAATGTTGAGAAGGAAATTCCCCTTAAGCCGGTGAGTGAAATGGAGGCAGGTGCGTGTGGTTGAAGGTCAGTTCTGGCTCTGCGTGATGTGGGTGTGGGTATAGTTGTAGTAGATAAGTCAGGAAGCTCTCTGTGGCCGGTCAGTGGTAGTTGTAGTTTCGTGTTGGTAGGGTATGATGTAAGTTGATATGGTGACTTGAGTTGACAGGCGTATGGTAAGATTGATGATAGTCGTAGTCACTTTAGGGTTTGCCCGGTGTGGTCAGGTCAGGTGAGGGTAGGGGTATCATAGCATGTAGGTAATTTTAGTAATTACAAGAATAAGATAGAGATTTGTAATTGAGAAACTAATAAAAAGAATTTCATAGACAGTTATAAATTTGAATATGATGAGGGTAAGGCATACTACATAATTGATATATTACCTCGCCCGGAGGGTGTTTTTTTATTTTGTACTAGTTTGATTAATAAATATTCTTTTTTCTATATATTTGTTTTATTATCTTTAATTCTTTAAATATTCTTGTTTTTAAGTTGTTTATTTGGTAATTTATGAGAAAGTGTGTCCCGCTCTCCTGCCTCAGAAATTGCTACCCGGTAACTATTAAAATAACGTCCCCAGCTATGTTGTCTCGGTGGTGTTACTTGAAAGAAAACAACCAACTTAGGGCATTAAATGTATTTTAGAGGGGGGGGGGGCTTCTCTTTTTTTATATGAACAAATGGAGATGGGTGGATAGATATATATAAACAAAGTAAAAAATGAACAAATTGAGGTAGATAGATAGATAGATATCTATCTTCATATCTAAACAAGAATTACGACAAATTTCTATATATAAACAAGAATTACAACAAATTTCTATAAATAAATTTCTAAACAAATTACGATAAATAAATAAGAATTACGGCAAAAAATACATTTAACGCCCTAAGTTGGTTGTTTTCTTTCAAGTAACACCACCGAGACAACATAGCTGGGGACGTTATTTTAATAGTCACCGGGTAGCAATTTCTGAGGCAGGAAACCGGGATGCACTTCCTCATAAATTACCGTTTATTTAAAAAAAAATGTTTTATCATTTATTAATTTGTTTTATTTTGTAATCATTTTTTTAATAAATTTCTTAATGTCTTTGATTTATAAACTTTTATTTTGTAATCATTTTTTTAATAAATTTCTTAATGTCTTTGATTTATAAACTTTTTTTGTAATCATTTTTTAATAAATTTCTTAATGTCTTTGATTTATAACTTATATTTCTATTTAGCTTTTATGGAAAATTAAAGGTAAAACTTTATAACCCTCTCTCGGGTGTGGATTTTATTGAACTTTGGTCTTTGATGGTGTCCACCAATTTAAATTAGGTACGGTACTGTAGAAATTAAAAAAAAAAAAAAGAAATAATAATGAATCATGGAAAACAATGTCAAAGTTTAATTGACTGAGCTCGGCTTGTTGCTGACCTTGTACCTGCTCTATGATTGGTCAAAGCAATTCAGGAAAACAGGAAGTAGTTTTAGAAAAGGTAGTTTCACTGTGGTTTTCATGGTATGTGAATGTGTCTACAAGATGACTATTTCTCACACACTGGTTGCTTTAAATCTGGTTGAATAAAGATTTCTAAAAAAAATATCAAGTCTTGTGTTCGTTACTAAGTACAATCATGAACACAAAGATGAAGAAATACCTAAAAAGACACGAGTAATCAGACCATTTATATACCCAATAAAATTTTGAAATAAAAAGATGATTTAAAAAAAAAAAAGTGTTGAGTAATACAGAAAATTTAATTTCAATGGAGGATAAAATACTTTCATATGAAAATATTTTAAAACCTTAATTATCCTTCTTTGTTAAAGTATTTTGTTTGTTTATTTCAAAAGGAAGAATTTGTTTTAAAGTGGATGTTATACTTCTGTTTTCTTTTCTTTTAAGCAATACAATATCAGAAAATGGGGAGATTTTTTTCATAAAGACCGCTTGTACAAAAATTACCAAGCGAATCAGTGCTGCTATTCTCTCATTAACCTGAATTTTAAGTCAGAATTAAAATATAGCCATGGGCAAAAATTACAAAGGGAGATAATGATTTTTTAAAAGAATTTCTTAATTTTAAAACAATTAACAAAAATCAGGGAATTGTCTAATTTTAATGAAATTTTCACTGATTTAACAATTTTATTTAAGAAAATAAGGTTTTTATCAATTCAGAAAGTAGGGGGTGGGGACTCATCTTTGTCCATTTAATGAAAGAAAGGCTGATATAAACATGAATGTAGAAATCTCAGTTTAAAGTTTAGCCCCCACCATTTTAAACAGAACAAATATCGATGTATAATTATTTCACTGATAATCTAAAAGAAAAATTATATTTCCAACAGAGTAATTAAAAAATTCTTTAAAAAAAAGTTGTTTTTTTAAATTTGATTTTCAGATTTTGGGTATTTATTTCCTTCCAAAATTTTTCATCAATTTTTTTTTTTTTTTCTATTCACACCTTCGATCGTCTGTCTTTTTATTTATACAGAATTGTTTTCATTTATTTTTTCACCTCAAAATAAGGGTGGAGTCAAACTTAAATGACCCGAAAAAATTCAGAAAGTTTTTAAATAAAATAACTGATGTATTATAAAATCTATTTACTGATAAATTAATACCGAAAATTTCATTAGAATCGGATAATTCCCTGACTTTTGATAATTTTTTTTCAATCAGGGATAATGCCACAATTGTTTATTTGGATAAAAAAATTAATGAAAAGAAAATGAATGGATGAACATTTTTACTTCATTTCTTGCCTTTTTGTAATTTTTCATATTTTTCACTTGTTATTCAGGGGAAATTTTATGTATCTCCTCTAAAACAACAAAAAAAAGTTCTGTCTTGAATTTCCAAATATTTTTGTATGGCAATAATTATTTTATATCTGATTTAATTTTTTTTTTTTTTTTTTTTTTTTTTAATTTGATATGAGCTAACTGACATGAAAATAAATTTTCTGGGCCCTAATTTTTACATTTCTAGAAAGATCAAATCCTGAAGAACATAAGAAAATAAAAATTCAATACCTGAAAAAAGTTATTTAAAAATTTAAAAGCTATTTTCTTAAAACACTTAAGATAATTTATGTAGTAAGTTTCATTTTATTCATTTATTTATTCATTTTAGTTTTAAAAACAATATTTTTCTTTGAACTGATGCACAAAAAAGTATTTTCACTGATTCAGTTTATATTCATTTAAAAATTTAATGGTGAATTTAAACACCTGGAAGTTGCCATGTTAAACAAAATATATCACCATGGATAAAGATTTATTTAATCTATCGAAAAATGTAAGTTAAAAATTATGCAACTTTGTGCAAAATATTTTCTGAGATTTTTACATATCTAAAAAATTATTACTAATGATTGTTCTTTTTTGTTATGGAAGACTAAAGGGATATAAGTTATTCAATTTTATTTTTTCAAAGTATCCGGATTTTTACTCGGAGGCCTGAACAACTGTTCAGTGTGCATATCTGTGTTGTTATCTTTTCTTATGAATTTTGGCTACACAGTGTAACTTTTCTGTAGGAAATTTTTACACATGTAGGCTTCCATAACTTTCCCCAAATCATAAATTAAATTTTTTTTTAAATGTTGAGGGAAGAATAAAATTTAAGTTAAAAAAAGACTTTGTTGACGGAGGAAAAAAATTGAGTCTTACGCTTATTGGCAGACTAATCTTTCTTTTTTTCTTTTTCTTCTCGGTTTCCTGTCTCGTCACAGTTGACATCTACTTGTTTCTTCTTCATCTTCCAAACCTGCTTGCTAGTCAGAGGAAGAATTGAGACCATCCAGACAACAGCATTGATGAAATCAGCTAGAATACTCAGAAGAGTAATGGAGACCTGAGGAGACTTGTTTTCATTCAAACTCTAGTGAAAGACCATCAGCTAACATTGGTGTGAAAAACTAATAATAACAATGATAATAATAATGAGCATAATTCTAATGATAAGCCTATGACATGATCCTCTAAACCTGGATTATAGAATACTTAAAAATTGTATAAAATATCCGACAAGGTTGTAAATTTCATTAAAATAAAAACTATGGAAAAGTGTGTGTTGACATCTTTCCATCTACTAAAGACGATGGCATAATGTCCTTTTTTTAAATTTTTTTATCTGCATCTGTGTGAGTGGCTGAATAGACCAATTTTTGAATGGCAATCTCTGGTGCAGTGACTGCAAACAAACAGTGATGCTTGCTGGAGTTGCTGTTGTCTCGCCTTCCTTTTAGCCCTCTTTTCTCATAACAAAAGGATTCCAGTATGTAACAACTGAACTGACTTTTAAAAAAATCTATTTAACCCATAGATGGGACACTAACAGGTACTATCACTCCAGGTCAGAGTGGACCTGGTAGTAATGGCAAAACCTTCATAGTTGGTGGTTGCATCAATCACTGCCAAGCTAAAATTGAGCACAGCAGTAAAGAGTGCACATAGACAGGGGCAGGAGAGATAAACTGATATCTTGCAATTATAAAAATACATAAAAATATAAAAGGTAGCATATTCATTATATTTATTTTTATGACATAGACAGCAATGAAAACACGAAGCAAATCTAGTGAGGACTTTCTGGTCATTTTCCTCATTTCAAATGACCACCATACATTCAAAATTGGGTAATTCCATCTCAAATCATACAGGTCATATCAACCATGTTGATTTTGCTAGGAAAAAATCAGAAATCATCAATAACATATAATTGGTTGACTTTAAAACTTTTTCATAACATTTTTGGATTCCTTGGACAAAAATGCTTTTATAAACCAATTTTTAGTAGTAGGAAATATATTACAAAACGTTGCCATTTTGGAGAGCTAAAATCCACATAACTCCATCAATTTTTGGAATTGGAGTTCAAATTTAGGGAATTGTCAAATCTTAACATAGTCCACACCTAGAAAAAATTCAGAAAATTTGAAGGAAGTGGGTGACAATTTTACTTTTTTCTAGATGATTTAAAATGGAATTACCCAAAAGATTTCATGTAAAAAAAAATGACCAGTCAATGCTTTTTTTGGGGAAGTACCATATATAAAATTATAGCAGGGTGGACATGAAGTCAATGGCACTGGTTACTGAAAGTTATAGCCTATGTGATCTTCAGACCAAACTTGCTCTGAAGATTGCATAGGTGAGAAACTGTTAATAACCAGTTGCCATTGACTCCATGTCCACACTACCTTAACTTAAAAATACAAATGCTCTACCGATGATATTGAATTATCTATTTATCTATCTACATAGATAATTGTATCATTTGGAGCTCCTGACTCCATTAACCATAAGATATATTTTATCTAGATAGCTGTTAGTGAATGACTGATAAAATATTCCAATTGTGTGACCACTCATGAAATAGCAGTCTTGTTTGGTCTAGTGAAGAGCAGCTGCTGAATATACAAAAACTGATCAAAGGAATGTAATAAAGACTCAACCTGGTTACACAGGACATGTTGACTCCAGACAAAATGATGATCAGTACATTTCATGCCTAATTTAATTGTTTTTTTAAGGCATGTATTTGAAAGTGCATTATGAAAATGTATTTTAAATAACTATAAATAAAGATTGACAGACATATTAAGATTGAGGGTTCTCTCCTATGTGTATTCGCATGTGTCTTTTTAATTCAGAGTCCGAGAAAATGCTGATCCACACATTTACAAGAAAATGGTTTCTCTCCAGTGTGTATTCGCATATGAACTTTTAAATCATATTTCTGTGAAAATGATGATTCACACATTTCACAAGAAAATGGTTTTTCTCCTGTATGTGTTCGCATATGTTTTTTTAAATTGGAACTCTGAGAAAATGCTAATTTACACACTTTGCAACAAAATGGTTTCTCTCCTGTGTGTGTTCGAATGTGTCTTTTTAAAGTGGAATTCTCTGAAAAGGTCAATCCACACACTTGACAAGAAAAAGGTTTTTCGCCTGTGTGTATTCGCATGTGTTTTTTTAAACTGGAACTTTCTGAAAATGCTGATCCACAAAATTCACAAGAAAATGGTTTCTCTCCAGTGTGTATTCGCATATGAACTTTTAAATCAGAATTCTGTGAAAAGGATGATCCACATATTTCACAAGAAAATGGTTTTTCTCCTGTATGTATTCGCATGTGTTTTTTTAAATCAGAATTATCTGAAAATGCTGATTCACACAATTCACAAGAAAATGGTTTCTCTCCTGTGTGTATTCGTACGTGTCTTTTTAAATGGGAATTCACAGAAAATGTTGATCCACACACTTCACAAGGATATGATTTTTCACCGGTGTGTGTTTTCATGTGTCTTTTCAAATTTGAATTCTCAGAAAATGTTGATCCACACACTTCACAAGAATATGATTTTTCACCGGTGTGTGTTTTCATGTGTCTTTGCAAATTTGAATCCCGTGAAAATGCTGATCCACAGACCTGACAAGAATAAATATCCTTTTCACAATGTGCTTGCATGTTTATGTACAAATCAATATTTAGTAGATTTTCTAGTGTACAAACACGGTAAGAATGCCTAATCTGAAAAGAAAAGATATGATATTAATAAAACATAAATATAATTATATACTCCCATTTAACAAAAATACATTGTGAAACATTTTACAATCTTAAAAAATAAGATTCAATGAAATCAATTCATAAAAGATAATCTACCATTAATTTGCAGTTTTGTTAAAACATTTTCTGAAAAATAATTCTAATAAGAATTAAAATCTTACATATGGGCAATTCTATCTCAAATCATCCAGAAAAAGTAAAATTGTTACCCACCCCCTTTAATTTTTCTGAAATTATGTACAGATGTTGACTGTGTTAAAGTTAGACACTCCCCAAAATTTTACTCTCCAAATTTGTTGGGGTTTGCAAAAAAAAAAAAAAAAAAAAAAAAAACGGCGACTTTTTGTAATCAATTTTTTGTCTGTAAAATGAGTTGTACAGCTTCCCTACTACTAAAAATTGGTTTATGAAAGCATTTTTGCCCAAAAGAACTCATTTTACAGACAAAAATAAATTACAAAAAGTCGCCATTTTTCGCAAACCCCTCCCCCATATTTGGAAAGCTAAAAATCAACATAACTCTGCAAATTCTTGGAATTGGAAGCTAAAATTTTGGGGATTGTCTAACATTAACATTGTCCACAACTGGATAAAATTTTAGAAAAATTGAAGGGGTGGGTGACATAGCTTGAATGATTTGACATGGAATTACTTATATATATATATATATATATATATATAGACATATATATATATGTTATTAATTTCAAGACATTTCATTTATCCAGTTGAGAATTATTAAAATTATTTGGCTCACGTTTGGTTAGGTTTGTTTAATGGCATATCAACTAATAAGTACTATGTCCCTATGAAACTAGATTGAAAAAGGGGTGCCTAAAGGTCATATGGTCCCAAACATCTTTTTTTTTTTTGGTTACCTGAATAAACTCTTCGAATAATTTCAATAATTAGAAAAAAACCTTCCCAGGAATCCAATATGCCATGTCAAATTTACCCCCCCCCATATATTTATCACAATAAAACTTGCATAAAAGTTAATATTATCTTCAACATTTATGGACCATTCAAAAGAAAAAAAACATTAAAAACACCTAGGTACCTCCAATTGGGTCACGTGATCAGTTTAGGCCATCTTGAATAAAACAGAAATAAACATTTCTGAACTTTGTTTATCAAAAATCTCGTAAAAACAATTAAAGATCGTACAGGGTTGTTACAAAGAAAAACAGTTAATTCAAAGATTGAATTATCCGATTACGAAAAATTACAACGTTATCTTAAAAAATAAATAAACCTATTCGTATTACATGCGAAAGGGTAATTTTCAGGCCGCAATTTAGACAGAAAAGTTATATTTTATTTCCCTTTTACAGTTATACCACAAAAAGTATGGCTAGCTCTAATTGACATTTTTTTCTTGTGCATATTCAATAACCAATTATTTGTTTTCAACGATTTTTAAAATATTCTTTTTTTTTATCTTGAAATATTATCTTGAAATTTTTTTGTGCATTCGAAAGAAGAAACATTTTAAAATCCTGATGATTTAAAAAAAAAATTCAGCAAAAAACTTTTGTAATAAAACTTAATTTTAACTAGGGAGTTTAGGGTTGAGGTTTATGGTTAGGGTTTATGGATGGGGATTATGGTTAGTGTTGGGGGTTGGAGTTTAGGCTTACTTTAATGGGAAAATAAATAAATAATTTGGGTTCTTTTTTTCTGGGTCACCCTGTAATATGTTTGAATTTTCTGAACGATTTGCAAGTTTAGCCAAAATTTGCTATTAAAATGAATAAAATAAAAACTTTAATATTAAAATTTACTATTAAAATGAATAAAAACTTTAAAAAATTTAATATTAAAATTTATCCGAGAAATTCACGTTAAAAAAATGTCTTCAGTTTTGGTATTAATTTTTAAAATCGAAAATGAAATGAAATGAAAATTTGAATGTTTTTTCTAAGAGAAAAACTGATAAAATAATCAATATATATACTTACTTTTTATTCTAATAGCGTAAAAAATTATTTTATTTAACTTTTTTGACCAAAGAAAAACAAAGTTCGGTTACTCAGAAGTGTCTCGTCTCTTTGTAAAACAAACATGTCAGTTTTGCTCTTCCGTATATTTTAACAACCATACATTACGATTCAACAATAAAAATTACAAATTATTTTTAAAATATTAATCGAGCTCGGATCGGACCAATGTTTAGTTCACCTGAATTATAAAATTCATATTTTCAAATATCCGTGAAAAATTCGATTTTTTAGTGCAGAAAAAAAATCATTTCATACAGAAAATAAAAATATTTAAGCACACAAAAGATTGAAAATCTCTTAAAAATTAATTTCTTAAAAAAAAAAAAAAAATTTTTTTTGACAATTTAATAGAATATAGTACATACCAATTACAAAAGCAAAAAAAAGTTTTCAAATATTAATATTATGACATTTTTTTGCACTTTTTATTTCTGATTTCATTAATTTTTCAAAAAAAAAACTGCACCTTGTACGTTATACAATTTTATTCATATACTCATTCAGACTTATCTTTATAGAAAAAAAAGTAAAAAAATTTTCTAGCGCGTTATCTTTTTTTATATCATAAAATAAAATAGGGGGGGGGGTGTGATAGAACTCGTAAAAAAATATTTCCCCTAATATATTTTAGGAAAAATCTATTTCCGATGTATTTACATCCAATGGTAAACATTTATGGAAATTTTCGTGAAAATCAGATTATTAATTTATTTTTCATAGAATTTTTAAAAAAACCTCTTATCATAACTTGTTTTTATCAACATTAAATTTCAGTTGATTTAACAGTGCAAAAATTAAATCATTGTTTTTCAATCATAATTTTCATTATTTCCGTAAGCTGAAATTTTTTTTTTTAAATCATCAGGAGTATGTTTAATGTTTTTTTTTCTTTTAAATGGAAAAAAAATTTCAAGAAAATATTAATTTTTCTGCAAGTTTCATTGTGTTAAATATAGGGGTGGTAAATTTCACAGGGTAAAATTAATGGTACCTAAAAACCCCTGATGATTTCATCAAAAATTTTTTTTAAATTTGAAGATAATATTATCCTTTATGTGAGTTTCGTTGTGTTCAATATAGTGTGGGGGTACATTTCACAAGGAAAATTGGTGATACCTAAATTACATTGACTAAATATTAATAGGATGGAAATTATGTCCCTTGTCTTCATCTCTTTAGTAAAGCTTTCTGTATTGATTACAAATGAACGACATTTTTCAATATCATTCAATCAGAAGAAATTAGTTTTATCTAAAATATCATATTTCCCCCTCTTTTCTAATGTTGTATAGCCATATAAGAATTATCGAAATGAGTAAAAAGAAATCTCCAAAAAATTAATTATCTATTATTTTTTTACATTTTATTTTTCAATTTTCGATACTTATTTTTCTCATAGAAAAGCCACCGTAATTTTCTTTTCTATTCATAACTTCGGTCTTTTATCTTTTTATTCATATTGTAATTAGAAAACTATAAGATCAACTTGAAAAAAAATGTTACGCCCCCAACATAGGGAGGAGGGGGGGGGGGCAAAATTAAGTGACCTGAAAAAAATGAGAAAGTTTTGAAATAAAATAAATATTGCATTATAAAGAACTTTCATTGATAAATAAACACTGAAAATTTCATTAAAATTCGATAATTCCCTGATTTTTGGTAAATTATTTTCTGTAGGGGTTCAAGTCATTTTGTCAAAGGCCCATTTTGGGTATAGCTAATGTAATGATATTTTTCTTTGTTTTGAATATAAGTCCGAGTACGGAACTAAATATAGCGTAAATTATTTTTTTTTTTTCGATGAAAGGAGAAATTCATATTAAAATTTAAGTTTATTTTACTTTTTAAACAGAAATTCAAAGTGTTTTTTTTTTCAGCCAGGGCAAGAAAAGTTGGGAACAAAATTTGTGAAATTTTAAAGTAGGAAGATAATTATAAAAGTGCTAAACAAAATAAAATGTACAGGGTGACACAGAAAAAACAGAACCCAAACACTACCCTGCACCCTAGTTAAAATTAAGTTTTATTACAAAATTTGTGGGTTCTATTTTTTCTGGGACACCCTAACTTACTAAACAAAAGTTTATAATTACCGATGTTAACTCTTGTTTCAATAATGACCATTGTTTAGGTGCACACATTATCGACATGACAGAGTTCTTTGTTTTTAATGAGGTTTTATAACAACACCACAAGAGTAAAAGAATGTTCCTTTTTCTTACCTTAAATTAATTTAAAGTTGTCAGAAGATTAGGTTATCGTAAGGACTACACAACGACAATATTGTAGAGAAAAGCAGCGAAAAAAGGAAATTTATTCTGGTAGACAGCGTTGAACGTTTCTTTGTTTGTAACACGAGTCAACTTCTCAATAGCAGGAGGAAGTTGATAAAAAAAAGAAGTAAAAGTCAGGTGGACCGGAAGTCCTATCAGTGAGCTAATATAAAAAGGGAACCGGAAGAGAGAAGTTCAGGAAAAATGGATTAACAAATTTCAATACTGGCGCCCCTATTTTGTAAACAGGACAATTTTTAAGCAACACATTATATTAGAAAAAAAAATCGGATCATATGATCTTCAGTAGCTACGTGCAAAACACGCTCTTTTAATTCGCACGGAGATTGTTAAAAAATATTTTAAAACGTCAATAAAAAATTGAAAATTAACTCTTTAGTGTTTTATTTTACGTTTAATATAATATAAGGACTGGCAAAAAATCCAGCTTCTACGAGATTTAAAAGCGAATTAAAAATAATTAAATCTATTATTTAAGGTCAAACTTTGTTTAAATCGATAAGTAGTAACATAATGACCATCATTAAAAAAGAAAAATATTATTACAATATGCAATTTATTTTTAATACATTTTATACATTAAAAATCGTCCGAATTTCAACAAAAAGTTACGTTGAATTTATTTTGATTTATTCAATAATGGCTTTAAAATATTTTTAAAATACTTATAAACATTTCTTTACGTTTCGTAATATTATGGCAATTATGCAATACCATATTCCATAATTGCCATAATATTTTTAACTTTTTTGTGTTGTTTGATTGACGTAAAACCCGGTTTTTGACAAAATGAATTTAGCACCCCCTCCTACAGAAAATAATTTACCCAAAATCAGGGAATTATCGGATTTTTATGAAATGTTCAGTGTTGATTAATCAATGTATGAACTTTATAATGCATTATTTATTTTATTTCAAAACTTTCTCATTTTGTTTTAGGTCACTTAATTTTGACCCCCCCCTACTTTGTGGACGTAAAATCTCTGCGAGTTAGTCAGTGTTCAATATTTAATTACAGTATAAATAAAAACTTTTTATTTATATAAAGATAAAAGACCGAAGTTGTGAATAGAAAAAAAATTAAGGGGAATATTCTACGAGAAAATAAATACCGAAAATCGGAAAATAAAATATTAAAACAAAAAATTTAAATAATTTTCGGAGATTTCTTTTTTACTCATTTCGATAATTATTTAATTGGCTATTAAAACATCAATTAGAATTTGAATATTTTTAATTAAAAAGGTATAATTGAATTAAGAATAGTAATAATGAAATGAACTTACCTTAACTTATTAGATATTGAATCTTTCGGTTAAATTACTGACACAAACAATAACTCTCCTGAATAGAGAGGAAGATATTTTATGTTTTATGTATTTGGTCTTCCATACAATTAATGTTCTAACATTATGGTTTTATATTGAAAATCAATTCAATTGTTTTAAAATATGTAACTCTTGATATTAAGTTTAAAATGTTATATTTTGAGTTTCTAGAAATAAATATCTATTTAATGCAAACCTTACTTTATACTCACGAAGTAATAAGTTTTTAAGAAAAATTCTATTTTCGCAGAAAAAATATCGATGTATAATTTTTTTTAAATAAGATAATAGTCAATTAAATAATTATGGAAATGAGTAAAAAAGAAATCTCCTAAAAAAATTATTTTATATTTTTTTTTTACATTTTATTTTTTGATTTTCGGTACTTATTTTCTCATAGAAGCTCAACCGTAAAAAAAATTTTTTTGTTTCTATTCATAACTTCGGTCTTTTATCTCTTTATTTATACTGTAATTAGTATCAAGTTAGGACCAACTTGAAGCAATGTTACGCCCCCAACATAAGGGGGGTCAAAATTAAGTGACCTGAAAAAAATGAGAAAGTTTTGAAATAAAATAAATAATGCATTATAAAGATCATTCATTGATACATAAACACTGAAAATTTCATTGAAATCCGATAATTCCCTGATTTTTGGTAAATTATTTTCGGGGGGGGGGGGCTAAAGTTATTTTGTCAAAAACGAATTTTAGCCTCTGTTTGCTCGTCCCTAATATAATAGCCATATGCAAAAAAATTCATCTGCTAGGAGTTTTAAAAGCGAATTAAAAATAATTAAATCTATTATTTAAGGTCAAACTTTGTTTAAATCGATAAGTAGTAACGTAATGACCATCATTAAAAAAGAAAAATATTACAATATGCAATTTATTTTTAATACCTTTTATACATTAAAAATCGTCCGAATTTCAACAAAAAATTACGTTGAATTTATTTTGATTTATCGTGTTCAATAATGGCTTTAAAATATTTTTAAAATACTTATAAACATTTCTTTTTAGAAATAAGTAAAGCGTTACTTTAAATACATATTCATTAAATGTTACTGAAATTTTACACACTCGTTTTAACTTTTAACCAAGTAAAATCCGTTTTTTGTATGTAAAAAAATCACAAATATATTATTTCATTGAAAATAAAATTTGCATATTATTTACGTTTCGTGTATGGTATTCCATCATTGCCATTTTAACTTTTTTGTAGCGTTTCCAATATTTACGACGGGGAACTGAGCACCCAACTCGAAAAATAAAGAACTTTTTAGAAATTGTTTTACAGTCTGATAGATTGGTGTGCAATCGATAACAATCCATTGAAGGAAAAAACAAAAAAATTAGATGGTGGGGGTTCTAGATAGTCTTTTCCGGCCAGACATGACAATTGCAATCTTTTCTTATTTTAGTAAAAAAAAAAATTAAAAAAAAATGTTAATTTAAAGATAAAAAGTGAAAAAACATCAATTAGAATTTGAATATTTTTAATTAAAAAGGAATAATTGAATTAAAAATAGTAATAATGAAATGAACTTACCTTAACTTATTAGATATTGAATCTTTCGGTTAAATTACTGACACAAGGATTAACTCTTCTTAAATATAGGAAGATATTTCATATTTTATGTATTTGGTCTTAATTGTCTTCCATACAATTAATCTTCTAACATTATGTGTTTTATATTGAAAATCAATTTAATTGTTTTAAAATATGTGAATCTGGATATTAGGTTTAAAATGTTATATTTTTAGTTTCTAGAACTAAAACATCTATATCTTCTCTATTTAATGCAACCTTATTTTATACTCCTAAAGTAATAAGTTTTGAAGAAAAACTCTATTAAAATTTACGCTCCTTTTTTAGCAGAAAAATATCGATGTATAATTTTTTTAAAATAAGATAATAGTCAATTAAATAATTATGGAAATGAGTAAAAAGAAATCTCCTAAAAAATTATTTTACATTTTTTTTTTTACATTTTATTTTTCGATAATCAATACTTATTTTCTCATAGAAGAGCCACCGTAAAAAAAATTTTTTTGTTTCTATTCATAACTTCGGTCTTTTATCTCATTATTTATACTGTAATTAGTATCAAGTAAGGACCAACTTGAAACAATTTTACGCCCCAACATAAGGGGGTCAAAATTAAGTGACCTGAAAAAAATGAGAAGTTTTGAAATAAAATAAGTAATGCATTATAAAGATCGTTCTTCTATAAATAAACACTGAAAATTTCATTAAAATCCGATAATTCTCTGATTTTTGGTAAATTATTTTCTGTAGGGGGGGGGGGCTAAAGTCATTCGGTCAAAAAATGACTTTGAGGTTGTTTGCCACTCCCTATAATATAATAACAATTTCAAGTTTATGTGTTATAAAAAAAGAAAAAAACAAATTTCTCTTACATAAAACCTAAATTTTTCATTTAAAAGTAAATTCCAATAAACCCCCGCCATTTCTTAATCTTTGTTGACATAAATAACGCATCTTGACGTGTGCACTATTTTTAGTATGGAGTCTCGTACGTATAATGATTTTTCTAAAGCAAAAAAAAATTACTTATTTACATTTCTTGATGCCTCAAAGTTTACTTACCTTCAGAATTTTAACTGAACGGTAATATCTGCTTTCTGGATATAAACGAGAGAATTATTTGTTTCCAAATAAAATAATAGATTTCTTCAAACACTGTTTGGGTTCTCTATCAGAGTATAAGTATACACGCGTCACGGAACCTATATACCCATAACACCCCATTGAAAATAACAACTACGTTTGTTTCCCTTAGATCCATCCGTAATCATTCTGACGACAATCTTTATTCAAACATTTTTTTCAAAAATTCATAAAAATAAGAATGTTATATATTATGTCATTATTTTTAGTGAGATATGTTTTATACATATTTTCTTTGATTAAATAAATACGATTTTGCTTGCATTAAACAAAAGTATTTATTTTACATTTTATAAATGTTTAAAAATCTCTGAAAATCTCTGAAAAATAAAAATAAAAAATGTACACAATACGAACTTTTAATATAAAATTCTTTTGGAAATAATCTAACAATAAAAAAAAAAAGATACATATTTTTTCTTATTTACGAGATTTTAAGTTTTAATGTTTAAGATGCCCTATTTCCAAAACTGTTTTATTAGCGAATTATCTTTTTTTATATATGTTATGTCATTACATGGTCTTTCCAAAAATTTAAAATTTATTATATACTATAAAAAAAAATCAGATTTTTGTTGGGGGGATCAATACGCGAAACAAAAACTAACAAAAAAACTATTCGCCTTTCTCAATTTAGTAAAAATTTATTTACAATAAAGTTCGTCTTTTATTACTTCATAAACCGAAAGTTTTATTAAAATCGGATCGTTAGTTTATTTTATATGATTTTTAGAAGAATTTCCTGTGATCACCCTTTTATATAGTAGGCGATAATTTGCACATAGCTAACCTTTAGGCACCACTTTTTCGATCTCGTTTCATAAGGACTTTTTCCCCATTTACAGTCAAAATCCGGTTGTTTATGAGGGTTAGGGGTTAGTTTTATAATAAAAAAATCTCTAAAAATCATGTTAACAAACAACCGGATTTTGACGGTGCAAATGAAAAAAATGTCCTCATGAAACGAGATCGAAATGGGGGTGCCTAAAGGTCATATGGTCCCAAAAAATCTTTAATGATTTTTTTTTTGTTACCTGAAATACCCTTCGAATAATTTCAATAATTAGAAAAAAAAATCTTCCCAGGGTTAAATCCTGGGAATCCGATATGCCATATCAAATTTACCCCACCTATATTTATCACAATAAAACTTACATAAAAGTTAATATTATCTTCAACATTTATGGACCATTCAAAAGAAAAAAAAATTTAATTAAACCCTAGGTACCTCCAATTGGGTCACGTGATCAGTTTAGGCCATCTTGATAAAACGGAAATAGATATTTCCGAAATTTGTTTATCAAAAATCTCGTAAAAAACAATTAAACATCGTACAGGGTTGTTACAAAGAAAAATATGTTAATTCAAAGATCAAATTTTCCGATTGCGAAAAATTACATCGTTATCTTAAAAAATAAATAAACCTATCCGTATTACATGTGAAAGGGTAATTTTCAGGCCGCAATTTAGACAAAAAGTTACATTTTATTTCCTTTTTACAATTATACACTAAAAGTATGGCTAGCTCTAATTGACATTTTTTTCTTGTGCATATTCATAACCGATTATTTGTTTTCAACGATTTTTAGAATTTTCTTTTTTTTTTCTTGAATTTTTTTGTGGCATTCGAAAGAAGAAACACTTTAAAAAATCCTGATGATTAAAAAAAAAATTCAGCTTAGGAAAAAGAAACTTGAAAAACTTTAAATATAAAATTTAGGCTAAAGGTGCAAATCTGTCGGAAAATTAGGGTGACCCAGAAAAAACAGAACCCTCAAATTTTGTAATAAAACTGTTAATTTTAACTAGGGGGTTTAGGGTTAGGGTTAGGGTTTATGGTTGGGGATTATGGTTGGGGTTGGAGTTTAGGGTTAGTTTAATGGGAAATATATAAATAATTTGGGTTCTGTTTTTTTAGTAATTAGGGAAGGATGATCACAATATAAACAAAGTCACATAAAACAAAACAAAACAAAAAATGCAATGTTGGTTGTAGTAATTAGCGAAGGATGATCACAATATAAACCTAGCAAAATTACCGGTCCATGACCAGATGAAAAGATCTTTATGAACCACAGGGTGTTCCTAAAAATAAAATTAAAAAAACAAAAAAACACCAAAAATTTATGTATTACAGTGTTTATTTCAGAAATATTTTTTTTTTCTATTGAGGACTTTCTGGTCATTTTCCTGATGCCCACCATACATTCAAAATTGTGTAATTCCATCTCAAATCATACAGGTCATATCACCCATGTTGATTTTGCTAGGAAAAATAAGAAATCATCAATAACATATAATTGGTTGACTTTAAAACTTTTTCATAACATTTTTGGATTCCTTGGACAAAAATGCTTTTATAAACCAATTTTTAGTCGTAGGAAAGCTCTACAACTCATTTTATGGTATACCCTTTCTTTCCTTACTTCTATTCTTCTGCTCATCTTTGGTATCTTACGTTCATCTTCTAGCGTCTGGACTTCGTCTTGGTGGTCGGTCGCACTTAATTCATTTTCTTCTTCTAGGTCAGTCTTTTTGCCAAGACATTCATCAACCACAAAACCATATTATTTATGTAAGGCTTTTATTTACTTAACTGAACATATTCTCTCAACTAACATAGCGCACATATGCAGGTGAGCTCCAGCTAAGGCTTTATCTGCTGACGTCCAAGCTGAAACTGAGAGCCAACCAGGTCCCACGTGACTTTACGTATTTTGCGGGCTTTCTGTAATATTCGATGGAAAGTCCCGCCGTGATATGAAAAGGGGCCATCCCTTCAGAAATACAGGGGGTTGACAATAATCTATGCATAGATTATGTAACAATTTTACTGACAAAATATATTTACAAAACGTGCCATTTTTCTTCAACACCACAATTTGGAGAGCTAAAATCGAAAATGCTCTAGTGATGATATTGGACACTGTTTACTTATATATTTAGCACCTATATTATTTATTTATCTATCTACATAGATAATTGTATCATTTGGAGCTCCTGACTCCATTAACCATAAGATATATTTTATCTAGATAGCTGTTAGTGAATGACTGATAAAATATTCCAATTGTGTGACCACTCATGAAATAGCAGTCTTATTGGTCTAGTGAAGAGCAGCTGCTGAATATACAAAAACTGATCAAAGGAATGTAATAAGGACTCAACCTGGTTACACAGGACATGTTGACTCCAGACAAAATGATGATCAGTACATTTCATGCCTAATTTAATTGTTTTTTATAGGTATGTATTTGCAAGTGCATTATGAAAATGTAACTTAAATAACTGTAAATAAAGATTGACAGACATATTAAGATTGAGGGTTCTCTCCTATGTGTATTCGCATGTGTCTTTTTAATTTAGAAGTCCGAGAAAATGCTGATCCACAAAATTCACAAGAAAATGGTTTCTCTCCAGTGTGTATTCGCATATGATCTTTTAAATCATAATTCTTTGAAACGATGATTCACACATTTCACAAGAAATGGTTTTTCTCCTGTATGTGTTCGCATATGTTTTTTTAAATTGGAACTCTGAGAAAATGCTAATTTACACACTTTGCAACAAAACGGTTTCTCTCCTGTGTGTGTTTGAATGTGTCTTTTTAAATTGGAATTCACCTGAAAAGGTCAATCCACACACTTGACAAGAAAAAGGTTTTTCGCTTGTGTGTATTCGCATGTGTTTTTTTAAACTGGAACTGTCTGAAAATGCTGATCCACAAAATTCACAGAAAATGGTTTCTCTCCAGTGTGTATTCGCATATGAACTTTTAAATCAGAATTCTGTGAAAAGGATGATTTACATATTTCACAAGAAAATGGTTTTTCTCCTGTATGTATTGCATGTGTTTTTTTAAATCAGAATTATCTGAAAATGCTGATTCACACAATTCACAAGAAAATGGTTTCTCTCCTGTGTGTATTCGTACGTGTCTTTTAAATGGGAATTCACAGAAAATGTTGATCCACAACTTCACAAGGATATGATTTTTCACCGGTGTGTGTTTTCATGTGTCTTTCAAATTTGAATTCTCAGAAAATGTTGATCCACACACTTCACAAGAATATGATTTTTCACTAGTGTGTGTTTTCATGTGTCTTTTCAAATTTGAATCCCGTGAAAATGCTGATCCACAGACCTGACAAGAATAAATATCCTTTTCACAATGTGCTTGCATGTTTATTCACAAATCAATATTTAGTAGATTTTCTGGTGTACAAACACAGCAAGAATGCTAATCTGAAAAGAAAACATATGATATTAATAAAACATAAAAATAATTATATACTCCATTTAACAAAAATACATTGTGAAACATTTTG
>CM042151.1:90315707-90429880 GCA_023376005.1 Doryteuthis pealeii
TCTCCATGGAATCTCTTTAAAACATTAGGTACCACCAACACGTACGTGATCAGTTTAGGCATAATTGAAGGAATAACATATATTTTGAACATTTTTTTAAAAAATCTCGCCCAAATATGAATAATGAACATAAAAACCTCTTAATCCTAGACACCTCATTCCATTCGGCTGGAAGTCACATTATTTTTAATCTACCCAAATGATAACCTTTGTTCAAATGAAATAAACATATTTAAGTCTTATTTTTAGGAATACGGCAACTTAAATGAAAAGTCCATTTTAGTCATTTTTTTGATAAATCCTTAGAGGATTGAGGTTCTGGACTTTAAAAATTCTCAACAGGATGTTAAGAGTTAAGAGTTATCAGATATTTTTTATCTTTAGGTACCACCAATTATCCTGTGAATTTTACACCGATCACACACCCACATAGCCCTATATTTAACACAATGAACTTGCATAAGGTTAATATTATTCGAATTTTTGTCTATTCTAAAGAAGAAACATTAAAAAATACCTGATGATTTTTGAAAAAGATTTTCAACTTACGGAATAACTAAAATTTTATTGTGAACTGAATTTTATTTTTTATTTATTTTATTTTTTGGAAAATCGTCATTAGTTTTTTTACATTAAAATGTTCACGATATTTTAACTTATGAAATTTCACTGTGTTAGGGGGGAATCCTGTCCATAGGTACCACCAATTTGACCCTGTGAAATTTACCCCCCCCTATATTTAACACATGAAACTTGCAGAAAATTTATATTTTCTGAAAATTTTCCATTCGAAGAGAAAAAATTTTAAAATAAACTCTGATGATTTAAAAAAATATTTTTAAGCATATGGAATTAAAGAAACTTATGATTGAAAAACAATGTTTTCATTTTTGCACTGTTAAATCAACTGAATTTAACGTAGCTAAAAACAAGTTACGATTAGAGGATGTTAAAAAATCTATGAAAAATCAATTAATAGTTTGATTTTCACAAAAATTTCTAACTATTTATCTTTGGATGTAAATATATCTGAAATAGTTTATTCCTAAAATATATAAGGAAATATTTTTTACGAGGTCTACCCCATATTTTATTTTATGAGATAGAAAAAAATGAACCGTCAGAAATTTTTTTACTTTTTCTCTTAAAGATAAGAGTCTGAATAACTATATCAATGAAATTGTATGATTCCGAGGTGTAGTTTTTTTAGGAAAAATTAATGAATCGGAAATAAAAAGTGCAAATAAATGTGCTAATATTAAATTTGAACTTTTTTGCTTTTGTAATTGGTATGTACTATATTCTATTAAATTGTCAAAAAAAATTTTTTTTAAGAAATTTTTAAGAGATTTTCAATCTTTTTGTGATTAAAATATTTTTATTTTTCTGCGGAATATTTTTTTTTTTCCTGCGTCAAAAGTCGAATTTTTCACGAATATTTAAAATTATGAATTGACAGGTGAACTAAACATTGGTCCGATCCGAGCTCGATATATTTAAAAAGATTTGTAATTTTATTTATGAATAGTAATGTGTGATTTCTTAGAATATACGGAAGAGCAAAAACTGATTTGTTTTGTTTTTAGACGCTTCTCAGTAACCAAAGTGTGTTTTTTAGCGTAAAAAAATTATTTTATTTAACTTTTCGACCAATTAGAATAAAAGTATATTTTTGATTATTTTATCAAGTTTTTCTTAGAAAAAAATATTCAAATTTTCATTTTATTTTCGATTTTAAAAATTAATACTAAAGCCGAAGACATTTTACCGTCAATTCACTGCAAATATTACGATTAATTTGTTCAAGTTTTTATTCATTTTAATAGTAAATTGTATATTAAAGTTTTAAGAATTCATTTCATTTTAATAGAAAATTTTTGGCTAAAACAGTTTGTCCGTTACACCCATCCATCTTAGATGCATAACCGTAAGAGGGTAATAATATGTATTTTTTTCTGTCTAAATTGTGGCCTGAAATTACGCTTTCACATGTAATACGGATAGGTTTGTTAATTTTTTAAGTTAACGATATAATTTTTCCCAATCGGATAATTGATTGAATTAACTATTTTTCTTTGTAACAACCTGTATGCACGATCTTATTGTTTTTTTTAGAGACTTTTGATAAACAGTTCGGAAATATTTATTCCGTTTTATTCAAGATGGCCCTAAACTGATTGGTGTCCCTACTGTACCAACATAAAAAGTCAAATAAGACTGAATAGAGGCGTGACAGAAAACAAAATTGGAAAAAAAAAAAGTATTTATCATTTTGAGTCAACCTTTTTAAAAAATAATAATTAAACAACAAACACATAAAAATTTAAATACTTGCAATACGCACCCCCGGGCTGCAAGTATTTAAGTTTTAATGTAATAATATTGTATTAAATTAGAAAGGCTATGAAATAAATAGATATAGATAAAGATTTGAAACAGAGGGAGTATAATAAGATTTGAAACAAAGGGTATAATAAAGATTTGAAACAGAGGGAGTATAATAAAATGTATTTAGTTATAAGAGGAAGTAAAGGATAAAATGACAGTTATTTTTTCTTGTAATGGATTTCATTTAAGATTCATTGAAGAGATTTTTGCTTATATTCATTAAATAAAACCAAACAGTTAGAATCAATAATACTAAGCATATTTATTAAATTTGATTTTTAATATTAATATGCAAATTAGCCTTCCCGTTCCACTGTAAACCGCTATTTTGTTGTATAATATAATATAATTGTATGTTGTTAGTATGTAGACATAGTTAACAGTATAATATGTAAGCATTTTTAACAATTGAGGTTTAGTAAAATAAATCATGTAGAATGTGATGTCAATAACAAAGAGATTGTGACTTGAGTAGGAATATGTTTCGGTTACAGACAGAAAAACACACAGTCTTCATTATAATAAGATTTAAGATGAAATATGTGAAAGTCTTCACATATTTTCATCTAAATGCCTTTTTGTCCTTAAAAAGTTTTGGTATCTTTTTTCTGTAATTAAAAAAATGTGTAAATAAATAAAGTGATCATTTTACTTACTTATTTTTCTTTTATTTCGTCTGGTTTATTTTCCTTGGTACAATGTAAATTAGAGAAACAGAAGAGAGTGCAAATCTTAAATGAATTAATGTTTTCTGTTTGAATTAAATTTACACACAATTGTCATTTTCGATCGAAAGATGTAAACAAGGGAGATAATTAGGATTGACTTTAGCCACGATCATCTATTTTGATGCGGTCGTGCTTTAGCTGAGGTAAGGAAATTAAGAATGATATGAAATATTTTATTTTAATTTTCATGGTCATTAAGCAAATTAAAACCTTCTAAATTAGGTTTACCCAATTCGTCGAAAGTCCGTGTTTTTTGTTTTTTTTAAATACAATTTTGAACCTCCGTTTGAAAAAAATTACCAAAAATCAAGGAATTATTTGATTTTAATTAAATTTTCAGTGTTGATTTAGCAATGAATTGATTTATAATGACAAATACCCAATCACTGATTTTAATATTTTTCTTTCAATCGTGAATGTTACATTAATTTTGTAAAGAGCCATTTTTAAACAGCGTCTCAGGCCCAACAATCAAATTGACTGAAAAAATCGTTTTTAATGTATTAATATAAATTACATATGTAATAATATTTTGCTTTTTTTAAAAATTTTATGATGCTCATTGTGTACTACTTTTGACTTAGACAAATATTAATTAAATAATCGATTAAATTAATTTTAATTAATTTTACAATTTGAAGCAGCCAAATTTTTGGGTATACCTATGCTAAATGGAACCTTTGAAATTTATAAAATGATTAATTTCTTTTTTATTCAAGAACAACATTTTTTAAAATGAAATTTAAAATGATGAATCAATAAATTTGTAAAAAAAAAAAAGAGAGAGAGAGAGAGAAAAATGTTAATTTGCCGTGAAGAAGGACTTAGTATGTCTTCCACAATTCATTATTAGTCTCACTAGCAAAATAAAAAAACGCCCTCAGGGCGATGTAAAATAAATTTTAGAAAGATTGCTTGAGGAGGTGGAAGTTAAAAATTAAATGTCAGAGAGTTTGAACCATAAATCATGAAATCATCAAATTTATTAAAGGAGTAAAAAAATAAAACAATTTGAAATCGAAACTAAGTTCTATTAACTTTGAATATCTATTAAAATAAAAAAAACTATATATAAATATATGATACTGGGGATGTATCTATTAAACTTGTTTTAAAAAACAATGAGGACTGTCGAATGCTGCATGTTCAAATTTTGAGTGTATTTATTCTATGTATGACAATTTCGGGTATAGTGACGTAAGCGTGACGTAGTTTTGTTACAGACAAAAACCGGAAGCGAATCTCCATTATTAATAGATGAGTTTGATCTTTACAGTGTCTTCTACAAATAAGACAAGCAAGAAATGCAGTACAATGCTGCAGTAATAAGAACAAACTCAGAAGTGACATTCTTCAATGGATTTCTATACACATACACTCCAGTGTTGGCTGACCAGCAAAAAACCTACATTCATCAGCACTGTACTGACACTGGATGCCGTCAATAGGACTTGTCAAGAGCAATTGCTAATAGAGATTGATAGTGACAGAGAATTAAGGGAATCCTGTCAAAAACCTTTTGAATTTTAAATATTAAAAACAAAAAATCAAATCATGTAAATTTCAATATTTAAATTTTGAAAGATTTTTTTTTTTTTACTAAACTTCCAATTTACAAAGCTCAAAAATCTACTTAAAATTTATCGAGGGAGGGGAAACATAAAATGGTTATTTGATTTCTTAAAAAAATGTAAATAAGATTTGTACACAATGTGTGATATTTACCACGTATCCCACATGTACGAATTAGGCACAAGGCCCTATTAATGTGGGACCACCCACGAACCGAAGCTCATGGTATGGTGGGTGCAAAAAATACGTTGATCCCATCAGCATTCCCCCTCAAGGGGGTACCTCAGGTACTGGACAATAAACCCAGCCCTGCCCCTCGGGTTGACTGCTTCCAGATAAGTGTAGCCCTTTTTTGGGTCAAGTTGGTGGGAGTGCTTAATTTTGCGACTCTCCTCGGTAACTACTCCTAGATAAGTAAAGGTTTGGTTTTCCCGCCAACAGGAGATTGGTGATTCGCCACCTAGCGGCAAAGGGAAGATAACTTGACTATCATTTTTCCAATAGTTACTATTCTGAGGATTTGGGCCCCTGCTCGTGTCACTTCCAGTACCGAGTCAGGGGAAGATAATCCATATTTTCCAAACATGTGGCACCCTAGTCAATTACACTCAAGCACCAAACAATCCAGTGTTTTGATGGTGTAGGATCTTGGTCCCAGTGTTGGATTCGCCACTAGTTTCCTTACATCTGCCAGTCTGGAAAAATATGAAGAATTTCTTCTCTGGCTTGGTTGTCAAAGAGTAGCTTTACAGCTGTTGTTTGTCTGTGTCTCTCCTTGAGTCTTCCTTTTCTACTTTTACAAGTAGGTTGAATTACAGTATCCTTCTGTTGATCCTTTATCTACCAGTTGAATTACAGTGTCCTTCTGTTAACCCTTTATCTACCAGTAAACAGTGTCCTTCTGTTGATCCTTTATCTACCAGTTGAATTACAGTTGTCCTTTGTTACCCTTTATCTACCAGTTGAATTACATCTGTCCTGTTAACCCTTTATCTTACCGCATCTTGACATTACAGTGTCCTTTGTTGATCTCTTTTATCTACCAGTGTAACTTGCGTCTCCTTACTGTTTAACCCTTTACATCTTTATACAGTTGAAACTCTACTGCCTTTTCTGTATCGTCGTAATGATCCAAGCATTGAATTACTCCTTCATGATTTAACCCTTGTATCTACCAGCGTTATTGAATACAGTGTCTCCTTCTGTTAACCCTTTATTCTACCAGCATTGACACTTTAATGTTCCTTGTTATGCACATCTCAATAATCGACACTTCTCTTACCTGTTTGCTCTACAGCGTCTTCGCTGTTACACTCCTTCTTATCTTACCAAGTTGACTCAAGGTTCCTTCTGTTTCCTTTTATCTCACCAGTGTGATTACTACGTGTCCTTATCTAGTTCAACCCTTTACGTCTACCAGTTGAATTACAGTTGCCTTCTGTGATCCTTATTACCAGTTGAATTACAGTGTCCTCTGTTAACCCTTACTTACCAGTTGAATTACAGTGTCCTTCTCTGTGATTCCTTTATCTACAGTTGAATTTACAGTTCCTTCTGATTAACCCTTTTATTCTACCAGTTGAATTACAGCTGTCTTCGATTAAACCCTTTATCTACCAGTTGCCATGTACAGTGTCTTCCGTTTCCTGTTAACATACCCTTTTAAATCTACACGCAGCTTAATACAGTGTCCTTCTGTTAACCGCTTTATCTACCAGTTGAATTAACAGGTATCCTTTCTGTTCTCTATCTCTCAGCTTGCTCCTCACTCTACGCTAGCTTGTCCTGTGTGTTGGACCTTTATCTACCAGTTGTAATTACATGTGTCCTTACCTGTGTAACCTCTCATACTTACCAGTTTCTCGAAACTATACACAGTTGGTCCTCCTTGTCTGAGTTACACCCTTAAACTCTACAGTTGAATTACAGTGTTCCTCTGTTAACCCTTTATCTGAGCGTGAACTTACTCAGTGTCCTTCTCTGTGTTGTCCTTTATCTACAGCATTGACCCATTACAGTCTCCTCTCACTGTTACCCTTTATCACTACCGTTTGAATCCAGTTCGTCCTTCTGTCGTATAACACCCTTTATTCCAACCAGTGTTGTATTAACAGTGTCCCTTCTGTTGATCCTTTATCTACCAGTTGAATTACAGTGTCCTTCTGTTAACCCTTTTATGTACCAGTTGAATACAGTTGTCCTTCTGTTGATCCTTTATCTACAGTTGATTACAGTGTCCTTTCTGTTAACCCTTTATCTACAGTTTGAATTACAGTGTCCTTCTGTTAACCCTTTATCTACCAGTTGAATTACAGTGTCCTTCTGTTAACCCTGTTGAACAGTGTTTCTGTTAACCTTTATCTACCAGTTGAATTACAGTGTCCTTCTGTGATCCTTTATCTACCAGTTGAATTACAGTGTCCTTTCTGTTAACCCTTATCTACCAGTGATCTACAGTGTCCTCTGTTAACCCTTTATCTACCAGTGAATTACAGTAGTTGATCCTTTATCTACCAGTTGACATTTTATCTACAGTTGAATTACAGTGTCCTTCTGTAAACCCTTTATTACCAGTTG
The DNA here is from genome assembly GCA_023376005.1 of Doryteuthis pealeii. NCBI lineage: Eukaryota > Metazoa > Mollusca > Cephalopoda > Myopsida > Loliginidae > Doryteuthis > Doryteuthis pealeii. The sequence continues at coordinate 90,322,973 of CM042151.1, forward strand.
AATTACAGGTCCTTCTGTTAACCCTTTATCTTCCAGTTGAATTACAGTGTCCTTTCTGTTAACCCTTTATCTACCAGTTGAATTACAGTACCTCTGTTAACCTTTATCTACCAGTTGAATACAGTTCCTTCTGTTAACCTTTATCTACCAGTTAATTACAGTGTCCTCCTGTTAACCTTTATTCTACCAGTTGAATTACAGTGTCCTTCTGTTTAACCCTTATCTACCAGTTGAATTACAGTGTCCTTCTATTAACCCTTTATCTACCAGTTGAATTACAGTATCCTTCTGTTAACCCTTTATCTACCAGTTGAATTAAGTATCCTTCTGTTGATCTTTATCTACCAGTTGAATTACAGTGTCCTTCTGTTAACCTTTATCTACCAGTTGATTACCCTTCTACCTTATCTACCAGTTGAATTACAGTGTCCTTCTGTTAAACCAGTGAATTCAGTGTCCTTCTGTTAACCCTTTATCTACCAGTTGAATTACAGTGTCCTTCTGTTAATCCTTTATCTACAGTTGAATTACTGCCTTCTGTTAACTCTTTATCTACCAGTTGAATTACAGTGTCCTTCTGTTAACCCTTTTATCTACCAGTTGAATTACGTGCCTTCTGTCAACCCTTTATCTACCAGGAATTCAGTATCCTTCTGTTGTCCTTATCTACCAGTTGAATACAGTGTTCTTCTGTTAACCCTTTATCTACCAGAGTGCCCCAAACTGCCAAATAATCAAAATTGCCAAACTGCGTAAAACCGCCTGAGATCAATAAAGAATGTTTTAAAACATTTTTGTAAATCATCATCATACCTTATTTAAAAAAATTGGACCATATGACCTTTAGGCACCCCTTTTGCTTTGCTGATTCATAAGAACATTTTTTTCATTTACACCGTCAACATCCGGTTGTTTGTTAGGGCTTAGGGGTTAGTTTTATGATTTAAAAAACCCCTCTAAAACTCGTCTGTTAACAAACATCCGGATGTTGACAGTGTAAAGTGAAAAAATCAGACCATATGACCTTTTGCTTTGCTGATTCATAAGTACATTTTTTTTCATTTATACCGGGTGTTTGTTAGGGGTTAGGGTTAGGGGTTAGTTTTATAATTAAAAAAAAAACCCTCTAAAACTCGTCTGTTAATAAACATCCGGATGTTGACGGTGTAAATGAAAAAATGTATTCATAAGAATCAGCAAAGCAAAAGGGGTGCCTAAAGGTCATATGGTCAAAAAAATCTACTTCAAGGTAGGCAACATTTAATTATATTAGTTACTTCCCTTCATTCTGTAGAAAATTCAATTCTAGACAGTGGCAGATAAAGGGTTAAGGAACTCTGATGGTAATGGCACAATGGCACGGTGGTTTGATGGGTTTTCTCTGATATTGGCAGAGCCATATCTGGGTCTAATGTTGGAAAATTTAGTCTTCTGTAGTGTTCTTTTAGTTTGGATTTATCCCTCAACAAATCTATTTGACTGGTTTTGATGGTGACTTGGGAGAAATACCACATTTGGCAAATTCTTTGAACATTGAAGATAAAAAATGTGGGCCACTGTCACTCACAGGTTTTGTGGGTACTCTCTGCTCTGAAAAAATTTTTTTTTCATAGCTTGTGAGGTGCCCTGGTTTCCAGTACCGTTGATTTTCCTTATAATCAAAATTGGTTTGGTTATTTGGTTTGGTTTTATGGCATATCAACCTTGGTGAATCCTTTAAAGTTTTTAAATAAATTCATTCTTAATAGATAGTCAATTTCTTTTATAAAACATTTTTCTATCTAACCCATAGATGGGACCTAAATAGTACTACCACTCTGGGTCAGAGTGAAGTTGGGAGCAATGGTAATGAAGGGTGCTCAACATTCCCAAACCTCCAGAGCTGGAACCTTGCCATCTGGTAAAAGGGTTGGGCAACTATATAGGTGCTAGGGCTTGAGATGAACAGCCAATTGATCTGAGGGGGCCTCTCTGATTGCTCATCTAGCTTAAAGTAAAGGTCTAAGTGGAGTGTTGCATGTCATGGACAGCTCAGCCACCTGGGTTCCATCATGGGTTGCCACACATGGTTAACAGGAGGTAGCCCCATTGGGGTAGTCTTACCTCTCTGCAGACGTGCAGTCAGTGTAATCTAATGCCCCAGACAACAGGTAAAAAAATTGGAGTTACAGTCACAAGCATTAAAGTATTTGTTGTAGAATATCAGGGAATTGTCAAATTTTAATGACATTTTCATCACTTTATTCATTAAGGATTTCATTTTATAATGAATTGCTCATTTTATTTTATTTTTTAATTCCATTCACTAATAGTTACATTTCTAAGAAGATTAAAACGAAAAGGCCTCATTGAAAATTGAAAAATAAATGAAAGATATCAACACACAAAAAAGAGTTATTTCCTATAAGTCTAACATGATCAAAGGGAACCACTCTTGACTGGTAAATTATTTATTCATTTTCTCATTAAACTAACCATAAACCCTAACCCTAAACCGTCTTCTTTTTTCCTAGTAGATAAATAAATAAATAAATAAATTATCAGTCAAGAGTGGTTCCCCTTTGATCATGTTAGAATTATAGGAAATAACCCAAAAAGATACTTGAAAATTTAAAAGTTTTTTTTTTAAATCATAAAACAGTTTCTGTAGTGTGTTTTCTCTTTTTGTTGTTTTAAAAACAATATTTTACTTTTAATTGATGCAAAAAAAGTATTTTCTCTAATTTGATTAACCCTATTTTATTCCCTTGAAAATTTAATAGTTAATTCTAAATGACTGGAAGGTAAAATGCAGTCAACATATTTTTGTCATGAATAAAAATTTATTTAATCTATCTAAAAATGTATCATTAAAAATGCATATTTCTGTTGCAACATATCTTCCCAGATTTTTATATATTTCAAACATATTACTAATGATTGTTCTTTTTCATTTACTGAAGACTAAAATTGACTGACAAAATTGACATGTTAAAACATCATTTGTCCTCTTTTGACATATCTTTTTAATATCTTTCTTTACAAAAAATCTTTGTTTTACAAGAAAAATTATTTTCCACTGACAAAAAGTGAAATAATTTTTGATTTGTGACAATTGCATTTGAGAGGAGGTAAAAACCATTTTTAAGTATTAACTTAAGGTTTAAGATTTTAAGAATATTTTTTTCATGTCATTAATTGATCACATAATTGCTTTTATATTTTATTTATTTAATCTATCTGTGATCAAAAATTTGCAATTTTGTGGAACAATTTATGACAAACAATTGTCGTGGAAAATGGGGTTTCCCTCTTTTATTTCAAAATACCAGATTTTCACAAGGTGACAGCAACAACTGTTTTAATGTGTGCGTCCTTCTTGTGGGGTTATTTTTTCTTACATTTTTTTGTTATGCAGTGTAAGTCATTATTTTTTTTTTTCATTTTTACACCATTTTTTTCAGACATTGAAACATGATTTATCTCCGTTTAACTTTTGAACATACCATCTATACATATCCAATATGTATGCTAAAAATATTTATTTCAGTGGGAGATATCAAAAGTCACAAAATAGGTGAGTAGAAATACTAGCCAAAGGGAAAGATCTGATGATATTTTTAGACAACAATTTCACAACGCTACCTGTAGAAGTGATTACTTCTTCATGATCCTAACAGAATTACTTGCAATGGAACTGTAAGAATTACCTCCCTTGTGTCACCACTTGATGTCATATTATATTGCATGCACCTGATGAATAGATTATGAATTCCTTAAACAAATATGCGAAACATCCCATAAGGACTGACTCCAAATATACAATGGTCTATGGTTCAGAGCCAATATGACAAATTGTAGAAAGAATCCACTGTGACCCTATGTCCCCATGTATACAAAAAAAAAAAAAAAAAGAAAAAATTCATTAGATTTATATAGAGATGGAGATAATGTTTTATTAGGGAATTTTTTCTGAGACTGAGAAACACGAGTCGAGTGGCAGAAAGGAGGACTTACCATATTCTCAAAGAAGCAGATTAGGCTTTATCTGGTGTGTTGGACTTTGATCTAAGATCGAAACCGCGTACTTCTTAATACGAAAAAGCAATACTTAGGCATAGTGCTGAGGATTGAGTTGACCCAAATTCCTATATGTTCAAACCAGATGCCTGTATGACAGCTACAAATACATGGGAGCTGGTTGTATAAATAGACCAGCAGAAACCCAGGTGGGAGGGAGTTAGGGAAAAGAGTGTGTTACGAAATAAGTAGCAGCAAGAGGCTTGGAAGAAGAAGAAGAAGAAGAAGAAGAAGAAGAAACAACAACAACAACAACAACAACAGCAACAGCAACAGCAACAACAGCAACAACAACAACAACAACAAGATGTTGACTGTGATGAGACAGGAAAGAAAAAAGAGAGGAAAGATTAGTTTTACACCCCTCAACAAAGACTTTTTTTCTTTAACTTAAATTTTATTTTTCCCTCAACATTTTCAAAGAATATTAATCTATGATTTAGGAAAAGTTATGGCAGCCTACATGTTCTAAAATTTCTTGCAGAAAAGTTACACAGCAAATTTAAAACATGTAAGAAAAAAAAATAACACAACATGGATACACACAGTAAATTTTAAATTGAGAATTAAAACTTAGAGTGCATATCCATGTTGTTCAGCTAATTAGTTGTTCAGGCCTCAGAGTAAAAATCAGTATATTTTGGAAAAAAAAAAAAAATGAAAGGTAATAACTTATATCCCTTTCGTCTTCCAGAACAAAAAAGAATAATCGTTAGTAATAATTTTTTAGATGTGTAAAATCTCGGAAAAATATGTTGCACTAAAATGGCACAATTTTTAACTTATATTTTCCAATAGATTAAATAAAGCTTTATCTATATCTATATCTATATTCATTTATCTATATATTTATATTTATCTATATATATATATTTATGTATATATTCATTTATATATTTTGTTTAACATAGCAACTTCCAGATGTTTAAAATTCAATATTAAATTTTTAAGTGAATAAAAATAGCCCAGAGGAAATACTTTTTTTTTTTCATCGATTCAAAGAAAAATATTGCTTTTAAAACTACGAAAATAAATGAATAAATAAAACATGCTACATAAAATAAAACATAGAGCGTTCGGCTAGGAATCCAAGGTTCCTGGTTCGATACTGGCCCTCGCCAACTCAGCGTATGAGTAGCACAGGATCTGTGTGATAAAGTGAGGAGTTGATGGTAGGTGTGGCGCTCCACCTCAGATGCTAAAATAATCTCCTTGGTCTAGCACAAGTGAAAAAGGGATAGACTCTCTCGCTGTCTGGCTGATACCGATATTAGGCCACCCGACGACGAACAACTTACTTACATAAATTATGTTATTTTTAAGAAAATAGCTTTAAATTTTCAAATAACTTTTTTCAGGTATTGAATTTTTTTTATTTTTTAAATTTTTTTATATGATCTTCAGGATTTGATCTTTCTAGAAATGTAAAATTAGACCCAGAAATTTTTTTTTCATCAAATGAACAAAGATCACCCCCACCCTAAACACACACTTTTTGAATTGATAAAAACTTTTTTACATTTAAAAAAAAATAAAATAAGCTATTCAACATAAAATTAAATTGTTAAATCGGTGAAATTTTCATTAAAATTGGACAATTCCTGATTTTTGGTAATTGTTTAAAATCAAGAAATTCTTTTAAAATTAGTTATCTCCCTTTGTAATTTTTGTCTATGGGATAATTCTGACTTAAATTCAGGTTGATGAGATAAAAGTAGCACGAATTCGCTTGGTAACTTTTATACGAGAGGTCTTTATGGAAAAAAAAAAAAAAAAAAAAACAAGAAAAAAAATCTCCCGTTTCTGATATTATTGCTTGAAAGAAAACAGATGTATAACATCCGCTTTAAAATAAATTCTTCCTTTTGAAATAAAAAACAAAAGACTTTAACGAAGAAGGATAATTAAGGTTTTAAATATTTTCATACAAAAGTATCGTCCATTGAAATTAAATGAATATTTAAAAAAAATGATTTAATTGTTTTGTAAAGGGATTTTATTTAAAGAAAAAAATATCAATATTTTCTGTATTACTCAACACTTTTCTTTTTAAAATCATCTTTTTATTTCCAAATTGTTTGTTTGTTTGTCTTTTTAAGACAAGCCCCATTTTCGGTTCCACAAGAGAAAAGACAAACACTCATTTTTCCTTTTTATTAAGGGGGAAAAATGATCATTTACACTATATTTAGTTTTGTAACATACAAACTTTTATGCCAAAGTGAGATAGAAAGAAGTAAAAATGCTTGAAATTTGTTAATTTGGTGAACGAAATATTTGTACATTTCGTTAAAGAAAAGAGTGGAGAAAATTATGATATGATTTATTTATTTTACACCCAATAAAACCCGAGGTATTTTTTATTTGATGAGTTATTCACATTTTTAAACGATGTACATTGTACTGTAGGTACAATTTGACCTGTGCAATTTACCCCCCCTACATTTAACACAATGAAACTTGCAGAAAAAATTAATATTTTCTTGAAAATTTTTTTCCATTCGAAAGAAAGAACATAAAATAAACTCCTGATGATTTTAAATTTTTATCAGCATACGAAAATAATGAAAATTATTGAAAAAACAATGTTTTCATTTTTGCACTGTTAAATCAACTGAAATTTAACGTAGCTAAAAAACGATAAGAGGATTTTTAAAAATTCTATGAAAATCAATTAATGGTCCGATTTTCACGAAAATTTCCATAAATGTTTAGCATTGGATGTAAATACTTCTGAAATAGTTTTTTTCTAAAATATATTAGGGGAAATATTTTTTTACGATGTCTATCACCCCCCCCCTATTTTATTTTATGAGATAAAAAAAAGATGTGGAAAAAAAATTTGGTACTTTTTTTCTATAAAGATAAGAGTCTGAATAACTATATCAATGAAATTGTATAACGTACCGAATTATAGTTTTTTAGGAAAAAATAATGAAATCGGAAATAAAAGTGCAAAAAAAATGTCAATATATTAATATTTGAAAACTTTTTTTTCTTATGTAATTGGTATGTACTATATTCTATTAAATTGTCAAAAAAAAAAATTTTTTTAAAGAAATTAATTTTTACGAGATTTTCAATCTTTTGTGTGATTAAATATTTTTATTTTCTGCGTGAAATGAATTAAATATTTTTTTTTCCTGTGGAAAAAAATCAACATTTTCACGGATATTTAAAAACATGAATTTTAGAATTCAGGTGAACTAAAAGTTGGTCCGATCCGTGCTCGATTAATATTTTTTAAAAGAATTTGTAATTTTTATTGTTGAATAGTAATGTGTGATTCTTAGAATGTACGGAAGAGCAAAACTGACATATGACGAGACGCTTCTCGGTAACTAAAGTTTGTTTTTCTGAGCGTAAAAAATATTTTATTTAACTTTTACGACCAATTAGAATAAAAATAATATATTGAATGATTTGTTTTATCAGTTTTTCTCTTAGAAAAATATTCAAATTTTCATTTTATTTTCGATTTAAGAATTAAGAAGACATTTTTTTAACGTCAATTTCACTGCGAAATTTTAAGATTAAAGTTTTTCAAGTTTTTATTCATAGTAAATTGTAATATTAAAGTTTTTAAAGATTTTATTTATTTTAAATTGTAATATTAAAGTTTTTAAGATTTTATTCATTTTAATAGAAAAAATTTGGCTAAAAAAGTTTGTCCGTTACACCCATCCGTACTTAGATGCATAACTGTAAGAGGGTAATAATATGTATTCTTTCTCTCTAAATCGCGGCCTGAAAATTACGCTTTCGCACGTAATATGGATAGGTTTGTTTATTTTTTAAGATAACGATGTAATTTTTCCCAATCGGATAATTTGATCTTTGAATTAACTATTTTTCTTTGTAACAACCCTGTACGATCTTTTTTTAACGAGATTTTTGATAAACAAAGTTCGGAAATATCTATTTCCGTTTTATTCAAGATGACCTAAACGGTCTGGTGGTACCTATTGTACTGTGTACTACACTACTGTAAGGATTTTTATAGAGGAAATTGTTAAGCAAATAAATAAATAAATAAAATAAAACTGATTTTAGAAATCTTCCCAAATTCAACTAATCTTTAGATTCTAATAATAATAATAATAATAATAATAATAATAAAATAGGGTATTTTCCTTAAAATATGAATTCTTTTATTTAAAAGAATTCATATTTTAAGAAGCCGTTTCTGAAGACGGTCAAAAATTGATTTTATAAAATTTCTAAAAAAAAATTAGATTTAAATATTTTTTATGTCATGAATATCCTGAATAAAATGTCTAAAAAAAAACAACAAAAAAAATATAAAATAATTATTCTCAGATAAAAATAATTACTCAGAAAATTTAAATTGAAGCACATTAAAAGAAGAAGAAAAAAAAACCCAACCCTTTTAGAGAAAATAAAATTTTCCTTAAATCGTACAACATAAAGAAACTAATAATTTAACTGCTATAATGGTTTATTTTCAAAAATATTTATTTATTTAGGGATTTGCAAAAAATTCAAGGGAGGTAATAAAATTTTTAAAAAAAGTTTTAGTTTTTAAACAATGACCAAAAATTACGGGATTGTCCACATTTAATGAAATTTTCAGCACATATAAAACTATTTAAAAAATAAATTAAAATTTCAAAACTTGAAAAAAGTTATTCTATCTAGGTTGTGAAATTAATTTGTCTAATTTCTCTCTTCAACTGCAAAGTTCGATGACAAACTTTCTCGTCCCACATCAATTTTCTAGCAGTCCTCTGTACACGCTCATCCACCGCTTCAAAGCATCTTTACCCCTTCTCGGTGGTCTCTTGTTTTATGTATGGCAATCTGAGAGAAATTTGCATACATGCAAATTTACTATTGCCACATTTCTTTGCTTAGAAATCACACGTATTTAAGTTATGAGTGATAAGTAAGGTGGAAATGAAGAAATTAGTACATTTCTCTTAAATATCTACAAATAACAATGAAGATGGGGACAATATTCTGAATAACGCAGATAATACTTAAAAATTTTGTTAAATATTTATTTTCATTTTTCATTGTCTTGTTCTTTTTCCTTTCTCGTTTACCGTCATATCTCTTCAAATCAATATACTCTATAGAATTTTTGCAGCTTATCTTTGTGTGTGTGTGTTTTTTTTTTTTTTAACATATGTTTTTTTTAATAGTCAACATTATTATCATAATCAGTTTTTGTGCTTTTGTTTTAATAAAATAAGAAGTTATATACATTGATAACTATTTATTGAATAATTGGATGGCGACAAATGGTTTCAATCAACACATGGCTCTAATTAAAAGTGACAGTTACACTTGTATATTTTATTATTTGAACTCGGTCAGTCATATTTATTTTTTCCTTTCCTTTTAACAAAAATGATTTATTGGCTTTTAGTTGATAATAAAGAAATTAATGATAACAATCATTACTTTGTTCTGTTAATTTAGAAGAAGGATTTAAAGACTTAGTTGTCATGTATGGACCTCATGACATATGTATTCCATGTGGCGCTAGGGGCTACTCAGTTTTACATGCCTGTTCAAGCATATATATGATACAAAGGGTTAGGGGTTTGCCATAAGGGTAATACAATCAGAACAATCATATAGGTAATAGGGATTGACATGACCAGCTGACTGAATTGAGGCAACCTCAATGACCACCTGTCTAGAAGGATCAAAGTGGAGTGTTGCATGTCATGGACACCTCAGCTGCCAATATTCCATCCTTACACATCATGGGTCACCACCAATAGTATACAGGTAGCCCCATTGTTGTTTTTTTTTATCCAGTCATTGTATTCTGCAGCCTCAGCCCACAGGGCTAGCTAGATGTGAAAGGATCTGTTTTCAACTAATACAAAACTGAATGTGACACTTGATTGGCCAGTTTATTTTGTCATTAGAGAGATCACTTTTATTTTCATCACTGTACTGGCTAAGACATCTATATCTAGAAATGATTACTTTGCAAGGTACACATGTAGTGGAAGAGGCTGGTTAACTCACTCTTTCAAATTGCCATGTAAAAATATCTTGTCTAAATCTAATAAACGAAATGTTTTCTAACTGGAGTCTGTTCAATTGAACACAGTAATTCCTTTCGCCATCAGCAAAGTCTCTACCAACTGAGCATGTTCCTCTCACTTCCTTCTTTTTGAAACATAGCAGTCGTCCAATTTCACATCTGTCCCCAAAACACTTGCTTTTGTACTGACATCACAGTATCAGCTTACTGACCATTTTTATCATCGCTCGGCTACCCTTTATGTAAATTCCGACTAGTCTCATCCAGGTTACTGCCAACAGCATTTCAGTGACGAGGAGGTAGCAAGTTCAAATATTTGTGGCCACTCGCCACACTAAATGAAAAAAAAAAATAGGATTTATTTTTATTTATCAAAACTTTTCTAAGTTAAACAAGTTATCAGGATAAAAGAAAAAAAAGAAGAAATATTTTCAAATTGGTAACATTAGAATATATATATATATATATATATATATATATATATATATATATATCTAGATTGTTTTAATAACAGTATAGAGTAAATGAATTTCTTTTTTTTTTTAAAGATTATGTACCTTTTTACACATGAATCATTTTCTGCAAATATTTTTTAATGATTTATCAGTAATAATGTTTCCTCTTTTCAGGTAAATCATTCTTCTGAAGTTTGAATATAAAGAAATTTAGCAGGTACAGACGTGTAAATAAAAATGCAAGCAGAGCAGGAAAAGGAACATTGCTCTACTCAAGTCTGTGGATCAGATGTTTTACAGAATTCAGAATTGACAAAGCTAACAGAAACAGTCACTGAGGGAAAACCATTTTCCTGTTATGTATGTGGATCAGCATTTTCTGTTAAATGTGCCCTTGAAACTCACATCCGAATACACACAGGAGAGAAACCATTCTCTTGCCAAATTTGTGGCTTGGCATTTTCAAAGGATGATCGTTTAAAAAGACATATGCGAATACACTCAGGGGAGAAACCATTTTCTTGCAATATTTGTGGATCAGCATTTTCTCGGAATGACTATATAAAAAGACACATGCGAATGCACACAGGGGAGAAAAAATTTTCTTGCCAAATTTGTGGATCAGCATTTGCAGATAATGGCTATTTAAAACTGCACATGCGAATACACACAGGAGAGAAAGCATTTTCTTGCCACATTTGTGGATCAGCATTTTCACAGAATACCTATCTAAAAACCCATATGCGAACACACACAGGAGAAAAGCCATTTTCTTGTCAAGTATGTGGATCAGCATTTTCACAGAAAGGCCAATTAAAAATACATATGCGAATACACACAGGAGAGAAACCATTTTCTTGCCATATTTGTGGATCAGCGTTTTCAGAGAATGGTAATTTAAAAACCCACATGCGAATACATACAGGAGAAAAACCATTTTCTTGTAAAGTATGTGGATCATCATTTTCAGCCTATTCCACCTTACAGCTCACATGCGTAGGCACACAGGAGAGAAACATTTTTCTTGCCCAATCTGTGGATCAGCATTTTCAGTGAATGGTCGGTTAAAAAGACACATGCGAATACACACAGGAGAGAAACCATTTTCTTGTGTATTATGTGGATCAGCATTTTCTCAGAATAACCATTTAAAAACACATATGCGAATGCACACAGGAGAGAAACCGTTTTCTTGCCAAATTTGTGGATCAGCATTTTCAGAGAATGGCAGTTTAAAAAACCCACATGCGAATACACACAGGAGAGAAACCCTTTTCTTGTCAAGTATGTGGATCAGCATTTTCACTCAGTTCTACCCTTACAAAACATGTGCGAATGCATACAGGAGAGAAGCCATTTTCTTGCCAAATTTGTGGATCAGCATTTGCAGAAAGTGGCAATTTAAAAACTCACATGCAAATACATACAAAGTAAAAAAAACATTTTCTTGTCAGGTTTTACAGATCAGCATTTACAGTCATTTGTGCCCTTAAAACTCACAGGTAATTACACAGGAGAGAGAAAACAACCACTTCCCAAATTTGTTGATCAGCATTTTCTCGCAATGACCATTTATAAAAATACATGCAACTACAAACAGGAGATAAATTATTCTCTTTGAAATTAGTGGATCAACATTTTCACAAAATGGCAGTTTAAAAAAGGCACATCCAAATACACAGAGAAACCATTTACTTGATGAATCTGCAGAAATACATTTTCATATGTGTACCAATTAAAAAGACACATGAATAGATAGAGTAAAGGAAACAATTTCTACTAAATAACAGTTACAGAGAAAAATCCTAGTCAGGAATTTGTTAGTGATGTCCTGTAATTAGTTAATTAACTACTATACACATTATTTGGAAGCAGCTTACAATTGTTGACTTATTTCCATTTAAAAAAATATACAAAGTGTAACATAGTCATGGGACCATAAAAGACTTGTGTTGTATTGTGGTAGGCCATGCAACTAATAGATTACAAGCAAAATGTACAATGTAAAGAAATAAAACATATACACATCCATATGAAGCATTAACTTTGTTATTTTTGTGTTATTTCGGTACTCCTTTCGTATTTCTTGTAGTACCTCACTTTCTCAGTATAGTGGCTTGTATTTCCTGTAGTACCTCACTTTCTCAGTATAGTGGCTTGTGTTTCCTGTAGTATCTCACTTTCTCAGTATAGTGGCTTGTATTTCCTGTAGTACCTCACTTTCTCAGTATAGTGGCTTGTATTTCTGTAGTATCTCACTTTCTCAGTATAGTGGCTTGTATTTCCTGTAGTATCTCACTTTCTCAGTTTAGTGGCTGGTTCTATCTATCTGACAAATATCCAACATAAACAATCAATTGAAAATAAAAACAAGATTGATTTTTAGGCTGATTCAACATTATTTTCTAATGATGCTTCAAGTGTGGTGTCATATGCTATTAAAGATGCAGGATTTAATTGGAAGTGAATATTGAAGAAGCATGCTGGAAAAGAGAAATGAAAAGGATATATATATATATATAACAAATCATATAATAGAGATTTGGTGTCTGTAACTAAAACTGCATCACTGCTTATATAACAATACCCTCAGGAATTCTGTAGGTTCATCATAGTCAAAATCATTAATACATTGAATAAAGAACAACCCTGAATTATATATAATCAGAAATTGAGTATACAACATTAAACAGTCCACATTGTTAAAAGAAGTTTTAATAAATGTATGCCCTTTATTTTAATATATATTAAAGTTATCTAATGTATAGAGTTTTATGAAAAATTATCTACAAACAAGAAATGGTCACATAATCTTCAACATTAAATTTGAAGATGTTTGTGTATTTAACTCTATCCAGTTTAGGTTTCTTTATGAGTTAAAATTCAAAAGTAAAAAGGTGTTCTGTAGGTAAATTGATATTTTTCAATATTAATTAATATCAATAACATAAATATAATCTTATTGATATTAATTAATGATTTATAATTTATTATATGGTAAAACACAGCCACTTTCTGTTTTGATTATTGTCCATGGTAAAACATACCAAATATCTTTTATTATTTGGCAGCCAAGCAAACGAAAAATATTAAAATATTTTAATTAATTTTAATTTAACTGTTAGAAACTGTTTTTTAGAAAGAAAACACATTCATTTTTATTTTGATGGCAAAATATTTTTTGTCTATTATTTAAAAAAGTATGTGATTTTAAAGATCTGTTTACATTTTTTCAAAAGAGTGTGGCAAAAATTAATTCTTACACCAACCGGAGGACTTTTTTTTTCTTAGTAATTTATGTTGGAGAGAAGATCAGAGTTTTTACATTTAAAAGTTGTCTCCAAGTTGTCTGCATTCAAAGTGAGTTTTGGTCAGCACAAAATAGGAAGGGTTCATATGTGGGTGAGGTTGTGTATTAGCTGTTTGTACCTCATGAAATCTAGTGGTGAAATAAACAGGTAAACAGATTTTGACTTTATCTATACTTGTAATGTGGACAAAAAGTGATTCAAATTGAAGCCTTTTATTTTTCACAGGAATCATTCTGGTTGGCTGAATAATAAAATTAATTTACCAAGCTAATCTGGAAAGTGTGCATCAAGCCTGTTGCATACAAACATCATCAGATGACTAATGACCTTGGAAGTGTCAACTTCCTGTACACTCCCACAGTGTCTTTTGTTTGTGTTAAATGACAAGGGGAGTAAATTATCATGCATTGCCTGTTATAGGGAACAATATTTAGACACACAGTGAGAATCAAACTCATGAAAGTAGTAAAGAATTCTGTGAGAAGAATGATAACTATGAAAATGTCATAAAAAAGACACTTTTGGTGAGCTCTATGGTTCCTAGATTTTAGCCTTTAAAGGGGTTTACAGTTGGCAGTGATGAAGAATTGGAATTTTCAGACAATTTGATAGTCTCAATTCGCTGGAGAGAAAAGCTTTCTTAGAGCCAATAAATAACCTTTTGTAGTTTATTTCAGGTTATTGGTTTATAAGAAGCAAAAACTACTTGGACGAGTTGGTCTAATTAAGAATAATTCTAGGAAAATAGTAAAGATCAAACTCATGAAAGTAGTAAAGAATTCTGTGAGAAGAATGATAACACCTGCTTCTTGGCAAATGCCACATTTAGGGAACAACTGCAAAGTAAAAGATTATATAATTTTGGTATATTCCAATATGTAGTGTTAAAGGGAGACAAAAAGGGACAAGTGTGAAAAAATTATGTTTCAAAACAGCGTGAAAATAGAAAAATTTTATGGAAGCCTTTACACGTCAATTTGCGCTTCATAGCCCAAAAAATAAAACCTAAGACAAAAATGACACAAGGCCACATATTCTTAAACAGTTGTTGCTGTCCCCAGGGTGATAGTCATTACCACATCTGGGTATTTTGAATAAAAAAGGGAAGGTCCAATTTTTTCTTGAAGCAACTGTAATCTGCAGTAAATAAAAAAGAACAATCCTTGGTAATAAATTTTGAGAAATATAAAAATCTTGCAAAATTACACATTTTTAATGATACAATATTAGGTAGATTAAATAAATCTTTATTAGGTGTGGACAATTTTTTTTTATGGAAGTTAATAAAAAGATTTCAAATTTTAATTTTAAAACAATTATCAATTTTTAAAAATTTTATTCAAATGACTAAAGGTTGTAAATGCAACCAATCATAATTTATAAAAACATTTTTTTCAATAAAATAAGCTATTCATTATAAGATTAATATCTTAATGAATAAAGTTCAGAAAATTTTAATTTAATTTGACAATTCCCTGATTTTTGGTAATTGTGTTAAAAATATTGGTAATTTATGAGGAAGTGCATCCCGGTCTCCTGCCTCAAGAGTTGCTGCCCGGTGACTATTAAAATAACGACCCAGCTCAAGCTATTCAAAACTATCCATCTATCTATCTATCTCAATTTGGTCATATTTATCTATATTACTTTAAATACTAAGGTTTTTTTTTTATTCATGTTTGTTTAATGTCTTGTTTTCTGTTTAAATAAACAAGAATTACGACCAAAAAAGAAGCGACCCCCCCCAAAAAAAAACATTTACTTGTCGAAAATATCTATCTCTATTTGTTCGTATCTATCTACATTATTTTGTTTGTTTATCTATCTGTAAATCTCAGTCTATTCAAAACTATATATCCATCTTCATATCTAAACAAGAATTACGATAAATAAACAAGAATTACGACGAGCTCGAGTTGTTATTTTGATAGTCACCCTGTAGCGGTCTTTGAGGCGGGAGACTACGACGCACTTCTTCATAAATTACCAAAATATTTTTTTTTAAATGCTTTTCATTTTATCTCTTTATTCATATTGGACATACGTTTATACGTATACGTCGTAATTCTTGTTTATTTATCGTAATTTGTCGTAATTTTTGTTTAGATATGAAGATGGATATATAGTTTTGAATAGACTGAGATAGATAAACAAACAAAATTAAATCATTTACGAGCTGAATTCAAATTAATAGAATATTAATTTCATTATTTTACGTATGAGTTAACATTTGAATTTTAAAATCATTTTTTAATTTAAAATTTTATAATTATTTATCGAGTTTTCTTGTTTTTGCTTAAAAAAAACCCCCAAATTCTGCCCACAAAAAAATTTCCCTTTTTATGGAGAATAAAAAAAGGGGATTAATTACGCTATATTTAGTTTCGTACACGAACTTTTATACAAAGGAAGAAAAATGCTTGAAATTTGTAGAAATGTTTATTTTGGTAAACAGAATATTTGTGTATGTTAAAGAAAAGATTAGAGAAAATTAAATAAATGATTTAATTTCTTCAGCAAAAGAATAAAATAAAATAAATTTTCATCATGAATTTTAAGGATTTCATTGTTGAGTGGATTTTAATTTTGGAGCATAAAAGGAAAAAACATTTTTTTTTTTTACTTATCTCCCTTGATATTCGCGATCTAAAAAAAATTTTAATTTGAATCAATCGCAATTGACGATTGATTTTAAATTTAATGTTTCATTCAACAATAGAAGATTAATTTATTCAAATTGAAAAAATTCTCCTTGTTTTCTGATATTGCATAGCGGGAAAGAAAAGAAAAAGAAGTAAGTATAACGTCCTCTTTAAATTCTTCCATTTCTTGTTACAGACGATTTTAACGAAGGAGAATTAAGAATTTAAAATGATATTTTTATACATAATGTATTAACAAATCATTTTAAATTCTTTTAAAATACTTTTAATACACTTTCGTGTATGTCAAGGACATAAGCATTTTATCCTCTATGGAATCTAAATATAATATAGAATAATTATGTCAGTATTGATAAAAAAATTGATTTAATATAGTTCAATCATTTTGTGAAATGACGTTATCAAAAAAGAAAATTTCATTATTTTACGTATGAGTTAACATTTGAATTTTAAAATCATTTTTTAATTTAAAATTTTATAATTATTTATCGAGTTTTCTTGTTTTTGCTTTAAAAAAAGCCCAAATTCTGCCCACAAAAACAAAAAAACTTCCCTTTTTATGGAGAATAAAAAAAGGGGATTAATTACGCTATATTTAGTTTCGTACACGAACTTTTATACAAAGGAAGAAAAATGCTTGAAATTTGTAGAAATGTTTATTTTAGTAAACAGAATATTTGTGTATGTTAAAGAAAAGATTAGAGAAAATTAAGTAAATTATTTATGTTAACACTAGGTATCACCAAAACGGTCATGTGATCACTTTAGGCCATCTTGAATAAAACGGAAATAAATATTTCCGAACTTTGTTTATAAAAAATCTCGTAAAATCAATTAAAGAGCATTAGCTACCACCAATTTTACCCTGTGAAATTTACCCCCCCCCCCTATATTTAACACCATGAAACTTGCAGAAAAATTAATATTTTCTTGAAAAAATTTTTTCCATTCGAAAGAAAAAACATTAAATAAACACCTGATGATTTTTAAACATTTTTTTCAGCTTACAGAAATAATGAAAATTATGATTGAAAAACAATGTTTTCATTTTTGCCCTGTTAAATCAACTGAAATTTAACGTAGCTAAAAACAAGTTACGATAAGAGGTTTTTTAAAAAATTCTATGAAAAATCAATTAATTGTCAGATTTTCACGAAAATTTCCATAAATGTTTACCATTGGATGTAAATACATCTGAAATAGTTTTTTGTTCTAAAATATATTAGGGAAAATATTTTTTACGAGGTCTATCACCCCCCCCCCCTATTTTAAGAGATAAAAAAATGACGCGTCAGAAAAATATTGTACTTTTTTTTCTATAAAGATAAGAGTCTGAATAACTATAACAATGAAATTGTATGAATGTACATTGTACAAGGTGTAGTTTTTTGAGGAAAAATTAATGAAATCGGAAATAAAAAGTGCAAAAAATGTCATAATATTAATATTTTAGGGACTGGCACAGAATTCAGTTTCTACGAGTTTTAAAAGCGAATTAAAAATAATTAAATCTATTATTTAAGGTCAAACTTTGTTTAAATCGATAAGTAGTAACATAATGACCATCATTAAAAAAGAAAAATATTATTACAATATGCAATTTATTTTTAATACATTTTATACATTAAAAATCGTCCGAATTTCAACAAAAAGTTACGTTGAATTTATTTTGATTTATCGTGTTCAATAATGGCTTTAAAATATTTTTAAAATACTTATAAACATTTCTTTTTAGAAATAAGTAAAGCGTTACTTTAAATACATATTCATGAAATATTACTGAAATTTTCCACACTAGTTTTAACTTTTAACCAAGGAAAATCCGGTTTTTTGTATGTAAAAAAATCAAAAATATATTTAGTTTCATTGAAAATAAAATGTGCATATTATTTACGTTTCGTGTATGGTATTCCATAATTGCCATAATATTTTAAATTTTTTTTGTGTTGTTTGATTGACGTAAAACCCGGTTTTTGACAAAATGAATTTAGCACCCCCTCCTACAGAAAATAATTTCCACGTACGGGAAAATGAGCACCCCTAAACACTCAAAAAGTAAAGAACTTTTAAGAATTAAAAAACAAATCTGATAGATTGGTGTGTAAACGATAATAATCCATTGAAGGAAGGAAAAAAAAAATTTGTAGCGTTTCCAATATTTACGACGGGGAACTCGAAAAATAAAGAACTTTTTAGAATTTTTTTTTTAACAATCTGATAGATTGGTGTGCAATCGATAATAATCCATTGAAGGAAAAAAACAAAAATTAAAAACAAAAATTTTAGATGGGGTTCCAGATAGTCCTGTCCGGCCAGACACGACAAGATTTTGGAATTGCAATTTTTTTTTATTTTAGTTTTAAAAAAAAGTTAATTTAAAGATAAAAAGTGAGAAAACATCAATTAGAATTTGAATATTTTTAATTAAAAAGGAATAATTGAATTAAAAATAGTAATAATGAAATGAACTTACCTTAACTTATTAGATATTGAATCTTTTGGTTAAATTACTGACACAAACAATAACTCTCCTGAATAGAGAGGAAGATATTTTATGTTTTTAAAACATAAAACATTTGGTCTTCCATAGAATTATTGGTCAAACATTATGGTTTTTTTTATTGAAAATCAATTCAATTGTTTTAAAATATGTGGCCTTGATATTAAGTTTAAAATGTTATATTTTTAGTTTCTAGAAATAAATATCTATTTAATGCAAACCTTACTTTATACTCACAAAGTAATAAGTTTTGAAGAAAAATTCTATTTTCGCAGAAAAAATATCGATGTATAATTTTTTTTTAATAAGATAATAGTCAAGTAAATAATTATGGAAATGAGTAAAAAAGAAATCTAAAAAAATTATTTTATATTTTTTTTTACATTTTATTTTTCGATTTTCGGTACTTATTTTCTCATAGGAGCTCCACCGTAAAAAAATTTTTTTGTTTCTATTCATAACTTCGGTCTTTTATCTCTTTATTTATACTGTAATTAGTATCAAGTTAGGACCAATTTGAAGCAATGTTACGCCCCCAACATAAGGGGGGTCAAAATTAAGTGACCTGAAAAAAATGAGAAAGTTTTAAAATAAAATAAATAATGCATTATAAAGATCATTTATTGATACATAAACACTGAAAATTTCATAAAAATCCGATAATTCCCTGATTTTTGGTAAATTATTTTCTGTAGGGGGGCTAAAGTCATTTTGTCAAAAACGAATTTTAGCCTCTATTTGCTAGTCCCTATAATATTTGAAAACTTTTTTTAGCTTTTGTAATTGGTATGTACTATATTCTATTAAATTTTCAAAAACAAATTTTTTTTGGTGAGAAATTAATTTTTAAGAGATTTTCAATCTTTTGTGTGCTTAAATATTTTATTTTCTGCGTGAAATAAATTTAATATTTCTTTTTTTCTGCGTCAAAAAATCGAATATACGGAAGAGCAAAACTGACATATTTGTTTTGTTTTTATACAAAGAGACGAGACGTTTGTTTTTGTTAGCGTAAAAAATTATTTTATTTAACTTTTTCGACCAATTAGAATGAAAAGTATATATTGATTATTTTATCAATTTTTCTCAGAAAAAATATTCAAATTTTCATTTTATTTCGACTTTGAAAATTAATACTAAAACCGAAGACATTTTGTTACGTTAATTTCACTGCGAAATTTTAAGATTAAATTTTTTCAAGTTTTTATTCATTTTAATAGTAAATTTTAATATTAAAGTTTTTAAAGATTTTATTCACTTTAATAGTAAACTTTAGCTAAAAAAAAATCCGTACATAGACGCATAACCGTAAGAGGGTAGTAATATGTATTTTTTTCTGTCTAAATTGTGGCCTGAAAATTACCCTTTCGCATGTAATACGGATAGGTTTGTTTATTTTTTAAGATAACGATGTAATTTTTCCCAATCAGATAATTTGATCTTTGAATTAACTATTTTTCTTTGTAACAACCCTGTATGATCTTTAATTGTTTTTTATGAGATTTTTGATAAACAAATTTCGGAAATATTTATTTCCGTTTAATTCAAGATGGCCTAAACTGATCAATTGGTGGTCCTTAAAGAGCATACAGGGTTGTTACAAAGAAAAACAGTTTATTCAAAGATCAAATTATCCGATTGTGGAAAATTACATCGTTATCTTTAGGGTTGTGCAAACCGCGGACTTTCAAAATGTCCGCTTAATTGTTAAAAATATTTTAAAATGTCAATAAAAAATGGAAAATTAACTTTTTAATGTTTTCTTTTACATTTAATATAAAAACCAATTCCACGTTTATGTGTTATAAAAAAAAAAATAAATTTCTCTTACATAAAACCTAAATTTTTTTCATTTTAAAGTAAATTGCCGTAAATTCTGACTCTTTGTTGACAGTTATCGCATCTTGACGTGTGCACCTTTTATTAGTATGGAGGACTATACGTATAAAAATATTTTCTGAAGCAAAAACAAATTACTAATTTAGCATTTCCTTGATGCCTGACAATTTAACTCTTAATAATAGGGACAAAAAAATCAGCTTCTACGAGTTTTAAAAGCGAATTAAAATTAATTAAATCTATTATTTAAGGTCAAACTTTGTCTAAATCGATAAGTAGTAACATAACATTAAAAAAGGAAAAATATCATTACACATGCAGTTTATTTTTAAAAGATTCCAAACCATTTGTTTTGGTCAATTTCGACGCGATCCGCCATTCAGCCTCTTTTTCAAGTGTTTTAGGTGCTTATTTACAATTTTAATATAACATTCGCGATTACCAAAAAAATTAGCAAAAATCAGGTAGTTATCCGATTTTAATGAAATTTTCAGTATTAATTTATCAATTAATGAATTTTATAATGCATCAGTTATTTTATTTCAAAACTTTTGCTATGAAAAATTAATATATAAAATTCATTTAAAATAAAAATATTCAGATTTTAAGTTTAAAATGTTATATTTTTAGATTCTAAAAATAAATATCTACTTAATGCAAACTTTATTTTAGGCACAAAAAGTAATAAGTTTTGAAGAAAAACTCCATTGAAAACGTACCCCTCCCCTTTTTAAGCAGAAAAAAACATCGATGTATAATTTTTCCTTTCTGAAATAATAGCCAATTAAATAATTATCGAAATGAGTAAAAAAGAAATCTCCAAAAAATAAATAAATAATTTTTTTACATTTTATTTTTCGATTTTCGGTACTTCTTTTCTCATAAAACAACAACCGTAAATAAATTTTTTTTTGTTTCTATTCATAACTTCGGTCTTTTATCTCTTTATTTATACTGTAATTAGTATCAAAAATGAACAACTCTCAAAACATTTTACACCCCCAACATAAGGGGGGTCAAAATTAAGTGACCTGAAAAAAATTAAAAAATATTGAAATAAAATAAATAATAGATTATAAAGATCGTTCATTGATAAATAAACACTGAAAATTTCATTAAAATCTGATAATTCCCTGATTTTTGGTAAATTATTTTCTGTAGGGGGGGGGGCTAAAGTCATTTAGGCTCATTTTGCCAGTAGCTACTTAATATCATTGAAAAAGAAAGTTGGGAAAATCAGAATTAGAATGTTAGAAATTATTTATAATAAAATTTTAACTCAACGGTAATATCTCCTTTCTGGATATAAACGGTAGAATTATTTGTTTCCAAATAAAATAATAAATTTCTTCAAACACTGTTTTTTTTTTTTGTTTTACAGAGTATAATAATACACGCGTCACAGATTTGAACCTATTAACTTATGGACCCAGAACACAGTGAAAACAACTACAACAGTTTTCCCCAAAACCCAGTTTTTATTTCTCTTTGATCCATCCGTAATAAAATTACAACAATTTTTAATTCAAACATTATTTTCAAAAATTTATAAAATAAAAACCGACATATATTATGTCATTATTTTTAACAAGCTATTTTTTATACAATATTTTCTTTGATTAAATAAATACAATTTTGCTGTACATTAAAGAAAAGTATTTATTTTACATTTTATAAATTTTTAAAAATCCCTGAAAAATAAAATAAAAATGTTGACAATAGGAACTTTTAATATAAAATTCTTTTGAAAATAATCTAACAATTAAAGAAAAAGAAAAAGACATATTTTTTCTTATTTACGAGATTTAAGTTTCAACGTTTAAGATGCCCTATTTCCAAAACCGATTTATTAGCGAATTATCTTCTTTTACATATGTTCCGTCATTAAATTGTCTTTCGAAAAATGTAAAATTTATTTATGTACAAAAAACAAAAAGATCTTGGTATGGTGGGATCAATGCGCAAAACAAAAACTAACAAAAAAATTATTAGTCTTTTGAATTTAGTAAACATTTATTTACAATAAAAGTCCGTCTTTTATTACTTCATATACCGAAAGTTTTATTAAAATCAGATAGTTAGTTTATTTTTTATGATTTTTAGAAGAATTTCCTGTGATCACCCTTTTATAGAGTCAGCAATATTTAGCACATAGCTAGTTATCTTAAAAAAATAAATAGACCTATCCATATTACATGCGAGAGGGTAATTTTCAGGCCGCAATTTAGACAGAAAAAAATTACACATTATCATTCTCTTACGATTATACATCTACATATGTTTGGCTGTAATGGACATACTTTTTTTTAGCGAAAATTTACTATTAAAATGAATAAAATCTTTAAAAACTTTAATATTAAAATTTACTTTTAAAATGAATAACAACTTGAAAAAATTTAATATTAAAATTTCACAGTGAAATTGACTTTTAAAAAAATGTCTTCGGTTTTGGTATTAATTTTTGAAATCAAAAATGAAATGAAATGAAAATTTGAATATTTTTTCTGAGAAAAATTGATAAAATAATCAATATATACTTACTTTTTTATTCTAATTGGTCAAAAAAGTTGAAAAATAATTTTTTTACGCTAAGAAAAACAAACAATAGTTACTGAGAAGTGTCTTGTCTCTTTGTATAAAAACAAAACAAATATGTCAGTTTTGTTCTTCCACATATTCTAAGAATCACACATCACTAATCAACAATAAAAATTTCATATTCTTTTAAAAATATTAATATAGCACTGATCGGACCAATTTTTAGTTCACCTGAATTCTAAAATTCATATATTCAAATATCCGTGAAAAAATCGATTTTTTCATGCAGAAGAAAAAATTATTTAATTTATTTCACGCAAAAAAAAATTTAAGCACACAAAAGATTGAAAATCTCTTAAAATTTAATTTATTAAAAAAAAAAATGTTTTTTTTTTTTTTTGGACAGTTTAATAGAATATAGTACATACTAATTAAAAAAGCAAAAAAATGTTTTCAAATAATATTATGACATTTTGCTTATGGCTATATGACTTCATGAGCTAGATATAAATACATGATTTTTTTTAATCAAAAAAGCTGGCTAAATAACCAAGGAATTCAAACATGGATGGACACTAAGCAATATCTTGTCTTAATCAAAAATAAAAAAAAACAGTATTTATTTTTATTTATCAATACTTTCCTGGGTTGAACAAGTTATCAGTATAAAAAAATGTTTTCGAATTGGTAATATTGGAATGTATATCAATTTATTCCTTACTTCTAAATTGTTCAATAACAATATAGAATAAGAGAAGTTTTTCTTTTAAGATTATATATATTTTACACATGAATCATTTTAAATGTTAGTCTGTAAATATTCTTTAAGGGTTTATTAATAATAATGTTTCCTCTTTTCAGGTGAATTATTCTTCTGAAGTTTGAACATCAAGAAATTTAGTAGATACAGATGTGTAAATGAAAATGCAAAAACAACAGGAAAAGGAACATTGCTCTACTCAAGTGTGTGGATCTGAGGTTATAGAGAATTCAGAATTGACAAAGCTCACAGAAACAATCACTGAGAGAAAATCCGTTTCTTGTGAAGTGTGTGGATCAGCATTTTCAGAGAAATGCAATTTAAAAACACACATGCGAATGCACACTGGAGAAAAAACATTCTCTTGCAAAATTTGTGGATCAGCATTTTCAAAGAATTATCGTTTAAAAAAACATATGCAAATACACTCAGGTGAGAAACCATTTTCCTGTAAAATTTGTGGATCAGCGTTTTCCCAGAATGATCATATAAAAAGACACATGCGAATACACACAGGAGAGAAACCATTTTCTTGCCAAATTTGCGGAGCAGCATTTTCACAGAGTTACCATATAAAAACCCACATGCGAATACACACAGGAGAGAAACCCTTTTCTTGTCAAGTATGTGGAACAGCATTTGCACTTCATTCTAGCCTTAAAGTTCACATGCGTAGGCACACAGGAGAGAAACCATTTTCTTGTCAAATCTGTGCATCAGCATTTTCACAGAAGAGCCAATTAAAAATACACATGCATATACACTCAAGTGAGAAAGAATTTTCTTGCAAAATTTGTGGATCAGCCTTTTCACACAATAGCTATTTAAAAGCCCATATGCGGATACACACAGGAGAAAAACCATTTTCTTGTGAAGTGTGTGGATCAGCATTTTTATTGAATGTTCAATTAAAAAGTCACATGCGGATACACACAGGAGAAAAGCCATTTTCTTGTAAAGTATGTGGATCAGTATTTTCTCACAATTCTACCCTTAATGCTCACATGCGTAGGCACACAGGAGAGAAACCATTTTCTTGCCAAATCTGTGGAGCAGCATTTCCATTTAATGGCCGTTTAAAAATCCATATGCGAAAACACACAGGAGAGAAACCATTTTCTTGTGTATTATGTGGATCAGCATTTTCTCAGAATAACCATTTAAAAACACATATGAAAATGCACACAGGAGAGAAGCCATTTTCTTGCCAAATTTGTGGATTAGCATTTTCAGAAAATGGTGGGTTAAAAACCCATATGCGAAAACACACAGGCGAGAAACGATTTTCTTGTCAAGTATGTGGATCAGCATTTGCACTCAATTCTAGTCTAAAAAAACATGTACGTATTCATACAGGAGAGAAACCATTTTCTTGCCATATTTGTGGA
The DNA here is from genome assembly GCA_023376005.1 of Doryteuthis pealeii. NCBI lineage: Eukaryota > Metazoa > Mollusca > Cephalopoda > Myopsida > Loliginidae > Doryteuthis > Doryteuthis pealeii. Next base: position 90,348,511 of record CM042151.1, read on the forward strand.
TCAGCATTTTCTGAGAATGGCAATTTAAAAATCCACTTGCGAAAACACACAGGTGAGAAACCATTTTCTTGCCAAATTTGTGGATCAGCATTTTCAATCAGTTTCAACCTTAAAAATCACATGCGTATTCACACAGGAGAAAAACCATTTTCATGCAAAGTTTGTGGATCAGCATTTTCAGAGAGTGGCACCTTAAAAACCCACATGCGAATACACACAGGAGAAAAACCCTTTCATTGTCAAGTATGTAGATCAGCATTTTCAGTCAGCTCTAGCCTTAAAAAACACATGCGTATTCATACTGGAGAGAAACCATTTCTTTGCAAAATTTGTGGATCAGCATTTTCAGAGAGTGGCACTTTAAAAACACATATGCGAATACACACAGGAGAAAAAGCCTTTCATTGTCAAGTATGTGGATCAGCATTTTCAGTCAGCTCTAGCCTTAAAAAACACATGCGTATTCATACTGGAGAGAAACCATTTTCTTGTAAAATTTGTGGATCAGCATTTTCACAGAGTAGCAATTTAAAAACACACATGCAAATACACACAGGGTAAAAAACATTTTTTCCTCAAGTATTTGGATTCACATCTACAGTCAATTGTGCCATTAAAACTCACATGTGAATACACAGAAGAGAGAAAACAATCTCTTGCCAAATTTGTTGCCAAAAGGACACATGTGAATACAGACTGGAGAGAGATTATTCTCTTTGACATTTGTGGATCAGCATTTTCCTCGGATGACCATGTAAAAGGACAAATGTGAATACAGACTGGAGAGAGATTATTCTCTTTGACATTTGTGGATCAGCATTTTCCTGAAATAGCAGTTTAAAAGAAACACATCTGAATAAAATATTTGGACATAATGTCCAGTAAGGTCAAATATACATATTAATGGGAAGCTGCTTACAATATAAATAGTGGGTTGCAAAAAACAACACGTGAAAGAATAGTGGGTTGTAGATAGGCATAAGAGGTTGTTTATTATTTGCTCACTCAGTGTGGTCTTTTTAGTGAAAGAGACAAAGAATAGGTTAATATTTTCTATCATAAATTCCATTCATTACCACTATCTTACTTATTTAACTTACAGGACTAGATTAAAACACTCTCCATAAAGGAGTACAAAAAAAAGAAATGCGTCTCATTGTGATGTACCTGGCAAAAGAGGATGAGTCACCTTACATCCGCTTCACATTTTGGGGTGAGGTAAGAGAAATATATGTTTTTAGCTTTTCTGTAGAAAATTTGGGCTTTTTGTTTTTTTATCTATTTCAGGGTCATTGACAGGGGACTAGCGGACATTAAGTACTTTTACAATCTTAGCCTTCTAAAAACTTTCTTTTATTTTTGTCTCTAGGATGAAAGGTAAAAAGTGACCTTTGACATTGCTGCTTCTACTTTTATAATCCTGCTATGAGTGCCACCTACTGGCTATTTGTAGAAATGGGAGGTAACTAACTTTTTTGTCCCCAAGTATCAAATAGAATAACTGTGGCAAATAAGAAATGTAATCTCTACTATTCCATACAACCTTTTGTTAAAACCCAGGATAGAACTTTAAGAAGGAACGACCACACTGTTGGTCAGACAAAGATGACAAGTCAACACATTATTCACAATGCAAAATGTAAATAAATAAATCATATACACATCTGTATGAAGTGTTAACTTCATTTGGCTGACTTCAGATTTAGGTCAGAAAATTAAAAAAAAGTTTTTTGGTGGTCCCCAATGACAGTTTAACTACAGTCTATGAATTAACATTTTGTGAATTGGGTTACTGTTTTAGGGGATTAAGGTTGTTTTTAATTACGTATTGCTTAAAAAATAAACCACAAAAAAACAAATTACTATACATTTAATGTTGAAAAATATTTTTTTAAACTTAGTTTAATTGAAATTATACATTGCAATACTAACACAAACAACTGTCTCAATAATAGATTTAATAATTAATTTCAATGGTTAATTAAATGTATAGTAATTTGGATTGTTTGTTGTTTATTTTTTTAAGCAATACGTAATTAAAAACAACATTAATCCCCTAAAACCGTAACCCAATTCGCAAAATGTTAATTCATAGACTGTAGTTAAACTGTCATTGGGGACCACCAAAAATCTTTCCGTTTTAATTTTCCGACCTAAATCAGAAGTAGCCCTTCATTTTTAAGTCAACACCAGCATCCAACTACACTGATAGAAGACCCCATTATGTGACAAAGAAGTTTGTGTTAATATGACTACAATTTTTTCAAAATATGTTTGCTTGATAACTGTTACTTTATGTAAATAAATATGGTAACTGTTATTTCTGTACCCCTTTGTATTTCCTGTAGTACCTCACTTTCTCAGTTTAGTGGCTTGTATTTCCTATAGTACCTCACTTTCTCAGTATAGTGTCTTGTATTTTCCTGTAGTATCTCACTTTCTCAGTATAGTGTCTTGTAATTGTATTTCCTGTAGTACCTCACTTTCTCAGTATAGTGGCTTGTATTTCTGTAGTATCTCACTTTCTCAGTATAGTGGCTTGTATTTCCTGTAGTACCTCACTTTCTCAGTATAGTGCTTGTATTTCCTGTAGTCTCACTTTCTCAGTATAGTGGCTTGTATTTCCTGTAGTATCTCACTTTCTCAGTTATAGTGGCTTGTATTTCCGTAGTATCTCACTTTCTCAGTTTAGTGGCTGGTTCTATCTATCTGACAAAAAAAAAACAGCATAAACAATCAGTTGGAAATAAAAACAAGATTGATTTTTTAAGCTGATTCAACTTTATTTTCTAACCATGGTGTCACGTGCTATTAGTTAGTAGATGAAGGATTTAATTGGAAGTGAATATTAAAAAAACATGCTGTAAAAGAGAAATGAAAAGGATATGTATATAAACAAACCATATTATAATGGAGATTCTGTGTCTATCTGTAACTAAAACTGCATCACTGCATATTCACAATACCCTCAGGAATTCTGTAGGTTTATCAATGAGTATTTAATTCATAGTCAAAATCATTAATACATTGAATAAAGAACAACCCTGAATTATATATACTCAGAAATTGAGCATACAACATTAAACAGTCCTCATTGTTTGTTAAAACAAATTTTTAAATGTATGCCCTGTATTATTGATTTATATATAGTTTTATTTTAATATTTAAATTTAATTTAAATTTTAATATTTTAATTTAATTTAAATTTATCTAATGTATAGAGTTTTATGAGAAAATTATCTACAAACAAGAAATAGTTTCATAATCTTCAACATTAAATTTGAAGATGTTTGTGTATTTAACTCTATCCAGTTTAGTTTTCTGATTGCACACTTTTTTCTTTATGAGTTAAAATTTAATGAGACTTTCATAATCATGCTTACCCCTCCCCCTGTTTTTTTTAATATTAAATGACCAGACTTCAAAAAATAAGGTAGGTAAATTGATATTTTGCAATAAAATTATTATCTAATATCAATAAGATCTTAAAATAATCTTATTAATATTAATTAATGATTTATTATTATATGGTAAAACACAAACCCGTTCTGTTTTGATTATTGTCTGTGGAAAAACATTAAGCACATCTTTTATTATTTGATTGTCCACCAAAAGAAAAAACCTTAAATATTTGAATTAATTTGAATTTAACTGTTAGTAAAAAAAGTAAAGTCGTCGGAGTGGCCTTAGGTCGGTACCAGCCAATCAGCGAGGGAGTCTATCCCTTTTTCACTAGCGCTAAACCAAGAAGTTTGTTTTTTCATCTGAGGTGGAGATCCCTATGCTACTCATACGCTGAGTTGGCAAGGGCGGGTGTTGAACTAGGAAACTTATGGTTTCTAGCCAAACGCTTTACCGACTGAGCTAACCCGGCTCATATTTTTGTTTCGATGGCAAAAATATTTTTTAGAAACATTTCTTTTTTTAAAAGAAAACATTTTTATTTCGATATCAAAAATATTTCTTTTGTCCGTTATTAAAAATAAATTCATGATTTTAAAGATCTGTTTACATTTTTTCAAAAGAGTGTGACAAAAATTAATTCTTAAACAAACTGGAGGACTTTTTTTTCTTAGTGATCATGGGAGAAAAGATCAGAGTATTTAAAGTTGTCTCCATGTTGTCTGCATTCAAAGTGAATTTTGGTCAGCCCAGAAGAGGAAGGGTTCATATGTGAGTGCGCTAGTATATCAGCTGTTTGTACGTCATGAAATGTAGTGGTGAACAGATTAATAAATAGATTTTGACTTTATCTATAGTCACAAGATGGACAAAAAGGGATTCAAATTTTTAGTTTTTCCAGGAATCTTTCTGCTCGGTTAAAAAATACAATTAATTCACCAAGCTAATCTGGAAAGTGTGCATCAAGCCTGTTGCACACAAACATCATCAGATGATTAATGACCTTGGAAGTGTCAACTTCCTGTACACCCCCACATTGTCTTATGTTTGTGTTAAATGACAAGGGGAGTAAATTGTCATGCATTGCCTGTTATAGGGAACAATATTTAGACACACAGTGAGAATCAAACTCATGAAAGTAGTAAATAATTCTGTGAGAAGAATGATAACTATGAAAATTTCATAAAAAAGACACTTTTGGTGAGCTCTATGGTTCCTAGGTTTTAGCCTTTAAAGGGGTTTACAGTTGGCAGTGATGAAGAATTGGAATTTTCAGACAATTTGATAGTCTCAATTCGCAGGAGAGAAAAGCTTTCTTAGAGCCAATAAATAACCTTTTGTAGTTTATTTCAGGTTATTGGTTTATAAGAAGCAAAAACTACTTGGACGAGTTGGTCTAATTAAGAATAATTCTAGGAATTGTTATTAAGAATTCTGGGGTATGGGGTTATCGTCCTTGTCTGCGAGCCTCTGTTTCAAACCAACCAATCATGAGCCAGCATTACTTTGGCACCAAATCCAAAGTGCAGACTCATTCCATCCCTTCTGAATCAACACTCGCCGGAGACGGACCGCACAAAAGGTCGCTCCTACTATACTAACAACAGAACCAGAGTCGGACGCAAACAGAAGTCCATCTATATCCGAATTATGAACAGAAGGCCGTAGCAAGGGGCTCCGTTAATACCCCATATCCCAGAATAAACAGCTAAGTGACATTTATATACATTTATTTAAATATTATATACATATTATATACTTGACCGCAAACAAGACTAAAGTTTGCAAGTTTTATATCCAATACATGTCTTTTATTCATATCTTGTCGTTCGTTTTACTTCTTTAACTCTTAACCCGTCTGCCACATTTGCGGTTAACTCCAGTCAAACCTAGGAGTACTGCCGCTGGTGTTAATTTTCTTTATATTGTTGCTAAGCAGAAACTACTTGGATAAGTTGGTCCTATTGAAAAGAATTTTAGGAATTGTTCATGAGCAAAAACTACTAAGGTAGTCCTATTGAAAAAAAATGTTAGGGGTAATTTATGAGGAAGTGCGTCCCGGTCTTCTGCCTCAGAAATTGCTACCCGGTGACTATCAAAATAACCCCAGCTCGTCATAATTCTTGTTTATTTATCGTAATTTGTCATAATTCTTGTTTAGATATGAAGATGGATATATAGTTTGGAATTGACTGAGATAGATAGATAGATAAACAAACAAAATAATATAGATAGATATGAACAAATGTAGATAGATATTTTCGACAAGTAAATGTATTTGGGAGGGGGGGTCACATCTTTTTTTTGTCGTAATTCTTGTTTATTTAAACTCAAAACAAGACATTAAACAAACATGAATAAAAAAAAATCTTAGTATTTAAAGTAATATAGATAAATATGAACAAATTGAGATAGATAGATAGATAGATAGAGATGGATAGTTTTGAATAGACTGAGCTGGGTCTTTATTTTAATAGTCACCGGGTAGCAATTTTTGAGGCAGGAGACCGGGACGCACTTCCTCATAAATTACCATGTTAGAATTGTTCCTAAGAAGAAACTAATTGGATGACTTGGATCTATTGAAAAATAATTTTAGGAATTGTTCCTAAGCAGAAACTAATAGATGAGCCAGTCTATTTAAAAGAATTATAGGAAGTGGTCTTAAGAAGGAAATCTCCAAGATGAGCAAGTCTATTTAAAAGAATGGAAAAATTCCTCAAAAAACATTCAGAACTTCCCTTCTCTTTTTGTGTTGGCTACTGAGCAAGTTCGCTACAAGTGACTTTTACTCATACATTCTCCTACCCCAAAAGACTTATTTTTCATAGCCTCCACAACAGAGCTCCTAAGTTTTATTAGACCAAGTTTATGTTCGAATGTCTGGAAAAAACATAATAAAAGTGAAATTTGGAAATTTAAAAAATTTTTTACTGTATTTTACGTTTTTATTGCCAAGGGCTTTCAAATTCCCTAGCAAACGGAATATCTTGCAGCAAATAGAATTTCCTTTAATTAATAAATGGTTATTTAGGATTACAGCAGTGTATTTTTGTTATTTCTGTTGAGTGGATTTTAATTTTAGAGCATAAAAGGAAAAACATTTTTTATTACTTATCTCCCTTGATATTCGCGATCTAAACATTTTTTTAAAACAATCACAATTGACGATTGATTTTGAATTTTAGGTATCATTCAACAAAAGAAAATTAATTCATTCAAATTGAAAAAATTCTCCCCGTTTTCTGATATTGCATAGCTGGAAAGAAAAAAAAAGAAGTAAGTATAACGTCCTCTTTAAATTCTTCCATTTCTTGTTACAGACGATTTTAACGAAGAAGGAGAATTACGAATTTAAAAGGATATTTTTAGGCTCTATGTATAAATAAGTCGGAAAAAAACGGAAAAGTTTGGTGTGGGCATAGAATTTAATGAATTTAGAAAGTACTAAGGATAAAAATTAAAAGAAGAAAAAAAGAAACTTTATGGAGAATAAAAATGGGGATAAATTACGCTATATTTAGTTCCGTACACGAACTTTTATACGAAGGGGAAATAGAAGAAAAATGCTTGAAATTTGTAGAAATGTTTATTTTGGTAAACAGAATATTTGATATGTTAAAGAAAAGATTAGAGAAAATTAAATAATTTATTTATGTTAATTACCAATAAAACCGGAGATATTTTTTATTTGATTTGCTATTTTGTAAAATTGTGTTTCGTGTTTCCTATGAACCTCCAACTTGACGTGTCAAATTTATCCCTCCCCTATATTTAACAAATGAAACTTGCATAAAGTTTTAATATTATTTTTAGAAATTTTGGTCCATTCAAAAAAAGAAACATTAAAAAAAAACAACAAACTCCTGATGATTTTTAAAGATGTTTTTCTGCTTAGGGAAATAATGAAAATTATAAACAAAAATTGAAATTTAATCATCCGATTTTAATGAAATTTTCAGTGTTGATTTAGTTTAGTACCTACTAAACTAAATCAACACTGAAAATTTCCCCTGAGAAATCCCCCCCCCCCCATATTTAACAGAATAAAACTTACATAAATGTTAATATTATCTTGAAATTTTGGTAATAAAGGACTATTTGCTCGTAAATTCCTACCATAAAATAAACTAGGGACTGGCAAAATGAGCCTAAAATCCGTTTTTGACAAAATGACTTTAGACCCCCCTACAGAAAATAATTTACCAAAAATCAGGGAATTATCGGATTTTAATGAAATTGTCAGTGTTTATTTATCAATGAATGAGCTTTATAATGCATTATTTATTTTATTTTAAAACTTTCTCATTTTTTCCAGGTCGCTTAATTTTGACCCCCTTATGTTGGGGGCGTAACATTTTTTTAAAGTTGGTCTTATATTGTACTAATTACAGTATAAATAAAGAGATAAAAGACCGAAGTTATGAATACAAACAAAAAAAATCTTTTACGGTGGCTTTTCTATGAGAAAATAAGTACCGAAAATCGAAAAATAAAATGTAAAAAAATAATAGATAATTAATTTTTTGGAAATTTTTTTTTACTCATTTCGATAATTATTTAATTGTCTATTATCTTATAAAAGAAAAAATTATACATCGATATTTTTTCTGCTTAAAAAGGGGGGGTACATTTTCAATCGAGTTTTTCTTCAAAAAGTATACTTTGATGCAATGAAATAAGGTTTGCATTAAATAGATATTTATTTCTAGAATCTAAAAATATAACATTTCAAACTTAACATCAGATTTTTCACATTTTAAATGAATTTTATATATTAATTTTTCATAGCAAAAATACTAAATTAAAGTTTTGAAATAAATAACCGATGCATTATAAAATTCATTAATTGTTCAATCAATACTGAAAATTTCATTAAAATCGGATAATTACCTGATTTTTGGTAAAAAATCTTTGCAATCGCGAATATTACAGTAAAATTATAAACAAGCACTTAAAACCATCGAAAAAAGAGACAGAATGGCGGATCGTGTCGAAATTGACCAAAACAAATTGTTTTAAATGTATTAAAAATAAACTGCATATGTAATGATATTTTTCTTTTTTTAATGATGGTTATTATGTTACTACTTATCGATTTGACCTTAAATAATAGATTTAACAATTTTACAATTTAGGCATAAATTGGATCCTCTTTTTATGACCATAATTTTGTTTTTTCGTCGACGATGATTAAAATCTGACATTTTTATTTTAGAGTACCAAAGCCAAAAAGAAAAGAAATAACAACAACAAAAAGTAATATTCAACTTTTTACTCGTAAATTCCTGCCATAAAATTAGGCTTGGGCATTTTATGGTAGGAATTTATGAGTAAAAAGTTGAAGTGTAAAAACGAACCCCCACTTTAAAACTAAGCATTCTCACAAAATAAAAGCTTTTAGAATATACACATTGAAATGAATATTAAAATAAATAAAGGAAATATATTTAGTATTGTAACATAACGGGTGCAAGAAAAATAAAACATTTATTGCAAAAACACGGACATAAAATTGGGATTCAGTTTATTTTATGGTAGGAATTTACAAGCAAATAGTCCTTTATTACCATTACAAGCAAATAGTTCTTTATTACCGAATTTTTTTTGTCCATTCAAAAGAACAAACATTAAAAAAAACTCATGATGATTTTTAACATTTTTTTTTAGCTTAGGGAAATAATGAAAATTTAACGTAACCAAAAACAAATTATCACTACAGGCTTTTTAAAAAGTTCTATGAAAAATCAATTAATAGTTCGATTTTCACGAAAATTTGCATAATTATTTATCTTTTGATGTAAATATGTCTGAAATAGTTTGTTTTTTTTTTCAAAAATATATTAGGAGAAATATATTTTTTCATGAGCTCCCCATTTTATTTTATGAAAAATGAAAAAATGACCCAGCAAAAAACAATTTTTACTTTTTTTTCTATTAAGATAAGTCTGAATAATTATATCATGATTTTTATAAGTCTCGATGCCAGAGCTTTTTAGTAAAAGAACCATGAATACAGAATTCTGCTAAAAAAATATCAATAAAGAAATTGACTGTGTTGTAAAAAAACGGACTGTTTTACTTATTTTCACGATAACAATGAGTAATCGCCCACCTTGGATAATTTGATCTTTAAGTTAACAGTTTTTCTTTGTAAAATTTCTTTATTTCTTTTTTGTGAGATTTTAAAAAATAAAGTTAAAAAATATTTACGTTTCTTCCTTCAATATGGCATAAACTGATCACGTTACCTATTTTGGAGGTACCTATGATTTAGCAATAAAATTAATTTTATAATGCATCAGTTATTTTATTTCAAAACTCTGATTATTTTTATGGCACACTATATCGGTGAGGTTATATGTGATTGATATTATTTTCTGCACAAATAAAAAGTAAAAAGACCGAAGGTGTATATAGAAGAAAAAAAATTTTTTAAGAATCTGCTCGGGTAGTAAATAAGCACCAAAAATCGGAAAATAAAATGAAAATAAAAAATAAAAACTGTTTTTTGGGGGATTTCTTTTTACTCATTTTAATAATTATTTAATTGGTTATCATCTTTGAAAAAAAAAAAGAAATATATATACATCAATAATTGTTCTGTTTCAAAGGGGGGGGGGGCTAAATTTCCAATACATTTTTCGACCAAAAGAATATGGGTGATTGATGCTAAAGTAAAGTAGTTATTAAAAAAATTTTTTTTTTAGATTCTAATAATGACATTTTAAACTTAATATCATCCTGCACATATTTTAAATGAATTTTATATAATGATTTATCATAGCAGAAATAGCTAATTACAGTTTTGAAATGAAATAACTGATGCATTATAAAATTAATTCATTGATAAATCAATACTGAAAATTTAATTAATATCAAATAATCCTCTGATTTTTAGTAATTTTTTTCTCAACGTTAAATTTATTTTGTAAACATGGATTTTACACTATCTTTAAACAGTATTTATGGTCAAATGCGATAGGAATTGACTGAAAATAGTTTTATATGAATTAAAAATAAATAACATGTGTAATATTATTTTTCTTTTTCTTTTTACAGGTGCTCATTGTTACTACTTTTCGGTTTAGACAAAAATTTGACCTTAAATGATTGATTTAATTAATTTTAATTCGTTTTTAAAATGAAAAACAGACGAATTTTGGGGTATACTTACATTACGACCAAAGGCCTTTTAAAAGATTCTATGAAAAATCAATTAATGGTCAGATGTTCATGAAAATTTTGATGATTACTCACCTTTTAATGAAATTATGTCTGAAATAGGTTTTTCCTTAAATATATTAAGGGAAATATTTACAAGATCTAACCCCCCCCCCACACCACACACACACACACACCATTTTATTTTATGAAATATGGAAAAATGAAAGATAAGAGTCAGAAGATTTTTATAAACTTCAGTACGTAGTTTTTGTAGTAAAAAAACATAAATTCTGAAATAAACAGTGCTAAAAAATGTCTTATTTTAATATATAACTCTATCCTATTGAATTGTCAAAAAAAATTTTTTTTTTTTCAAGAGTGTTTAATTACCTTCTGTGATTTAATAATTTTATTTGTTTAATTTTTTTTTTTTTATCTTCAATTTGAACCACCTCAGCCTTTTTGCAAGAAATTTTATCAGTTTTTCTCTGAGAAAATCTTTTTTCAAATTTTCATTACTTTCATTTCTTTTTCGATTTTAAACTTGTTCAGGCTACTGAACAGGCAAATGTTTGACTGTCATAATTTGAAAAATGTTACTTTCTCTATGAAATTCTAAAAGTTAATTTTAATTGTAAATTTTAATAGAAATTTAATAGAAAAATTCAGAATTTATTCATCAATAACAGATTTGATTTACATTTGAAGATAAAATTTTTATCTTTTCTCACTATATGAAATGCCAATATTTCTGGATTGCTGGACTTTTTGATTATTATTACCACTTCAATAATATCTATGATGATATTACATAGGTACCACCAAAATAGGTCACATGATCAGTTTAGGCCATATTGAAGGAAGAAACATTGAAAACCAATTATTTATGTTAAACCTCAACTTTCTTATTTAGGACATTACTATGGTTCCCAAATCAACCTGCCCTGTGGCTCGATGTGGTTGGTTGGTTGGATTTTACAGCATGTCAACAATTGGGTTATTTCATGCTTAAGAAGTTTTTATTATTCATTCTTGTTGAATGATCTATCATTTTCTAACCCATTTTTTTAAAAACTAACTTTTGGTCTATTTAATCAATAGATGAGAGCCTAACATTGAGTCAAAATGGACCTGGGAGTAATGGCAATAAAGGGGTTCTCCACATTCCCTACAGCTCTAGAGTTTGAACTTCATAACTAGATGCAGTTTAATGTCCTATCCAGGACACTAAGACCCTCAATCACCAACTTCTAGCACATATATAATCAAAAGGGTTGGGAGTTGCCAGAAAGGAAATACAATCAGGACAATCCTATTGGTTTGAGGGCCTAAAATGACCTGCTGATTGGTCTGAGTGGGATTCTCCAACTACCCGTTTAGCTTAAGTAAGGTCCAGAGTGTTGCATATAATGAATAGCTCAGCCACCAATATTATTTCCTTTAGCATCAGAGGTCACCATCCATGGCCAACAGGTAGCCCCATTGTTTTTTTTATCTCTCTGCAGTGGTGTAGTAGCATTATAAGCATTTAGCTGAAAAACGCTGACATTTTCAAATTTGCGACCTTAATCAGTTCAATTTGCAATTTCTCGAGTATTTCTTAACCAATCTTAAAAAGATTTATATGGTTGGAAAGAGAATAGAGTAATCATTCTAAATATGTAACTTTTATCGGTTTTCATCAATTGAATTATTTTTTACAGCGAGTTAAAACCGTATTTTCGGTCGAACAGCTGAAAACAAAAATATGACTTGTTTTTTTTTGGATAAATTTTAAACGCTGTTTTGTTTTTCAAAATCAAAGTAGGTAATCTTTATCAATATTCTTGAAATTTTGCACTCAAATAGAAGACACCTGGGTTTGATTCCAAATTCCCAATTTCGGGGCTTTAAATTCTCATAACTTTTGAACCACTGGGGATATTTACATAATTCAAACGGTTCTGAACTCCATTTACACAGCTCTATATAACTAATGTGATTAAACAACAATAACCCCAAATAAAAAATTCAACTGGGAATGCTAGGTGTAGTCAGTGTATTTTACAGCCTCAGCTGATGGTTAGCTAGATGTGGTGGGATCTGCTTTCAACTAATAGAAAACTGAATTTGATACTGGATTGACCAGTTCATTTTCTTATTAGAGAGCTCACTTTTATTTCATTATTATTATATACCTTTTTGCATATGAATCATTTTAAATGTTAATCTGTAAATATTCTTTAATGATTTACCATTAATGTTTCATCTTTGCAGGTAAATTATTCTTCTGAAGTCTGAACATTCAAGAAATGTAGATACAGACATGTAAATAAAAATGCAAAAACAACAGGAAAAGGAACATTGCTCTACTCAAGTCTGTGGATCAGAAGTTTTACAGAATTCGAAATTGACAAAGCTCACAGAAAAATCACTGAGGGAAAATTATTTTCTTGTAAAGTGTGTGGAACAGCATTTTCCAAGAAATGCAAATTAAAAAGCCACATGCAAATACACACTGGAGAAAAACCATTTCCTGTCAGGTATGTGGATCAGCATTTCATTTAAATCTGCCCTTGAAACTCACATCCGAATACACACAGGAGAGAAACCATTCTCTTGCAAAATTTGTGGATCAGCATTTGCAAAGAATGACCATTTAAAAACACATATGCAAATACACTCAGGAGAGAAACCATTTTCTTGCAAAATTTGTGGATCAGCATTTTCCCAGAATACCCATTTAAAAACACATATACGAATACACACAGGAGAAAAGCCATTTTCTTGCCAAATCTGTGGATTAGCATTTTCACAGAATTTCAATTTAAAAAGACACATGCGCATACACACAGGAGAGAAACCATTTCCTTGTACAGTATGTGGATCAGCATTTTCAGATAGATCTGCCCTTAATGTTCACATGCATAGGCACACAGGAGAGAAACCATTTTCTTGCCAAATCTGTGGATCAGCATTTTCACATAAGTGCAATTTAAAACAACACATGCGAATACACACAAGTAAGAAAGAATTTTCTTGCAAAATATGTGGATCGGCCTTTTACCAGAACAGTAATTTAAAAGCCCACATGCAAATACACACTGGAGAAAAAACATGTTCTTGTGAAGTGTGTGGATCAGCGTTTTTACTGAAGGCCCAATTAAAAATACACATGCGAATACACACAGGAGAAAAGCCATTTTCTTGTAAAGTATGTGGATCAGCATTTTCACACAAAACCACCCTTAATGCTCACATGCAAATACACACAGGAGAGAAACCATTTTCTTGCCAAATCTGTGGATCAGCATTTTCATTGAATGGCAGTTTAAAAACCCACATGCGAATACACACTGGAGAGAAACCATTTTCTTGTGTATTGTGTGGATTAGCATTTTCTCAGAATAACAATTTAAAAGCACACATGCGTAGGCACACAGGAGAGAAACCATTTTCTTGTCAAATTTGTGGATCAGCATTTTCAGAGAATATCAATTTAAAAACCCATATGCGAATACACACAGGAGAGAAACCATTTTCTTGTCAAGTATGTGGATCAGCATTTACACTCAATTCTAGCCTTAAAAAACATGTACGTATTCACACAGGAGAGAAACCATTTTCTTGCCATATTTGTGGATCTGCATTTTCCCAGAATAACCATTTAAAAACACATATGCGAATTCACACTGGAGAGAAACCATTTTCTTGCAAAATTTGTGGATCAGCATTTTCTGAGAATCGCAGTTTAAAAACTCACATGCGAAAACACACTGTGTAAAAAAAATTCCTGTCAAGTATTTGGATTCGCATTTACAGTCAATTGTTCCTTAAAACTCACATGTGAATACACAGAAGAGAGAAAACAATCTCTTGCCAAATTTGTTGATCAGCATTTTTCCATGACCATGTAAAATGTCACTGTGAATACAGACTGGAGAGAAATTATTCCATTTGAAATTCGTGGATCAGCATTTTACTGAAATTTAATTATGTTGCATAAAAAAAGAACACAAAGAACCTCCTATATTTAAAATTGAAAGAATATGAATTATCAATCCTGATTATGTAGTCTTGAGAATCATATAAACATTTTCATAAATAAATAAATAAATAAAATGTTAAGGCAATTTAAAAAGTTTTACTGCTTATTCTTGAGTTGCCTTATTTGAACCAAACAAACAATGATTTTGAAAAATAAATTTGACAATATAATCCCATGCTCTCTGTTTATATTGTGATGAGGCATATCAGAAAGTCACATATTTGAATTATTTAATTTACACTATATTTAACACAATGAAATTTGCATAAAAGTTAATATTATCTTGAAAAATTTTTGTGCATTTGAAAGAAGAAACATTGAAAAAAATTCCTGATGATTTTTTGAAAAATTCAGCTTAGGAAAATAATGAAAATTATGAACAAAAAACAATGTTTACATTTCTGGACTGTTAAATCAATTTAAAATTAACATAGCCAAAAACAAGTTATGACTACCGGCTTTATAAAAAATTCTATGGAAATTGAAAAAGAAATGAAATGAATGAAAATTTTAATTACTAGTAAAATTTACTATTGAAATTTATTATTAAAATTTCACACTGAAAGTAACTTTTTTTCCAATTATGCTGTTTAAATGTTTGGCGGTCCGGATAAAGTTAAATAATTGAAAAAGAAATGAAAATTTGAATATTTTTTCTAAGAGAAAAATTGATAAAATAATAACGAAATACTTTTTTTGCAAAGAGGCCGAAGTGGTGGAAACTGAATATTTTACGTGAAGAACAAACAATATTTAGTAAGACTGGAACGCATCTTGTCTCATTTGTACTTGTACTTAATGAATAACATCCAAGAAACACAACTATTGTCAGTTTTGCCCTTTTTTATATTATAAGAATCAAACATTACTATTCAACAATAAAAATTACAAATTCTCTTAAAAATATTAATATATCACAGATCAGACAAATTTTTAGTTAACCTGAATGCTAAAATTCAGTGTTATATTATATTCAAATAGTGAAAAAAATCGATTTGTACACAAAAAAAAATTTTTTAAACATTAAAAAAACAAATTATTTAAGCACGCAATAGATTTAAATTCTCTTAAAAATTAATTTCTTTAAAAAATTTTTTTTCTTGACAATTTAATAGAATATAGTACATATCAATTTAAAAAACAAAAAAAAAATTTCAAATAATATTATGATTACATTTTTTAGAACTTTTCATTTCTGAATTCATGATATTTTT
Organism: Doryteuthis pealeii; assembly: GCA_023376005.1. NCBI lineage: Eukaryota > Metazoa > Mollusca > Cephalopoda > Myopsida > Loliginidae > Doryteuthis > Doryteuthis pealeii. The sequence continues at coordinate 90,364,321 of CM042151.1, forward strand.
TCTACAAAAACTGCCACTTTGAATTTTATAAAAATCTTTCTGATGTAATTATTCAGACTTTTATCTTTATAGAAAAAAAAGTAAAAATCTTTTTTTTTTCGTCTATTATTTTAATATTTCATAAAATAAAATAGGGTAGATCTTGTAAAAAATATTTCCCCTAATATATTTTAGGAAAAAACTAGTTCAGACATATTTTCATCAAAAGATAAGCAATTTTGGAAATTTTCATGAAAATCGGACAATTAATTGATTTTTCATAGAATTCTTTTTAAATCCTTGTCGTAACTTGTTTTTGGCTACATTAAATTTCAGTTGATTTAACGGTGCAAAAATGAAAACATTGTTTTTCAATCATAATTCTTATTATTTCCCTAAGCTGAAAAAAAAAAAAAATTAAAAATCATCATGAGTTTTTATTAATGTTTCTTCTTTCGAATGGACAAAAAATTTTCAAGATAATATTAACCTTTTTGCAAGTTTTATTGTGTTAAATATTGGGGGGTGGTAAATTTCACAAGGAAAATTGGTAGTACCTATGATTTATCAAGGAATGAATTTTATAATGCATCAGTTATTTTAAAACAGAAATTTTACCTTTAACCCCACCTTGTTTTTGGGGACGGTGTGGTATATATGTGATTAATACTTTTTTCTGCATAAATAAGACTAAAAACCAAAGGTCTGAATAGAAGAAAAAAAATTTAAGAATCTGCTCAGGTAGTAAATAAGTACCGAAAATTGGAAAATAAAATAAAAATAAAAATTTTAAAAATAATTTTTTGAGATTTTTTATTACTCATTTTGATAATTATTTAATTGACTTTTACTTTATAAAAGAAAAATATACATCAATATTTGTTCTGTTTAAAGGGGCGTGCTAAATTTCCAATACAATTTTTGACCTAAAAATATGGGTATTTGATAACTAAAGTAAAATAGTTATTAAAAAATATTTTTTTAGAATCTAATAATATGACATTTTAAACTTGAAATCATGCTGCTCATATTTTAAATTAATTTTATTTATTAATTTCATAGCAGAAATAGCTAATTAAAGTTTTGAAATAAAATAACTGAAGCATTATAAAATTCATTAAATGATAAAACAATACTGAAAATTTCACTAAAATTGGATAATTCCCTGATTTTTGGTAAAAAAAATTTTCAATTGTGAATGTTACAATCATTTTGTAAACATGCCATCTTTAAACAGCATTTCAGGCTATACACCTTCGAAATTGACTGAAAAAAATCACTTTAAATGTTTTAAAAATAAATTACATGTGTAATATTATTTTGCCTTTTTTTACTGATGTTCATTATGTTAATACTTTTCAGCTTAGACAAAAAATTGATCTTAAATAATTGATTTAATTAATTTTAATTCATCTTTAAAATTAATAGCAGACGAATTTTTACCTAGGATCACCAATTCAAATGTTCACATCCTACCACTCCCCAAAAGAGAAATATACCAAAAATCATGGAAATAACTTATTTTAATGAAATATTCAGTGTTGATATATTAATGAATGAAAGTTATTATGCACCAGTTATTTTATTTAAAAACATTTACATGTTTTTGGGTTAGTTAACTTTTACCCCCTACCCCACCATCTTTGGGGCATAAAATATATATTGTGTATTTAAGGCTGACTAATGTTTGTATGAATAAAAAGTGAAAAGACTGAACATATGAAGTGAATACAAAATAATTTTTTAATTGAACTGACCTGGAAGAAAATCAATACTAAAATTCTTTTAAAATTTTCCAAATTTTTTATTTACTCCGATGTAGACGAAATATAAACTTTTTGATTATCAGTAGGTACTTCCAATTTTCCCTGTCAAAGAAAATTTATATTTGTCCTGAACCATATAAGATTAGATATGTTAAAAAAGTAATCCTAAAGGGGTATAAGTGATGTTTTCACACTTTGACTTTATAAGTTAAAATGTAAAAAGAATTATGGAAGCCTGTAAATGTCAATTTTCTACAGAAAATTCACCTTGTGTAGCCAAAGAAAATAAAAAATTACAACACAGCAAGGACACTCATACTGAAGCAATTTTTGCTGCTCTTTGGTTTAATGAAATTATAATGTAAAAAAAAAAAAATCATCTATTGATTTTGTTTACTAACAATCGGAAACAGTGAAAAGCAAAATGTTGTTCTTTTGAAAACAGCTTGCAGCTGGGGTGCCTATTGGTGACTTGATCTTAGATATCTTTATCTTGAACTGATTACTTTGCAATGTGACTATAACACTGCATAGTAATATTATTATTCGGTTATACTTGCAAATTGGTCGGAAAATTAGGGTGACCAAGATAAAACAGAACCCACAAATTTTGTAATAAAACTGTTAATTTTAACTAGAGAGTTTTAGGGTTAAGGTTAGTTTAATGCGGAAATAAATAAATAATTTGAGTTTGTTTTTTCTTGGTCACCCTAATTTTCCAACTGATTTGCAAGTTTAGCCCATTATTCTTTGTTGAGGTTGAGTAGTCGGGTTGCATAGTGGAAACAATGCGTGAAAAACAGAATTTACAATAGGTAAAAGAGAATGTGAGGAGACATTAACACACAAGGAATATTCAACAAAGATTTATTACGAACTGATTAGTTTTTACAAGAAAGGTTAAAAAAAAAAGCGGGAACAACATCTTGGGTGAAAGTGGGTGGAGTTTGATCTCCTGCTGATATCACATTAAATATATTTATTAATAGAAATATGAGCTTATAAAAATATTCAACACTCCCTCCCATAAGGTTATATTTCTCTTTATGAGGTCAAAAAAAAAAATTTACAGTCAAAGGTAGGCAACTCTTGCTAAATGTAATTAAAATAGGTTTTATAAATTCTCTAAAAATTTTGAGATGAATTGCTTTATAAAATTTTGAGTTGCAATAATTGTATTTAAATTTTGATAATAATTTGAATACACACAATAATTATTTAATGATCGTTCAAAAAGTTCTGGCTAGTTAAAAAGTGTGTAACAAATTGTTCCACTTTGTTTTAGTCCATACAAAGACTTTTCTTTCTTTCTTTTTTTTCTTTTTTTAAAATTTGTAAACAAGTTTTTTGTCGAAAAAGTCTTTTCATAGTCCACATTTTTTACCTGTGAAAATCCTTTGGCTACATATCTAGCCTTAAATTGTTCTTCATTGTTTGGTCCTAATTTTACAGCATATACCCATCTACCTCCAATATTTTTTTTGTTTTGAGGTACAGAGGTAAGTTCATAAGTTCCATTTTCTTTAAGAGCATTTACTTTATCATTCATTGCTTTTTACCATTTTAATTTTTCAGTAGATATGATGGCTTCTTCATAGCTTTGTGGTATGTTGCTTACTCTATAACAATAATCAATAGAACAGTTTGTTGTGTCTGAGTTGTCTGAATCATCTAATATATAATCATCCAAATATTTGGGTTTATTAATTTTTCGTTTAGAAAGTTTTTCTTTATTATCATTTTGTGATTCAGTGTTTTTATTTATGGGGTAGTCAAAATAACTGTTTTCTTCTTCATCAAATTGTTGAATTTCATGAAAAGATACACATCTTATTCTTTTAATTTCTTTTCTGTCTGGAAAGTAAATAAGATAAGCTGGACTTGTTGGATCATATCCAACAAAAATTCCTTGTTGACTCCTTGGGTCCAATTTTTAAATTTATTTTGGATATAAGCAAAGCATGTACTACCAAATGTATGCATATTGCTTATGTCAGGTTTTTGAGATGTAAACATTTCATAGGAAGTTTTTCCAGTTCTTCTATTGAAGCATCTATTTCTTATATAAGCTGATGTTCTAATTGCATAATTCCACAAGTTTTTTGGTAATTTAGATTCTATCAATAAACATCTTGCCATTTCAAAGAGTGTTTTCCAAGATCTTTCAGCCATTTTGGTGTGGTGAATAAGGAGCTGAAAATTCTTGTTTTATTTTATTTTTTACAAGAATATTTTAAAATTTTGTACAAGTAAATTTAAGAGCATTGTCTGTTCTTAAACTTTTAATAGATCCATAAGGTGACATATCAGCTAAAAATCTTTCTGTTGCATCTGCTGCTTCTGATTTATTTTTAAGAAAATAAACCACTAACAAAAGTTATTGCATATTTTTTTTGACAATTTAATAGAATATAGTACATACCAATTACAAAAGCAAAAAAAAGTTTTCAAATATTAATATTATGACATTTTTTTGCACTTTTTATTTCCAATTTCATTAATTTTTCCTTAAAAAACTATAGCTCAGTACGTTATTTCATTGATATAGTTATTCAGCCTTTTATCTTTATAGAAAAAAAGTACAAAATCTTTCTACCGCGTCATTTTTTTTTTATCTCATAAAATAAAATAGGGGGGGGGTGATAGACCTCGTAAAAAATATTTCCCTTAATATATTTTAGAAAAAAAACTATTTCAGATGTATTTACATCCAATGGTAAACATTTATGGAAATTTTCGGGAAAATCAGATTATTAATTGATTTTTCATAGAATTTTTTTAAAATCCTCTTATCGTAACTTGTTTTTAGCTACGTTAAATTTCAGTTGATTTAACAGTGCAAAAATGAAAACATTGTTTTTCAATCATAATTTTCATTATTTTCGTAAGCTGATAAAAATTTTTTTAAAAATCATCAGGAGTTTGTTTAATGTTCTTTCTTTCGAATGGAAAAATTTTTTCAAGAAAATATTAATTTTTCTGCAAGTTTCATTGTGTTAAATGTAGGGGGGGGGTAAATTTCACAGGGTAAAATTGGTAGTACCTAGTAGACATTAACATTTCTTTTCAGAGTATCTGGATCAATGCAATGTCTTTTTTTTTTTCTTTTTTTTTTTACATAGGGATTTAAATGGGGCATCCCGTGAGGATTCTACTCACAATTCAGTAATAATGGATCTGTGGGACTAACTTTAAAGAATCCCCCTCTACCCAGGCAATGTTGGGTAACCGCTGCTAGTCATGAATAGTTCTCGCATTTATTCTGTCTGGAGGAAATGATATTCAATAAAAAAGATATTGTTCTGCAAATTCAGCATGTAAATGATGCTATTTCTTTGCAAAAGAAATGAATAGAATAAAGTTTTATTATGAGTTTTAAGGATTGTTGAATGGATTTTAATTTTGGTTGGTTGATCGATTTTAACGGCATATCTACCTGTATGGGGTTATGTCATGCCTAACGGTTAGGAAGTAATATATGTTGTGTATTTATATTTATACTTTTTTTAGTAATTGGTTTTAACAATGTGTTAGTACCATTAGGGATCATGTTGTATGGGATTGATTAAGTTCATGTCTATATTCTATGGTATAATTTTATTTCCCTTAAAAATGACAGAATGTCCTCTATGTTGATATTTTCAAATAGATCTTTCATATTGTTTGCATTAAAATAATTTTAATTTTGGTGAAAACAAAATATTTAAAATATTTTTTATTAATTACTTCCCTTGATATTCGATTTTTAAAAACCTTTTTTTTTTCGTCAATAACTAATGTTAATGACGAATCATTTTGAATTTTAAATTTCTATCAATTGGGAAAGATTAGTTTATTTAGAATTTTAAAAAATCTTCCTATAGTATCCTGGTATATTGATACAAGACGTTCAACCCTAAGACACCAGCTGAAGTGAACACTACCATTATATAATTGTTGTTTTTTATTATGCTACTACCACCACCACCTTGTTGTTTATACGTATTAGGCAGCCATACTTAAAAAGAATAGAAGATATTACACCCCTCAAAAGAAAAGAAAAAGAAGTAAGTATAACGTCCACTTTAAATACTACTTTTTTTTACAAAATCAAAAGACTAACGTAACGAAGAAGGAAAATTAAGATGAAATATATTTTTTACGAGAGTGTTTTATCCTTTATTGAATCTAAATATCTGGAATTAAGTGAATTAAAAAAAATGAATTCAATCGTTTTGTGAAATTAATTTTTAAAATTATATTCCGTAAGACGGAATATAATAAAACAAAAGGATTATTTTGAAAATGAAAAGTATCACTCAACACTTTTCTTTTTCAAAATCATCTTTTTGTTTTAAAATGTTATAAATTTCGTTCTCAAGTTTTCTTGTTTGTGTTTGAAAAGAAAAAAAAAATTTGCTCACTAAAAAAAAACTTTCATTTTTTATAAATGTTTTATTTTTATCGAGAATTTTAAAAAAATGATAATTTACGCGGATAATATTTAGTTCTGTATACGGACTTTTATACAAAAGTAAGATAGAAAGAAGAAATACTTGAAATTTGAACAAATATTTATTTTTGTGTATTTTGTAGGTACCACCAATTTTCCCTGTGAAATTTAACCCCCCCCCCCTCCACTATATTTAACACAATGACACTTGCATAAAAATTAATATTATCTTGAAAATTTTTGTCCATTCGAAAGAAAAAACATTAAAAAAAACTCCTGATGATTTAAAAAAGATTTTTCAGCTTACGGAAATAATAAAAATTATAAATTAAAAACAATGTTTTCATTTTTGCAACGTTAAATCAATTGAAATCTAACGTAGCCAAAAATAAGTTATGACTACGTTTTTTTTTTAAATTCTATGAAAAATCAATTAATGGTCCGATTTTTACGAAAATTTCATAATTATTTACCTTTCGATGTAAATATGTCTGAAATAGTTTTTTTCTAAAATATATTAGGAGAGATTTTTTTACGAGGTCTACCCCTCTCCCATATATTATTTTATGAAATATGAAAAAATGAACCGGCAAAAAACGATTTTTACTTTTTTTCTCTAAAGATAAGACTTTGAATAATTATATCAGAAGATTTTTATAAGTCTCTGTACCAGACCTTTTTAGTAAAAGAACCATGAATACAGAATTCTACTAAAAAAATATGAATAAAGAAATTGACCGTGTTGTAAATAAACTGACCGTTTTATTTATTTTTCACGATAACGATGAGTACTTTTTCGCCAATCGGATAATTTGATATTTAGATTAACTGTTTTTCTTTGTAACAACTCTTTATGTTCGTTATTTCATTTTTGCGAGATGTAAAATAATAAAGTTAAAAATATTTATGTTTCTTCCTAAACCGATCACGTGACCTATTTTGGTGGTACCTAGTATTTTGTTATAGAAAAGATTAGAGAAAATCAGGTTATAATTAATTTATGTTAAGATCCGATAAAACCGGAGATATTTTTGGTTTGAAGAATTGTTTAAATTTTTTAAATTGTATAACTGTTACACCATCTAAAGAATGTAAACAAATTCCTTGAAGAATTTGCAGAAAAAATTATTTAGTGAAAAAAAACCAAAAAAACCCTGATATTTTAAAATCTCTTAACTTATTATTAGTTTTTGTTTTTTGTTTTTTGTGGTTGTTTTTTTTTTTTTTTTTTAATTCTGGCTTTATTCTTGATTAAAGGAATTTACTTTTTCAAACCGTATTTGGTCGACTAAATTCTGGGGCATACTTTTTTTGCATAAGTCTACTGGACAGGTGTTAGTGGAATATGAAATGAAGTCCAATGTATATATTTTTAATTCCTCAATTGGGGTTAATACTTTTAATAAAAATCAAACTCTTATGAAAACATAACTTAAAACATTAACTCATTTATAAGTTAAAAAAATAAATTCAACGACAACATTAATTGATGTTGTATAGATTTAAAGTTGTTGCGTAGTGATTCAGTTATACACTTTTGGGACCTCAGAATTACAAAAGTTTCCTTTGTTTTTCTTTTTTCTTTTTTTTTTTTTTTTTTTTTTTTTTTACTATTACTCTGAAATAGAGATATCATAGAATAACAATGCTGAGGTAAAAAAAAAAAAAAAGAAAAAAAAGTGTATAACTGAATGACTAGGCAATAACTTTAATTTTATACAATATCAATTAATACTGTCGTTTAATTTTTTTTTAAAAACTTATAGGATATTGAAATTTGTCATTATTGCACAAATGTTGTACGTTTAAGATATGAACTGCAAAAGTTGCCGTACAATCCATATTTAACAAAATAAATCTGAAGTTACAGAGCCGCCTGTGACTGTGAAGTCCAATGTTTGAGAAACATTCTCGACCACATATGTTGCATGGGAAGGCTGTCCCTGAAGATGTTGATGTGCTGGTGCTTTCTTCTGGACCTCTTAGCTTCATGGTGTTGTGTCAGGATGACTTCAGACATGAACAGTCCTCTACGGAGAGCCTGTCACCACCGAGAGCGGTCCTGAGCCAAATTTTCCCTGCTGGAAAAAAATTGGTTTGAATTTTTCTGAATAGCCTGGAGTTGGTTCACTAATATAAGGGAGAGGTAACAACTACCACTAAATCCAAGACTTTAAAACCCAGCAAATACTGATTCCTGGTGAAGCACTCTTGTTCTCTGCTGTCATGTTTTCCAAAATATCTTTGATAATATCTTTCATATATACAACATATACATGTACAGGATCTTAATTTGGATATCATCACATTGGCCATTTTTACTGCCTACTGGTCTCTAAGAAAGGAGTGGCATGACGCTTCTTTACTGATGTCATTAAGTTCATTTCATAAACACCGTAAAAGTGTACAAGGAAAAACAAATAACATTTAATGACGGATACAGTGAATACTTTTAAAGAAATAGAAAATCCTCAAAGAAATAGAAAGCTCTTACCGTTGTTGCCTTTTCCGACTGGTCATGTAGAAAACTCTAACTCTAACTCTAACTTACCATTTTCTGGTTAGGGTTCATAGACTGCAGAAACCAGTGGTCAGCACTACTCAAATTCAATACTGTGGTTGTAGTTAATTTTTATAAACAAAAATAACTATATAAAAATAAGACATAATTAACTGGTCGGTTCAGCAGCAGTTACAGCCATCTTTCTAGATTTGTAGGATCTCACTTGGTTCTTTATCATTATCTTTAGTCCCTACTTGTTGATGTTTGCAAATTTTATAACTTTATACACCATCTATGTGATCGCTATAGGTTATGCATTGTTGGAGATGACTGTGTACAAAAATACACATCTACCAAGCTCTTGTTTGTACCATCCTCCTATACGGCTGTGAAACTTAGCCAATGAGGGCTGAGGACCTGCGCAAACATCAGGTGTTTGGGCATTATTGACTTCACTGACTATATTACACATTCTTTTTCTCTTGATGTGGTAGAAGTGTTTGTAGGTCACCTGAGTTAATGCTATTTTACCATCCAGTTGCTCTTTCTACACGGATGTCCAATAATCGACTTAAACCAACTGCACAGAAAATATCATTGTCAAATTTAACATGTGTAATGCATTCAATGCCATCATGCAGATATCTTCATCAACACTGAATGTAGTTTCTGAAAAAAGTATTTACAGTTCACTATCAAGATAGATGTCATTGCCCGATGAGGAGGGCCTGTTTTCAACGTAGAGGAACTAAACACTTGATTGGCCAGTTCATTTTGTCATTAGACAGCTCACTGTCATTTTCATCACCTACTGGATTAGACGTCTATATCTTGAATGAATTACTTTGCAATGTGATTATAACATTACACTGTGTATGAAGAGAAATTACTTATGTGGGAGCTCAAAGCAAGCACGAACATGTCTGGTATACAAAATGAGAAGATCAGGGGGGAGTGTAGCGATTGACTACAGAGATTGAATTCACAACTTCCTGATCGTGAGTTGTGGCTTGAAGTCTGACTACCTCATTGGTGTATATGCAAATTTCTACTGTGCGATGGTGGCACTGGGCATGATTTGGCTCAGATGTGGGATCTTGGTCTGGGCAGTGAATCATCATTTAAGGCTGAGAGAGTTGGGTTTGATCTTGCTAATGAGAACACAGATATGTGTCAAACAAGAAATGAGTAAGCTTTGGCAGATTGATTGAAGACTGCTGAAAAATTGTAGCAGGTGACTTTTGTTGTTTGGAGAACATCTTTTTCATTGGAGAGATCCGGCTCTCCAACCCAACGAATTTCTGTTTCCATTATACACTGTTACATCATTATGCTCGTATGTATCAAAGAAGAGGTCATTGAATGTGCTCTTTCAAATTGGACACTAATTCCACTGGCTATGGCTGTATGACTTCTTGACCTACACTTGACCTACACATTTCTTGACCTACACTCATGAACAAAATAAATGGGCCAAGCAAGTATTATACATTTTATTGTACAAAAAGCTAAATTAAACAAAATACAATTGAACAAAAAACAAAAACGAGTCTTATATACACAGAACAAGACATTTACTTTAATAAATGCTTAGTATGGAATCGCTTTCCCCTTTGATTTCTTTAAAAGATTAATCCTTTTAACCATTCTCTCAACCAACTTGGAAAACTGTGAAGAGGGGATGCTATTCCATTCATTTTGCAGAGCTTCCCACAGTTTTTCTTTGTTTGAAAAAGTTCTTCCAGCCAATGCACGAGATGTTATGGCCCAAATATTCTCGATTGGGTTTAAATCGGGGCTTTGGCCAGGCCAAAACATCACATCAATTGAATTATCGGCATGCCATTTCTTAGTGACTTTAGCGGTGTGTGCAGGTGCATTATCTTGTTGAAAAATAATGTTATGGGATACTCCCAGCTTCTGTTTTGAATTGTTTGCTATGGTCAACATAAGTTTTCTTTTGGTCCTTCAAAACAGTCAATTTAAATATTGAAAATCTGCTTGTAAGTCATATTAGACTGCCTTAATCCTGTAATTCAGTTTTTCATATCCTCACCTAGATGCGATCTTACCTTTTTAGGACTCATTTTTACCACTAAATCATTATATACTATAATATTAATGATCTGAAAAATAGGAATTTGCAGTTAAATTTCAGTAAATTCCTGAAAAATATCGAAAAATCTATTTTCTTCCTTCTTTCAATCTTGGTCCATTTTTTCTGTTCACAAGTGTAGATGTTAATAAGGATTTTTTTTTATTTTTAGAAATTGCCTAAAGAACAAAAGAATTTAAATTTGGATGAACAGAAAAAATACACAAATATAGAAATATCTTGATGAAAAAAACATGAATAATCTTTATTTAGAAATATTTTTCAGGATTGAACAATTCTTAGTTTTCAGTATAAAAGAAATGTTTTGAAATTTCTAAGATTAGCATGTGTATCAATATATTTTTCAGTCGTAAATTGTTTAATAACAATGTAGAATACAGGAGATTTACTCTTTTGTAAGATTATATAACTTTTGACATGTAAGTAGATATATGGTCAAAATTACTTACTGACATGCTGGAACTGGGAGTGTGGTTGAGGAGTGCTTGCTGGCATGCTGCAACAAATGAGAAGCCAAAAGAGATGAGAGATGTCTTCTTATAAGAGAGTGCAATGCATTATGGGTAAATGGGTGGGGATAAAAGACACCCGCTTCTCAGAAGAGGCAAAACTGGTTATTCAGTGAACAGGCGTCAGTGAAGGAAGAAATAAGCAAAGAGAAAAGAAAGAATGAGGGAAGAGAAAGGAAAGCAGCTGTAGGAGAAAGGAGGGAAATACAGCAGTTTATGATAACAAGGAACTTTTTTTGCATTTTTCATAAACAAATTTGTTGACCAGTGTAGACCAAATTTTCTTGCTAAAGTGGATGAGTGACACCCAAGAAAAAGATTTTGGAAACCACAAAATACTTTGAATTTTTTTCTTCAGATTATATAACTTTTGGTTTGTTAATTTGTAAATATTAAATTTTTATTTTTTTTATTTTTTTTTAGATTACACTGGCTTGCGTTAATAAAACATCCAAAGATCAAATGTTTACCAAGTGATATATGATCATCATTTTTGCTGGATTCAAAAATACCTTTCATTATATTTGGTCAGTGCTGGTTTTTAAGTTGTGCTTGAATACTTCACAACAAATTGTATATAATAATAAAACTTATTCAAAAGCCTGTAAACTATACAAATAGAGTTATATTACTGTTCTATACATTTCAAGTAAGAGCTTGTATCTTAAAAATTTGATCTGATTAGAAAAAATGAGTATGATTTTTGGATTCAACTATTATATATTCAACCTTGAAAATATTGCAGTATTATATAACTTTTGACATGTTTTTAGATATTTTCACATTCGTTTTTTTTTTTAGATTATAAAACTTTTCAAACATTGAAAATATTTTTTTAATGTTTTATCAATAATAATTTTTCTCTTCTTTTCAGATAGAATATTTTCCCAAAATTTGTATATCAAGAAATTTAGTAACTACAGACTTATAAGTAAACATGCAAAAAAACTGTGAAGAGGAACATTGTTCTACTCAGGTGGACGGTTCAGCTTTATCACAAGGTTCAAGTCAAATAGATGAAAATACTGAGGAAAAATTTTCTTGTCTAGTGTGTGGATTGACATTTTCACATGATTGTCTTTTAAAAAGACATGTACGAACACATACAGGAGAAAAACCATTTTCTTGCCAAGTGTGTGAATCAGCATTTACAGAGAAATCCAAGTTAAAAATACATATGCGAGTACACACAGGAGAGAAACCGTTTTCTTGCCACATTTGTGGAAGAGGATTTTCCAACAGGTCCAATGTAAAAACCCACATGCTAATCCACACTGGAGAGAAACCATTTTCTTGCGAAATTTGTGGAGCAGCATTTTCACAAAACGGCAATTTACAGACCCACATGCGAAAACACGCAGTCAGTGAATTAAAATTGTCAGATAATTCCGAGTTGAAAAAGCTCCCAGACAAACTATTTTCATGCCAAGTTTGTAGCTCGGTGTTTACATTGAATTGCAATTTGAAAAGGCACATGCGAATACACACAGGAGAAAAACCATTTTCTTGTCAAGTGTGTGATTCTGCATTTTCAGATGAGAGTAGTCTTATAAGACACATGCGAACACACACAGGAGAGAAACCATTTTCTTGCCAAATTTGTGGAGCAGCATTTTCACTGAAATTCTGCTTAAGAAAACATATGCAAATACATACAGGAGAGAAGCCATATTCGTGTCAAATTTGTGGATTAGCATTTTATGACAAGGCTGGAATGAAAAGACACATGCAGAAACACACAGGAGTAAAACCATATTCTTGCAAAGTTTGTGGATCAGCATTTTCATACAACTGCAGTTTAAAAATACACATGAGAAAACACACGGGAGAGAATCCATATTCTTGTGAAATTTGTGAATTGCCATTTTCAGACAAAGGCAACTTAAATAGACACATGCGAACACACACAGGAGAGAGACCATATTCTTGTCAAGTCTGTGGAAAAGCTTTTACTGAGAATTCTACTTTAAAAAGACACATGCAAAAACATGAAGAGAAACCATTTTCTTTTCAAGTTTGTGGATCAGCATTATCAGACAATTCTGGCATTGAAAAACACGTGTAAATATACCTTTATTCTTATGAAGACTGTGATCAGCATTTACAGAGAATTCAACTTTCAAAGTCCACAAGTAAATGCACACATAAGAAAAAAAATTTTCTTGCCAAATTAATGGATCAGCATTTTCATAGAATAGCACACATTGTTAATCTAAGAAAATGCTCATTTACCAATTTGTCTACAAAAATGTTTTTTCTTTTGTGTGCATTTCTTCAGTGTTGTGTTATACCTTTGGTGGGCCGTGGGCTCTCTGCATATATCTGCTCATTATCTTTGCACATTTTGTCTTTCGTTTTCTCTGGCTGTGGTTGTCTGCAAACTTAGGACCCTCCAATAGTTGTGTCCATCATACTGCCTTGAGGCAACCCTGCTAAAAGGTAAACAATTAATAAACAAGAGAATACAACAAAGACAAGACAAAGACAGAATAAGGTGAAACATTCAAAAATGGTCAGAGAGATGGTATATGACTTGCATTCATTCTCCTTATTTAGTCATCCTTCCTATCTTCTATTATGAGGAGGAGGGAACCCCCCTCTGTCCACTGTCAAGACTTCTACTTTGATCTCTGGTCTGCTCTAAAAAGTGATCTGTCTTCTTCAGCTCCTGGATCCTGACTCTCCTGGTCAACTGCTCGATTCTAACTGTCTCGGTCAACTCCTAGGTTATGACTGACTTTCAAATTTCCCACTCTCCCCTTATTTCTCAAAATCTCACTTCTAAGGCTCATGCCTTCTCGTTTTCACGGGATTTAAAAATCTTTTGTCTAAGAGAGACCTCCAAAAGTTTCTGACCCCTGGTGTTTTTATAGCTTACTAGGCTTTTAACTACCTTGCAACTTTGCCTAAAGCCAGACATTTTGTCTCTACCTTATTTTAATGGTTCTCCTGACTTCCTATTGACACCCATACCTACATAAACTTCTGTATACACATACCTATACACACCCACAAATATATATGTATAACAATATAATGTACCTATATGGGGCTAACTTTAATCTCATACTACTTATTTATATAACTAATACACCTTTTTATATATATATACGCACACTTGGCTGCACCCAATTGCATTCATGCAGCATCCGTAGTGTCATAGTTATTTAAACTTGAATTCCCAGTTAATGCTGATCATACAAGTTTGACAAGAAATTTGTTTTTTTTCTCTCATGTGCATTCACATTCTATAAAGCCACATGTGAGTGCATACAGGAGAGAAACTGTTTCTTGTAAAATTTGTATCCTTTACTGTAAATTCCAACTTTAAAGCCTACATGTGAATACATGGGAGAAAAACATTTTCTTGTTAAGTTCATAGTTCAGAATTTTCAGACAATGCAAAGACACACATCTAATTTAATGAAACACATGCAAACAAATGCAGACACAACACCAGGTAAAAAAAACTATTAAAAGAAAACAAAGGAAAAGAAAAAAAAAAGAGAAGTAATTTTATTGTGAAGTGTGTGGATCAGCATTTACTAAGTGTTCCTGTTTAAGTCACATCTGAACACTCACAGGAGAGAAACCATTTTCTTGTGAATTTTGTGGATCAGCATATTCAGAGAGTTTGATTTTAAAAGAGCACATGCAATCACACACTGGAAAGGAATCATTTTCTTGTGGGGTATGTGGATCAAGACTTTCATGGAGTTCAAATTTAAAACAACACATGCAAACTCTCACAAAAGACAAAAGATTAAAAAAGAAATTCTTTTAAAAGTATGTGGATAACCACTTTTAAACAATACTACATTTTTAAAAAACATTCAAATACACACAGTAGAAAAATCATTTTTCTTATGAAGTATGTGTATCTTCTTTTAAAATGAGTTACATTTTTCAAAGACTTATTCAGATACACACAAGTGATGACCCATTTTATTGCCAAATATGTGGATCAATTTTTACAAGGGTCGGATAGAAACCTTTTTCATTTTGAGTATATGGATCAATATTTCTTCTGGAATGCTAAATATTGGAATTGAAATTATTTTTGAAAAAACTGATTTAATCTCGCTCACCAATTATGTAACAATGTGACCCAAGGTCACAATTATGGAGCATTCAGTGAAGATCGAATGCTCTCTTCAGTAGTAATGGATCTGTGAGACTAGCTTGCTAACCAATACACCACGATAGGGCGCCTGTAAAAGTTAATTGTAACATGATTGTAAAAGGCGTTTTGCCTTGAACGTTCGTGCCTTCTGTCTATAAGGTCTGAGTTGGACTAACCTACTTCTTTTGCTAGGAGCAGTCTGATACTGTATAGTGTCCTTTTTATTTTCAACATAGAAGTGGAGTAAAAAAAACTCCTTGGTCTAGCGCTAGTGAAAGGGGGATAGACTCCCTCGCTGATTTGCTGATACCAACTTTAGGCCACCCTGATGACTTTACTCACTTATTTGTGTTATATTTACTTCCATGCACAGTTTTTTTGGTGTTTTTTTTAAAATCCAAAATGGAGATATAAAGAAAACTTGCTTGAAACTTTACTAAAGACAATTTTTTGTTTTTTGTATATAAAAAAGAATTCAATTTTATAACATTTAAAAATGTGATGTCAGAAGCATCATAAAAGTCTGTGCCTAGGTTTATTTCATGGCACCCACTTCTGAAAAAGATGTATTTTAAAAATCTGCCGTAAAGCAAATACTTGAGGTCCCATTCTTTTAAATTTCTGATTTAAAAATGCCTATATTTTTGTTCTTAAAAAGGCAACTAATGCTTCTAGCAGATTAGTTGTTTAAGATTTCATCAATATGTTAAATGAATATATTGTTATATAACTCTTTAACATATCAGGTATAAAAATGACGAGATAGAAGACAGAATGAGGGGATGATAATGATGATATTAGTTCTTACTTCTTTGCTTCTCATTTGTTCAGTGGCCATTTTCTTTTGATTTCTCTTTTCAAGCTGGGTGTTTGCCCATCTCTTGTTTAATAAATCAAGCAAGACTTTGTTGTTTTTAAAAAATTTTTTTATCTGTATTACAAAACCCCAGTCCAAAAGGGTTCTTGAACCACGTGGATAAGAGTCTGGCATCTTGAGCAAGGAACTCCTGTGTTCACTCCTGCCGACTGGTTGCCGGCAACTGCTAATTAAACCTAATTTCTTTTCTCACACCTTCCTACAGCCAATCAGAAGTCGGCATGCAGGTCAGCGCAAGGTTTAATGCTGCCAATAGCTATAACAGTAACTTTCCATTCAACCTTGTTGTTTGAATCTTTCAAACTTCAATTCAAATATCTAGCTACACTACTTACACAATTCATAGTATACCATAAAGCTTTTTGAATGCAAGCTGCTTACAAAAAAATGCTTTGACATAAGTATCAAAATGTTTATAAAAATCTAATTAAAAATTTAATTTTGTTTTAATTTGAAAATCTTTTTTTTTTATGAATGTCTCTGTTATTGTATAATCCTATTTTAGAGTTTAAACTAGTGGTTCTCAACATTTTTTTTTTTTTTAATCTATGGACCTCTTTGATTCCTATTTTACTGTTTATAATTAGATATTTTTTGTTTGCCTGGATGCCCCAAAAATGTTATATGATCCGTTGCAGACCAACTTTCTTAATGCAAATATTGCTTTCCACTTTAGTACACAAAAACACAAGCACAAATATTTTGACAATAAAATTACATTTTATACAAGTTCCTTTTTGTTTTCTGTCTTATTCAGGTAACTTCAGGAAATTTCAAAGCAAAGTCTTTTCTGTTTTCATTCATTTTCAATGTGTATGAATAGCTTGTATAAATTTGCCTTATGTTGTTTCATGGTTTGTAGAGTCACACTATCTTCCCTCTCCAATGTAATACTAATTCAACATGTAATGCCACCTTCTCCTAGCAACATCAGTAAAACACATCAACACACATAATAGACACTCAACCAAATCATTTATGTTGGAGGTGCGTGGTGTAATGGTTAGAGTCGTAGAAAATGGACTCGTCAGCTCGAGTTCAAATCCTGACGAAACTACATTTCACATAGCACTAATACCTTTGGAAAAGATGAGAACATGAGGCAAGTGGTAGAAATAGGGACTGTGGAATTGAGGATTCCCTACCTCCAAGGACTAAGCGTGTTCGTATATGTCTGGTCTGCGCAGGGGTGGGGAGTGTAGCGAGTGACTCAAGATATTGAACTCACAGCCTTCACATCGTGAGGAGTAGCTTGCAGACTACTGTCACCCTGTTGAATATGCAAATTCTGCGCCGGTCAGAAAGCATGTGATTGGTCTGGATGTAAAATCGTGGGGAGACATTTACTTATCCTACCTTCACACAGAATGGAAGTTGTGTTTTGATCAACTTAAAGTGAAGTAAGACATGTTTGAGCAAGTGAATTTTTGACGGATTGAGCAAGGACTACTGTGAGTGTTGCTGGCAAAATTTGCGAGAGGGGATTTTTACGGTTGAAGAAATTGATTATAGAGATTGCGTTTGGTCATCACTTGAAACAATCAATTTCAGTTGAGTCAGCTCTATCCATTAAAAGATAGGGTAATTTATGAGGAAGTGCGTCTGTCTGAAATTGCTGCCCGGTGAATTTTAAAATAACAACCCCAACTATCGGCGCCACAGTGGTGTTACTTGAAAGAAAACAACCAACTTAGGGCGTTAAATGTATTTGAGGGGGGGGCTCTTTTTTGTCTTAATTCTTGTTTATTTATTTTGTTCCATTCAAAAGAAAAAAACATTAAACCTTTTTTTGTCTAATTCTTATTTTTCTTTTTTTGTTGTAATTCTTGTTTATTTATAGAAATTTGTCATATTTCTTGTTTATCTATCTCAGTCTGTTCAAAACTATCTAAACAAGAAATATGACAAATTTCTATAAATAAACAAGAATTACGACAAATTTCGATAATAAGAATTACAACCAAAAAATGTTTAATGTTTTTTTCTTTCAAATGGAAAAAATAAATAAACAAGAATTAAGACAAAAAAGAGTCCCCCCCCCCTCAAATACATTTAACGCCCTAAGTTGGTTTTCTTTCAAGTAACACCGCTGTGGCGCCGATAGTTGGGGTTGTTATTTTAAAATTCACCGGGCAGCAATTTCGGAGGCAGGGGACTGGGACGCACTTCCTCATAAATTACCAAAGATAGTGTGTCATGGGAATAGGAATTTTCAAGCGGTTCCCAAAACCCCACATTCAGACACTTATTTGCCATGGATCATCCAGCAGACACAGTAATGAGAGGACTAAAAGTAACCACTGGTTTCTGGTGCAGACACCTCTTGGAATTTTCACCAGAGCTCTTTTGGCTGGTATGTCCCTAATACCACTGGGTGCCAGACCTGTCCGCCTTGGCTTTAATTTGGATCTTCCTTGATCAAACAGGCGTCAAAAATCTTTTGAAGATCTTATTCAAATAATGACATCATTGTTTTTGCATAATCATTTAGAAAAAATTTTTTTTGCGATTCTTCTCATGACACATGTCGGAATGATAGTCATGCAAATATAATGACATCATTATTTGAATAGGATCTTCAAAAGTTCTTCCATGCCCATTTGATCAGCAGTCAAACTATTAAAAATGATTTCCCAGATTGGGTCATTACTATGATCTGTGAGTATTGCCAGCAAAATACTGCAAGAGGGGACATTTGTGGTTGAAGAAATTGATTATAGCAATTGTGTTTGGTCATCACTTGAAACAAACATTTGAGCCAGCTCCATCCATTCAAAGAGTGCCATTTTCAAACAGACAGGTTTTGCTTTTCACTGTCAACTTCCGTAGATTTTTCTTCATTAGAATTTTACTGTAAGATTTTTAAAAAGTATAATTCGTGTTTATTTACAGACCAAAGACACGTTTTTATATTAAAATAGTTTTTGATTTTTTAATTTTTTTTATTATTTATTTCATGTTGTTAATTTAATAGCAATTTTTTAAAATTATAAAACTTTAAACGAAAGACATGTTTAGTTATGTTTCATGTGGTTATCACTTCAGTAGCATTTTTTTAAATTATAAAACTAAAAATGAAGGACATGTTTTTATATTAAAGACGTTTCTTTTTAGTTATTTCATGTTGTTAATTCAATAGCAATTTTTTTTTAATTATAAAACTTTAAACGAAAGACACATTTAACACGGGAATGGTTTACAGTTTTATGAGAAAATCCGGAAGTTGACAGTGAAAACCAAAAACTGGCCATTTGAAAATGGCTCACAGCCGGGGTGCCTTATTTCTAACTTGATCCCATGTTAAAATAGGATTATATAAACCTTGTGAGAATTATTTCTCGCCTTCCTCCTGTCTAATCCATTTCATGGCAGTGAAGGTAGTGCAGGTGGTTGCCAGCAGGTTTGTACATTTTCTTTTTTCTTTCTTGTAGTTAACGCATGGTTTGACCCAAGGCTTTTTAAGTCCTGGGTCATCCTCCACAGGCAGTGGCTTTTTGTTTTATTACGTTCATTTCAATGAGATACCAAGTCGTTTTCCCCCAGTTGACTAGGCAAAGAGACCCAGTTCGAGAGAGAAAGAGGGTCGCATAATACTAGTGGTTAGCTGTGAAGTTGACAGTGAAAAGAAAAACCTGTCCGTTTGAAAATGGATCACAGCCGGAGTGCCTACTGGTGACTTGATCCTTAATAAGCACCATTTGTGTGGTGAGAAAAATGTACATCATGGAAACTTGGACTATCTAAGTCAGCATTCTTCGGTCGATGGGGCTATAACACTGCATCACACTCGAGACGCCACTCCCTGTCCAAGTCCATGCTCATGCTGTCCTTCAAGAATGCTCATTTTGCAGTTTGTCTTTGAGACTAAGTCTCCTGACATATGCTTGAAAATATCTTGCATCATGATCGGGGTTAGTATCCTTTCCACTCTTCCCAGTATCTATACTGGGAGCAAGGACAGCATTCCAATCACCCACTGAGCCGTGTCAGCCAGGGCTTTAGAATACACCTCTGCAGAGGGGTAAGACTCCTCTAATAGGAATAGGACCACCTGTTAGCTGTGAGTAGCAACCGATGATGCTTAGGGATGGAATCCTGGTGCATGAGGAGTCCACAATATGCAACACCCCACTTTGGTCTTTAATTAGGCTAGATGGGCGGGCAGATATGCGAGTCACGTCAAGCCCTAGCACCTATATGATAGTTCCCAACCCTATTGCCATTATGGCAAGCCCCAATCGTTTTTATCATATGTGCTTGAAGGTGGGGTCTCAGGATCTTATTGTCCTGGGTATGACGTTAAACTCTAACTGATGGTGAAGTTCCAGTTCTGGAGTTCAGGGACTATGGAGTACCCTTTCACCACCATTACTGCCAGGTCCACTCTGTCCTAGGGTGGTAGGACATGTTAGGGTCCCATCTATAGGTTAAATAGAACAAAATAATGTGTTTAAGAAAATTGAGTTTTTAAAAAAATTGAGTTTAAAAAAAAAATTGAGTAGCCATCAAGAATGAATAAAACAAAGCATCTTCAGCACAAAATGACCCAACAAGGGTTGACATGCCAAAAAATCAAACCAACCAAGCAATCACCCACTAATTCTTTTTGATGGAGAGAAAAAAAATCATGAAGCTCCTTCTTGACATTGAGTGTATGAACCCCAAATGAAATGAAAACCCTTGTCCTTTATAGTAACATCCACTATGCAGAGTCTACCTGCCGAATCTGCAAAAGCTGCATTGCTTTCAAGGTCCTGCAGTAATCTGAACATTAGCTACATAAATAAGAGTAATCTCCCCTTGTTTGTTTTACTTTGAGGAAGCCTTATGCTTTTGGTTGACCATTTTCATTTCAGCGTAAATCTACACTGAAAATACAAATTTGTTTGAATCAATACAACTGCATATTTTAACACGAAAATATCATAAAATATGTTCTTAATTGTGCTTGTGCTTGTGCATTATTTGAAATTAACTTAATTGTTATTAAGAACAACCTAAACATGCAGCTTCCTCAAAGTGAAACAAATAAAGGGGGGTTACTCTCAATTATGTAACTAATATTTAGTTTACCAGTCCTGCAAACCAGCCAAGTAAGACCGTCAAAAAATGCTGAAAAATGCTTAAAATCCTTAGACAGAATCTCTTCACAGTCGTTTGAATCAAAGTGTGTCTCTTGAATACAGCACACATCAGTAGCACCCACGGTTCTTCAGGTACTTACATTGTCTATCCGGTAGACTGTGAATTCAGGGGCATAAATGTTTACCATAGTCTACTGGACAGATGTTAGTGGAATATGAAATAAAATCCAATTTATATATTTTTGATTTCTCAACTGGGATTAATACTTTTAATAAAAATGAAATTTTAAGGAAAACATAATACATTAATTCATTTATAAGTTTTTTTAAAAATTAAAGGACAGCATGTACTATACTAGGCACTGCCAATTTGACGTATGTTTTTCATTTTAAAAACAGATTTAAATTAATTAAATCGATTATTTAAGGTCACATTTTTGTCTATGTCAAAAAGTAGTAACATAATGAGCATCAGTAAGAAAAAAAAAGCAAAATAATACTACACATAATTTATTTTTAATACATTTTAAATAATTTCCAGTCAATTTTGCTAAAATATGGTTTAAATGCTTTCTAAAGGTAACGTAAAATCCGTATTTTACAAAATAAATTTACCCTCTCCACACACACCAATTGAAAAAATTACCAAAAGTCAGGGAATTATCCAATTTTAATGAAATATATCATATTTAATGATATATCAATGAATGATTTTACATTACCATTAGACAGCATTACGGCCATATTTGAGCAAAATTGACTGAAACTACGCCATCGTCTTTAGTAGTCGGAAGGATGCTAACATATCAATGAATGAATTTTATAATGCATCAGTTATTTTATTTCAAAACTTTCTGATTTAATTAGATATTTTTGCTATGGTAAATTAATATATAAAATTCATTTAAAATATGAAACGCCTAATTATAAGTTTTAAATTTCATATTTTTAAATCCTAAAAACAAAATAATTATTTAATAACTACTTTACTTTATTATCATTTTCTAATTATTTTTGGAGTAAAACTCTATTGAAAATTTACCCCCCCCCCCTTAAACAGATCAGATATGGATGTATAATTTTTTTCTATAAGATAATAGCCAATTAAATAACTATCGAAGAGAGTAAAAAAAAAAGTACTTAATAAAAAATATTTTTTTTAGTTTTTCGGTACTTATTTTCTACCAGGATAGCTCCCCTAATTATTTTTTCTTCTATTCACACCTTCGGTATTTTGTCTTTTTATTTATATTGTAATTAGTTTCGACTTTATATAACCCCCACCCCAATATTGTTTCGCCCCCAAAATAAGGGCGGGTCAAAGTTAAGTGACCTGAAAAAAATCAGAAAGTTTTGGAATAAAATAACTGATGCTTCATAAAATTCATTTATTGATAAATCAACACTGAAGATTTCATTAAAATCGGATAATTCCTTGATTATTTTTTTTTCAATCGGAGGTGTGTGTGTGTGGGGGGGGGTTGTAAAACACGGATTTTTCGGCAACTTTGGCAGTGTTTATACTATACTATGCAACATCAATTAATGCTCTGGTTTAATTTTTTAATTTATAAATGAATTAATGTATTAAGTTATTTTTCCTTAGAGTTTAAGGATTCCATTGTTTGACGGGGTTTAATGTAGGTGCACAACGAAAACAAAATATTTTCTTTTTATGAATTATCTCCCTTTCATAAAGAAATAATCTCTCTTTAAAAAAAACATTTTCGCTCGTGAATTGTTTTGAATTTTATCATCCATTATTCAAAAAGGTGTGTTTTGAATTTTTTTAAATTACCACATTTTCTGATATTGCATTGCTCAAAAGAAAAGAAATCAGACGGAAGAAAACAAAATAAGTAAGTATAATTCGAACTTTTCCTTTGAAAACCAAAACCAAAAGACTTTAACGAAGAAGGAAAATTGAGATGAAATCCTTTTAAAGTATTTTACTAGGTATACCCAAAATGAAGCTAAACTGCGTTTTTGACAGAAAATAATTTATCAAAAATCAGAAATTATAGGATTTTAATGAAATTTTCAGTGTTTATTTATCAATGAATGATCTTTATAATGCATTACTTATTTTATTTCAAAACTTTATCATTTTTTCAGGTCACTTAATTTTGACACCCCCCCCTTATGTTGGGGGCGTAACATTTTTTTCGAGTTGGTCTTATAGTTTTCTAATTATGATATAAATAAAGAGATAAAAGACCGAAGTTATGAATAGAAACAAATAAAAATTTACGGTGGCTTTTCTATGAGAAAATAAGTACCGAAAATCGAAAAATAAAATGTAAAAAAATTATAAATAATTAATTTTTTTCGATAATTATTTAATTGGCTATTATCTTATAAAAGAAAAAATTGTACATCGATATTTTTTCTGCTTAAAAAGGTGGGGGGGGTACATTTTCAATGGAGTTTTTCTTCAAAAAGTATACTTTGATATAATAAAATAAGGTTTGCATTGAATAGATATTTATTTTTAGAATCTAAAAATATAACATTTTAAACTTAACATCAGCATTTTCATATTTTAAATGAATTTTATATATTAATTTTTCATAGCAAAAATACTAAATTAAAGTTTTGAAATAAAATAACTGATGCATTATAAAATTCATTAATTGATAAATCAATACTGAAAATTTCATTAAAATCGGATAATTACCTGATTTTTGCTAATATTTTTTTTGCAATCGCGAATATTACATTCAAATTGTTAACAAGCGCTTTAAAACCATTGAAAAAGAAACAGAATGGCAGATCGCGTCGAAATTGACCAAAACAAATCGTTTTAAATCTATTAAAAATAAACTGCAAATGTAATGATATTTTTCTTTTTTTAATGATGGTCATTATGTTACTACTTATCATTTTTAGACAAAAGTTTGACCTTAAATAATAGATTTAATTAATTTTAATTTGTTTTTAAAAACCTAGAAGACAATTTTTGGGGGTATGCCTAATTTTACCTTCGATTGAATCTAAACCTTATCTGGAATTAAATGAATAATTTTTTTTTGAAACACTGATTTAATTGTTTAGTCGTTTTGTGAATTCACTTTATTAGAAAGAAAAATTACATAAGACTTAACACTTTTCTTTTTTTAAGATAATCTTTTAAAACTTTATAAATTTGGTTCTCAAATTTTCTTGTTTTTGTTTGAAAAAAGCCAAAATTTCTGCCCCCAAATAGTAAAAACAAATTAAAATTTTTAATATAAATCTTTTCTTTTAATAGGGATGAAAAAGAATAATTTATGTTATATTTAGTTCTGTACGTACACGGTAGGTACCACCAAAATAGGTCACGTGATCAGTTTAATTAGAGAAAGAAACATAAATATTTTTGAACTTTAAAAAAAAAAACTTGCAAAAACAAAATAACAAACATAAAGAGTTGTTACAAAGAAAAACAGTTAAGTCAAAGATCAAATTATCCCATTGGGGAAAAATTATTCACCGTTGTCTTGAAAAATAAGTAAAACAGTCTCTTTTTTTTACAACAGGGCTAGTATTTATGGGTTTTTTTACTAAAAAAACAAAAAAAAACAAGACCCCCAGTATAGAGACTTATGAAAATCATCTTATATAACTATTCAGACTTTTATCTTTATAGAAAAAAAAAGTAAAAATCATTTTTTTCATTTTTTCATATTTCATAAAATAAAATAGAGGGTGGGGATAGACCTGGCAAAAAATATTTACCCTAATATATTTTAAGAAAACCTTATTTCAAACCTATTTTCATCAAAAGTTTAGTAATTATGGAAATTTCTGTGAAAATCGGACCATTAATTGATTTTTCATAGAATTCCTAAAAAAAGAAAAAGCCTCTAGTCGTAACTTATTTTTGGATATTAAATTTGAGTTGATTTAACAGTGTGAAAATCTAAACATAGTTTTCATTCATAGTTTTAATTATTTCCATAAGCTGAAAAATTTTTTTTAATCATCAGGAGTTTTTTTTAATGTTTCTTGTTTTGTATAGACAAAAGATTTTCCAGATAATAACCTTTATGCAAGTTTCATTGTGTTAAGTATACTGGTGATGGTGGTGGTGGTGGTGGTGGTGGTGGTGGAGTTAAATTTCACAGGGCAAATTGGAGGAATCCAGTACATAGACTTTAATACAAAGGGGAGATATTAACAAATGCTTGAAATTTGTACAAATGTTTATTTTATCATTGGAATCTATGTGCATTTTGTTAAAGAAAATTCTAATATAATTTATCAATGTTTACTTAGAAAATATATAATTTTCTACCTAAAATTACTTTTTTTATTTCTAGTTTTATTTGGTGTGAAGTAGGTATACCTTAGGTACCACCAAAATAGGTCAGGTGATAAGTTTAAGTCATATTGAAAGAAGAAATTTTTAATTTTATTAATTTAAACTTCTTTTTAAAATCTCACAAAAACAAAATAACAAACATAAAGGGTTGTTACAAAGAAAAACAGTTAAATCAAAGATCAAATTATCTGATAGGGGAAAATTACTCATCATTATCATGAAAAATAAGTAAAACAGTCTGTTTATTTACAACACGGTCAGTTTCTTTATTGATATTTTTTAGCAGAATTCTGTACTCAAGGTTCTTTTACTAAAAAGCTCTCATGTTGAGACTTATAAAATCATCTGATATAATTATTCAGACTCTTATCTTTATGGAAAAAAAAAAAAAAAAATCGTTTTTTTGCTAGTTCATTTTTTCATATTTCATAAAATAACATAGGCTGGTATAGACCTCATAAAAAAAATATTTCCCCTAATATATTTTAGAAAAAAAAAATATTTCAGACGGATTTTTATCAAAAGGTAAGTAATTATCAAAATTTTTGTGAAAATCGGACCATTAATTGATTTTTCATAGAATCTTTTTAAAAGCCTTTAGTCATAGTTTGGATACGTTAAATTTCATTTGATTTAACGGTGCAAAAATGTAAACCTTGTTTTTTATCATAATTTTCATTATTTCCTTAAGCTGAAAAATTTTTTTTTAAATCATCATGATTTTTTTTAATGTTTCTTCTTTTTCGAATGGACAAAAAATGTTCAAGGTAATATTAAATTTTATGTAAGTTTAATTGTGTTAAATATAGGAGGGGGGTAAATTTCACAGGGAAAATACTATATACTATACCCAAATATTTGATTGCTTTTCATTTTAAAAACAAATTAAAATTAATTAAATCGATTTTTTTTAAGGTCAAATTTTTGTCTAGATCGAAGAGTCATAACATAATGATTATCATTAAAAGAGAAAAATAATACTAAATATGCAATTTATTTTTAATACATTTAAAACAGAAATTTTCATAAAGATGTGATGCAAAAATGGCGTCTATTTTATTTGAAACTGTTATGTTTTGAAAAGTTTTTAAAAATATGTATAAAATTCTTATAAAAGTTTCCTCTTACAAAAAAGTTTAACATGACTTTATATACATATTAAATAAAAATTTAATTAATCATTTTTAACTTTTATCAAGTAAAATCCGGTTTTTCATTGAAAAAAACTAAGAAAAATACAGACTAAAAATAACTCCATGTGAAAGATCATGCATTGAAGATAAAAAATAAGTATCCTCAGCAATATGTATGGAATTGCCAAAGCATAATAATTGGGTTATACTTTTTTTATTTCTTGTTTGGAAAAGGGATATTATTTTGAACCAATATTTGTTCTTATATTAAATTATATTTGATTTATTTAATTAAATCAAATTAAATTCTTTATTATTCACACAATTTTTTAAAAATTTAAGAATGAAAAGAGAGCAAAAATCAAATTTAATTTGAATTAAATTATTTTGAATTAAAAATGAATGATTGAATTAAAAATAGTAATAATGAAGTGAACTTACTTTATTTTGAATATTGAAGTCTTTCGCAAAACTGAAAGAAAGATTAACTCTCATCTAACCTAAGGGAGGTAATTCCCATGTTAAGTCTTTTGTTTCCATACAATTAATTTTCGAACATTATGTGAATTATATTGAAAATCAATTTAATTGTTTTAAAATATTGAAATCTTTCTTTAAAACACAAAACTAAAATGAAAGTATTAATATGAAAATAAAAACTAAAAAAATAATTTTTTGAGATTTTTTTTTTACTCATTTCGATAATTATTTAATTGGTTAATATCTTATAAAAGAAAAAAATATACATCAGTATTTGTTCCGTTTAAAATGGGGGCACTAAATTTCCAATACAGTTTTCAACAACTACAAACAGCATGGATTTAGAAATGGTGAGACATGTTGACTTATACTAAGTCACAACTTAGAAAATTAAAAGGTGCCGGTAACTTTGCACATGCAAAGTTAGGTTCCTCACCACTCAAAAAATTACTAAAACTGGCTAGAAGAGACTCTTCAACAACACATCTAGGACAAGGAAAAGTCCTATAAAACCACCATTGCCTTGCGGCTCTACCTTATTCCAAGGTATATATTATGCTAAGCGAGTAAACCCTGAAAAAGAAATCTGGAGTTGGAGTCCCTAAGGTGGGTGGTGCTGAATCTCAGTACTTCCCAGCAACTCCTGCAGCACCGTCGTTGCCAAACCGCATTGGTTCCTACCTTTCCTTTCGACCACAACGGCTGTGTGGAGGATCTGCTGCTTGGGCGACAGCTCATCCTCCATAACAACCTGCCCAGGCTATGTAGTTTTCCACTAAAAATGGAGAGGACCACCTTGCCAATAGGAAAGCAACCGGGAGTGACGGCATACCAGCAGAGGTCTTGAAGGTGGGGGAACAGCACTGCTACAACCACTACACAAACTACTCTGCAGCTGCTGGGAACAAGGACATATCCCTCAGGACAAGCAGGACGCTACAATCGTTACCATATACAAGAACAAAGATCGGAGCGACTGCAACAATTACCGGGGCATTTCCCTCCTCAGCATATTTTGAAAAGTCTTGTGCGTGTTACACTGGCACGTCTGCAGACTCTTGCATCTTGCACCTACCCAGAACCACAGTGTGGCTTCTGAGCAAACCGGACAACCATGGACATGATCTTCTCACTACGCCAGCTGCACGAAAAGTGCCGGGGGAGCAGATGCTGCTCTATATCGTATTTATTCATAGACCTACCGAAGGCATTTGACCTGGCCAGCCAAAGTGTTCGCAGTCACTGCACCAGAGATTGCCTTTCAAAAATTGTGCTATTCAGCCACTCACACAGCTGCAAAGGAGAAAAGAGAGGAAACAATGAAAAGTGGACACTACGCCATCGTCTCTAGTAAATGGAAGGATGCCAACAACAATTGATGTATAATTTTTGATAAACTTTTGATTCTGGAATTTTGTCAATACTTATGTATATACCTTTGTGGAATTTATACAACATGCAATGACGCATATGGTTCACTTTGAAACTTTTATCTTCCAACAGCATTAGTTTTTACTAAATACGAAGTTTAACTGAGTATCTGGCATCTGATTTGACCTTGAAAACAGCTCTCTAGACTTAATCTGGTGTTTTAGTTTGGTTAAAGAAAAGCGGACAAAACTTTCCAGTACCCCTAATATTATCTTTCTTTTACTTTACTATGACATTACATTTATAAAGATGCTTAATTTTTTTAATACATTTTTTTATACATGACTAAATTTGGCTTTTTTTAATACATTTTCTACTGTTAAGAAAATATACGCTAAGTGCACATACATTGGCATTTGTATATGCAGGCATGTGTGCAGGTGAACATGTGTGGTATTTAAATATTAATGCTCTACACTGACTTGTCAAATAATTACAGACATCATATATACATGGATGAGTCGTGGGTTTGTGCAACTGTGTATACGTGTATAGGTGTGTCTGAGTATAATTTCATAAAAATAAAAAGATTTGCACATATTATATAAACATGTTAAACGGTCATAATGGTTGTTAATTGAACTACCAAAATAAATTTGGTACTTTGTTTTTTAATATTTTACAACAATCTATATACCTACATAAAACTTATTAGGTATATTGAAAAGCAAAAATTAGATTAGGATAGCTACAGTGTCAAATAAGGGAGTTTAATTTTTTTTAATTATATAACTTTTCACACACGAACCATTTTGAATGTTGGTATGTAACACACTTGATTAGTCTGTTGAAATTTTCATTAGACTTGACTTTTATTTTAGTTACTGTATAAAATTGGCTTAGACATCTTTATCTTGAATTACTCTGCAATGAGATTATAACATTGCACAATTATATCATTAATCTTGGTACACATATTGTGGAAGCGGCCTGGTAACTCATCTTTTCAAATTTCCTATTGGTTATGACTGTATGACTTCAGAAACTAGATGTAAATACATCATTTTTTTCTATTAAAAAACTGACTAAAGAACCAAGAAATTCAAAAATGGATGCACACTAAGCAACAGAAAAATGCAAGTCTCACATGTCCATGTAAAATTTCTTGTCTTAAAAAATAGGATTTTTTTTTTATCAATACTTTCCTAACTTGAACAAGTTATCAGTATAAAAGAAATTCCTTACTACTAAATTGTTTAATAACAATATAGAATAAGGGAATTTTTTAAAGATTATATACCTTTTAAAACAGGAATCATTTTAAATGTTAGTCTGTAAATATTCTTTAAGGATTTATTAATGATAGTGTTTCCTCTTTTCAGGTAAATTATTCTTCTGATGTTTCAAAATCAAGAAATTTAGTAGATACAGACGTGTAAATGAAAATGCAAAAACAACAGGAAAAGGAACATTGCTCTACTCAAGTGTGTGGATCTGGGGTTTTAGAGAATTCAAAATTGACAAAGCTCACAGAAAAAATCACTGAGGGAAAATCCTTTTCTTGTGAAGAGTGTGGATCAGCATTTTCAAAGAAATGCAATTTAAAAACCCACATGCGAATACACACTGGAGAAAAAACACAGGAAAAAAAAACATTGTTCTGCTCAGGTTTCTGGATCAGTATCTTCACAGAATTCAAATTTGAAAAAAAACATAAAAACAAATATTAAGGAAAAATCATTTTCTTGTCAAGTGTGTGGATCAGGATTTTCATCAAATGGTAATTTAAAAAGACACATGCTAATACACACAGGAGAAAAACCATATTCTTGCAAAATTTGTGGATCAGGATTTTCAAAGTATGGTCAATTTAAAAACTCACATACGAATACATCCAGAAGAGAAACCATTTTGTTGCCAAATTTGTGGATTAACATTTTCACTGAATGGTAACTTAAAAAAACATATGCAATACACACAGGAGAGAAACCATTTTCTTGCCAAATTTCACGGAATGACCATTTTGCGAATACACATTTTTCTTGGAATGGCGATTGAATACAAAATTTGTGGATTAACATTTTCACTGAATGGTAACTTAAAAAAACATATGCGAATATACACAGGAGAGAAACATTTTCTTGCCAAATTTGTGGGTTAGCATTTTCACAGAATGGCAGTTTAAAGAAACACATGCAAATACACACAATTACTAATAATCAAGGCCATCCCGGGGATTGCTGGAAGACAAATGGCCAGATGGCAAACAACAATAACATTACATCACTTGAAAGTAAAAATACAGACCATAGGTCTCACTATAGATCCATGAAAAAGTAAATGTCAAGCAGAATCAGGTCATACTACAGCAGAACATAAGCTGGACAATGGCTACCATAGACATGTATATCAGCTGCCTTTAAAAGGGCAAGGGGCAATGCTACATCAATAGGCTTGATATCAAAACTAGGAAAATGCTAAGCCTGTATAAGGTTACCTACCGACATCAGTGCATGGACAGGATATACCTACCAAGAAGAGAGGGCAGTTTAGGTCTCATAGAAATCAACCATGCATACCGAGCCACAATATTAAGCATGGGATAGTATATCAAAAGCTCAATGGATAAAACAATCTCAATGGTAAATGACCATTAAAATAAATGTCTATCAAAACAGACCTCAACTACAACACTTGCAGAAAACTTCAGTGGAGACACATTAAAGAACATTACAGAGGACAACAACAACCCAGCGACCCTGATTGCAAGAAAGTGGAGGAAGGAGTATTCAAAGCAGGAAATGGAGACCAGGAAAGAAGGATGGCGACAAAATAATAGAGCAGGGAAATTTATGGAAGAACTTAACCAGAAATGCATTGACAAGGAAGCTTCACTGCAATGGCTCAAGCATTTGATGTGGAATGAATCATTATAGCTGGACAAGACCAGGGCCTACTCACAAATGGATTTTACAAAATGGTTGGAATACAACCATCAAAAGTCCAAGCCACCTAATGTCTGGATGGTGGATCCTTTTGACAGATGGTCACAACACTGCCTGTCATTACAAAGTATACAAATATCTCTACAGGTAAATCTGCGGAGAAATGCAGCTTGAGAGATCACAGTTCATCTGGGAAATTGAGCCTCCACCAATAACATGAAATGGAAAGGTGACTGTGTTCTATGATAAAGTAATCCAGATGGGCAGATATATAAAAGACAAGGCCATTAAACCAGATATTATCATCTGGGATGAACATAAAAAAAAAACTGCTCTCATTTTTTATGTAGCTGTCCCAAATAAATTATGGCCTTGATAGAGCTGAGTGGGAAAAGATTACAAAATATCAAGACCTCAAGAATGACCTAAAAACAACTTGGTCATTGAAAGAAATAGATATCATACCCGTTGTGATTGGGACAACTGGGCTGGGGAAGCACAACTTGAAAAAATACCTTGAAGCAATACCAGGGAAACCAAGTTGCTATGAAGTACAAATAGCAGCTATCAAAGGAACATGCATTTTTTTCTCTTCTCTTTTTCTTCTTTTTTCTCTTCTCTTTTTCTTTTTTTTCTCTTCCCCTTTTCTTTCTTTTTTCTTTTC
The DNA here is from genome assembly GCA_023376005.1 of Doryteuthis pealeii. Classification (NCBI taxonomy): domain Eukaryota; kingdom Metazoa; phylum Mollusca; class Cephalopoda; order Myopsida; family Loliginidae; genus Doryteuthis; species Doryteuthis pealeii. The sequence goes on from CM042151.1 coordinate 90,396,606, forward strand.
TCTTTTTCTTTTTCTTTTCTTTCTTTTTTTCTTTTTTTTCTTTTTTCTCTTTTCTTTCTTTTTTCTCTTCTTTTTTCTTTCTATAGAATTTTTACAGAATGGTAATTTAAAAAAATAATATTGTCAGTCTCACTAAGAAAACTAAGCTGTGTGTCTACAAAGCATGTGTTCTCAGTACACTCCTCTACAGTAGCGAAGAATGGACAACATATACAAGCCTCAAAAGGAAACTTAGTAGTTTCTATCTCTGATGTCTACAACATATTCTACACATCCACTGGCAGGAAAAAGTGCCCAACACAGTTGTGCGGGATTGCGCCAACATGAACACCATGTTCTCCATTCTCTGGAAGAGGTGCCTTCACTGGCTTGGAAATGTCAGGAGAATGGAAAATGGACGCATCCCAAAAGGTCTTTTATACGGCAAATTAGTAAAAGGCTCCTGATCGGTTTGTAGACCACGCCTATGATTTAAAGATGTCTGCAGGAGAGTCATGAGGATATGCCATATTGACACAAACATGTGGGAGGTAGATGAAAAAAATAGAGCAGCCTGGCATCTTAAGCAAGTCATTGAGAGGGGTGAGGTGGAGAGGAGATTAGCCTCGACAGCAAAGAGAGCCAGAAAGAGGGACAAAAGACATCAGCCCAGAAAGCATCACGGTTTGTGTGCATTCAGTGCACCAAAGACTGTCACTCAAGAATTGGCCTGCAGAGTCACTTTCACAGATGCAGACAATTCTTTTTCTAGTGGATGGAAAGGTGCCAAAAACAACTTTAAAAAATCATATGCAAATACACAATGTAGAAAAAGCATTTTTTTGGCAAATCTAAGAATAACATTTTCACTGAATGGCCATTATTACCAAATGTTTTGATCAGCATTTAAAAAATACACTCTTGAGAGAAACCCTATTCTTGTAAAGTGTGTAGCTTGACATTTTCTGACAATTCCAGAATTTAAAAAAAATGAAGGCACACAGAAGAAAAAACCTTTTAGTCATGTATGAGGCTCAGTAACAGGGCCGGTTTAGCTCAGTCAGTAGCATTTTCTGCTGGGAACCTCAAGGTCCATGGTTCGATACTAGTTCATACCAACTCAGTGTATGAGATGCACAGGGATCTGTGGGGTAAAGTGAGGAGCTGATGGTAGGTGTGGTGGCTCCACCTCAAAGGCTAAAAAACAATCTCCTTTGTCTAGTGCTTCACGAAAATTTCCATAAATGTTTACCATTGGATGTAAATACATCTGAAATAGTTTTTTTTCTAAAATATATTAGGGGAAATATTTATTTACGAGGTCTATCCCCCCCCCCATTTTATTTTATGAGATAAAAAAAATGACACGTCAGAAAATTTTCTTTACTTTTTTTCTATAAAGATAAGAGTCTGAATAACTATATTAATCAAATTGTATGAATGTACAAGGTGTAGTTTTTTGAGGAAAAATTAATGAAATTGGAAATAAAAAGTGCAAAAAAAAATGTCATAATATTAATATTTGAAAACTTTTTTTTGCTTTTGTAATTGGTATGTACTATATTCTATTAAATTGTCAAAAAAAAAATTTTTTTTTAAGAAATTAATTTTTGTGAGATTTTCAATCTTTTGTGTGATTAAATATTTTTATTTTCTGCGTGCCTGCGTCAAAAAATCGAATTTTTCGCGAATATTTAAAAATATGAATTTTAGAATTCAGGTGAACTAAAAGGTGGTCCGATTCGAGCTCGATTAATATTTTTAAAAGAATTTGTAATTTTTATTGTTGAATAGTAATGTGTGATTCTTAGAATATACGGAAGAGCAAAACTGACATATTTGTTTTGTTTTTATACAAAGAGACGAGACGCTTCTCAGTAACCAAAGTTTGTTTTTGTTAGCGTAAAAAATTAGTTTATTTAACTTTTTCGACCAATTAGAATAAAAAGTATATATTGATTATTTTATCAGTTTTTCTCTTAGAAAAAATATTCAAATTTTCATTTTATTTTCGATTTTAAAAATTAATACTAAAACCGAAGACATTTTTTAACGCCATTTTCTCTGCGAAATTTTAAGATTAAATTTTTTCAAGTTTTTATAATAGTAAATTTAATATTAAAGTTTTTAAAGAATTTATTCATTTTAATAGAAAATTTTTGGCTAAAACAGTTTGTCCGTTACACTCATCCGTACTTAGATGCATAACCGTAAGAGGGTAATAATATGTATTTTTTTTCTGTCTAAATTGTGGCTTTTGCATGTAATACGGATAGGTTTGTTTATTTTTTAAGATAACGATGTAATTTTTCCCAATCGGATAATTTGATCTTTGAATTAATTATTTTTCTTTGTAACAACCCTGTACGTACGATCTTTAATTGTTTTTTACGAGACTTTTGATAAACAAAGTTCGGAAATATTTATTTCCGTTTTATTCAAGATGGCCTAAACTGATTGGTGGTACCTAATTTTCACTTTTTAAAATTAAAGAGAAAATTATCAAACACACTGATTTTTCAAAATCTTCCAAGAATTATCATCTCAGTAGATTTTTATTTTTTATTTTTAAAAATCCAGGATATATTCCTAAAATAAAGTGATTTATATTTTTAAACCGTAACTTTAAGAAAACTAGTTATGTCAGTCAACTTATGATTTTATAAAATTGCAAAAGAAAAAAAGAAAAAAAAAGAAATATTAACTGAATTCGAAAATAAATATTTTGGTACTAATGCACAATAGCGCGCATTTTACGTATAAAGAACATTAGATGTCGAAAACTCCCGAAGTAGCCTAACCCTTACCCTAGCGTCTCAAAAGTATCGGGTATTTCCGTGAAATGCAATTGCGCCAATAATTGTATCAATAATTTTTTTAAATGTCAACTCATTATTTTATACATTTCTTTTAAAAAATGTTACATCGAATATAAAATATCTATTGTCAGATAAAAATAATTACTCGGAAAATTTAAACGCCTGGTGTGAAAAAGTCTAACGGCCTGACCACCGTGGCTGCGTTCTTCCTTGAATAAATGTTGGGATTCTTTTGTTATTTACTTTAGTTGTATTTATCCTTACTCGCTTGGTGGAAGCGGTTTGAAACGAACTTATGTCTTAAAAATAATTCAATACGCAAAACAGTAAGTACTTTTTTTTTATTAATTGCAATCAAAGTAACCGTGGAAAAACGTTGGTTTTTTCTCACCATTTTATTCAATAATTACTTAATTTTATAATCAAAAGCTTATTTTATTAAAAAAGAAAAAAATGTTTTTATTAATTCAAGTTGTACGGATATCAGTATTTTTTTTTTTTTTAATTACCATAGATTATTCAACATTATTTACATTTTAACCCTGTATGTATACAAAGTATACAATGGTAATCTAATATTAGTGATACCCAAAGTTGGCCTAAAATCCGTTTTTGACAAAATGAATTTCGCCCCCCCCCAACAGAAAATAATTTACCAAAAATCAGGGAATTATCGGATTTTAATGAAATTTTCAGTGTTGATTTATCAATGAATGAACTTTATAATGCATTATTTATTTTATTTAAAAACTTTCTCATTTTTTCAGGTCACTTAATTTTGGGGGTGTAAAATTTCGGTGAGTTAGTCCGTGTTTGATACTAATTACAGTATAAATAAAAAGATAAAAGACCGAAGTTGTGAATAGGAAGAAGAAAAAAGATTTAAGTGGCATATTTTATAAGAAAATAAGTACCGAAAATCGGAAAATAAAATGTAAAAAATTTACTTATTTCGATAATTATTTAATTGGCTATTATCTTCTAAAAGAAAAAATTATACATCGATATTTTTTCTGCTTAAAAAGGGGGGGGGGGCTAAACTTTCAATAGAGTTTTTTTTTCAAAACGTATACTTTGTTTGACTAAAATAAGGTTTGCATTAAATAGATATTTATTTCTAGAATCTAAAAATATAACATTTTAAACTTAACATCAGAATAATCATATTTTAAATGAATTAAATTGATTTTCAATCTTATTTAAGTAACATTAGATGATTATTTATATGGATACAAAATATATCCAAAATATGAATTACCTCCCTTAGATTTTTTTCTAATAGTCTGCGAACTGTACTTTCATTTTGTTTCGCTAAATTCATTTTTTCAAAAAACGGATTTTACGTCAATTTTGGGTACAATATCCCTTTTTCGAACAAGAAAAAAAAAGTAAAAACTATTATGACACTTACGGAACGCCATACGGGAAATGGAAGTCCACATTTACACTTTCAATTAAACCGAAACAATTTAAAACTATTTTTTTTTTCATGCAAAAAAACAGATTTTACTTGGTTAAAAGTTAAACAAGTGAGTAAAATTTCAGTAATATTCAATAAATATGTATTTAAAGTAACACTTTACTTATTTCAAAAAAGAAATGTTTATAAGTATTTAAAAAATAACATGATAAATCAAAATAAATTTCACGTAACTTTTCGTCGAAATTTGGATGATGTTCAATGTTAAAAATGTATTAAAAATAAACTGCATATGTAATAATATTTTTCTTTTTTTAATGATGGTCATTATGTTACTATTTATCGATTTAGACAAAAGTTTGACCTTAAATGATAGTTTTAATTAATTTTAATTCGTTTTTAAAAAAACTGTAGCAGACGAATTTTGGGTATACCTATCTAATACTATATATGTATACTAGGTACCACCAATTTTGCCCATGAAATTTACCCCCTCAGTATATAAATATATGCCGACGGGATCTACGCATTTTTTGTGTCTACCACCCATGAGCTTCGGCTTGTGGGTGGGCCCACATAATGTCCTTGTGTCATGCCCTCATAAGTGGGGTGAGAGGTAAATACCCTAATAACATGGACTGTTTTGAAGCAAATGTAACTCAGATTTTCTTAGATATTTTTAATAAATACGATTTATTCTATTCTATGTATTAAAGATTTTGACTATGAATTAAATACTCATTGATAAGTGACATAGTTTTGGTTATAGACAGACACCAAATCTTCATTGTAGTAAGATATAACTTGTGACACACAAATCATTTTTGGTAAATGTTAGTATGCAAATATTCTTCTAATGTTTTATCAATAATAATGTTTCTTTTTGTTTCAGGTAAAGTATTCATCTGAACTTTGTATATCAAGGAATTTAGAAAATACAGACTTGTAAGTAAACATCCAAAAATACTGCAAAAAGGAGTGTTTTTCTGCTCAGGTGTGTGGATCAGAATTTTCACAAAGTTAAAATATGAAAAGACAGATGAAAACAGTTACGGCGGAAAAATCATTTACTTGTCAAGTGTGTAAATCTGTATTTTCAAATAATTCCAGTTTTAAAATACATATGAGAACACACACAGGTGAGAAACCATTTTCTTGCCAAATTTGTGGATCATCATTTTCACGGAATTTCCATTTAAAAATGCATGTGCGAATACACACAGGAGAGAAACCATATTCTTGCCAAATTTGTCCATCAGTATTTTCTACTAGTTGTAATTTAAATAAACATATGCGAATACACACAGGTAAGAAACCATTTTCTTGTCAAATTTGTGGATCAGCATTTTTAAAGAATTTTGATTTAAAAACACACATGCGAGTACACACAGGAGAGAAACCATTTTCTTGCAAAATTTGTGGATCAGCATTTTCACAGAATGGTAGTTTAAAAAAACACATGCTAATACACACTGGTGAGAACCCATTTTCTTGTCAAGTATGTGGATCAGCATTTTCACAGAAAGGTGGTCTTAAATCTCACATGCGAATACACACTGGAGAGAAACCATTTTCTTGTCAAATTTGCGGATCAGCATTTACTATGAAAGCCAATTTAAAAACCCACATGCGAATACATACAGGAGAGAAACCATTTTCCTGTGAAATTTGTGTATCAGCATTTTCAGACAGTGCCAATTTAAAAAGACACATGCGAATACATACAGGAGAAAAACCATTTTCTTGCCAAATTTGTGGATCATCATTTATGCTGAATTCCCATTTAAAAACCCACATGAGAATACACACAGGAGAGAAACCATTTTCCTGTGTAACTTGTGCATCAGCATTTTCAGTGAAATCTGCTTTAAAACAACACATGCGAATGCACACAGGAGAGAAACCATTTTCTTGTCAAGTATGTGGATTAGCATTTTCACAGAAATCTGCTATTAAACCTCACATGCTAATACACACAGGAGAGAAAAAATATTCTTGTGAAATTTGTGGGTCGGCATATTCTGCGAATGCCAGTTTAAAACAGCACATGCGAATACACACTGGAGAGAAACCATTTTCTTGCAAAATTTGTGGGTCAATATTTACTGTGCAAGCCAGTTTAAAAAACCACATGCGCATACACACAGGAGAGAAACCATTTTCATGTCAAATTTGTGGATCAACATTTACTCATAATAGTAGTTTTAGAATGCACATGCGAAGACACACAGGTGAGAAACCATTTTCTTGTCAAGTTTGTGGATCAGCATTTTTAGACATATTCCACTTAAAAAGACACATGCGAGTCCACACAGGAGAGAAACCATTTTCTTGTCAAGTATGTTCATCAACATTTTCAGACAATGGCAGTTTAGTAAAACACATGCGAGTCCATACCGGAGAGAAACCATATTCATGTCAAGTGTGTGGATCAGCTTTTTCACAGAATTCCAACCTTAGATCTCACATGCGAATACACACAGGAGAGAAGAAATATTCTTGTGAAATTTGTGGATCAGTATTTTCTGTGAATACCAGTTTAAAAAAACACATGCAAAAACATGCAGAAGAGAAAAAATAATCTTGCCAAATTTGTGGGTCAGTATTTTCTGTGAATCCCAGTTTTAAAAACAAACACATTTTCACAGAATTCTACATGTGAATACATACCTGAGAGAAACCATATTCTTGTGAAGTGTGCAGATCAGCATTTTCAGATAATTCTGACATAAAAAAAAAATGTATTAACCCAGAAGAACGTTTGAGGTCCAGTATTAACTGTGAATATCAGCATAAAAACTCACATGCAATACACACAAGAGAAAAACTAATTTCTTGCCAAATTAGTGGATCATTATGAATATACACAGAACCATATATTGGGATTTAGAATGAATGTGAAAAGACTGCAGTCATTATTGATGTAACTGTCCCAAATGATTATGGCTCCAATAGAGACAAACGTGAAAAACTTACAAAATAACAAAACTTCAAGAATGACCAAAAAACAACTTGGTCATTGAAAAAAAATCAATATTATACCAGTTGTGGTTGGGGAAACCGTGTTGGTCAGACAAAACTTTGAAAAAATACCTTGACAGAATACAAGTAACCAAGTAACCAAGATGCTATGAAGTACACATAGCAGCTATCAAAGGAACCTCTTCCATTCTAAAAATGAGCCCTAGGATATAAATACTACACATAAAGGAATCAACTGTTAGCCTTAGGAAGGGTCCCTAGGTCCTTAAAGAAATTTTTTTAAAAAAAGAGAAAAAACATTTTCCTGTTAAATTTGTGGATGTGAATTCCATTCTCAAAACCTACATGTGATTACACAAGAGAAAAAAAATTTGCAAAGTATGTGGATCTGCATTTTTAGAGATATAAATAAATATGTATTTAAAGTAATGCTTTACTTATTTCTAAAAAAGAAATGTTTATAAGTATTTTTAAAATATTTTAAAACCATTATTGAACATGATGAATCAAAATAAATTCGACATAACTTTTCGTCGAAATTTGAATGATTTTCAATGTTAAAAATGTCTTAAAAATAGATTGCATATGTAATAATATTTTTCTTTTTTAATGATGGTCATTATGTTACTACTTATCGATTTAGACAAAAGTTTGACCTTAAATAATAGTTTTAATTAATTTTAATTCGTTTTTATAAAAAAAACTGTAGCAGACGAATTTTGGGTATACCTATCTAATACTATATATGTATACTAGGTACCACCAATTTTGCCTATGAAATTTACCCCCTCCCTATATTTAACTTAATGAAACTTGCATAAAGGTTAATATTATCTTGAATTTTTTTTATCTATTCAAAAGAAGAAAACATTAAAAATAACCCTAATGATTTTCAAAACATTTTTTCAGCTTACAGAAATAATGAAAATTATGAACGAAAACAATGTTTACATTTTCACACACAGAGGAGAAAAATTATTTGCAAAGTATGTGGATCTGCATTTTCAGAGATATTTAATTTAACAAAGTACATACAAACGCTGCTGATTTTTTTGAAAGAGAAAAAATTGTATTTGTACCAACATGATAGCATTTAATTTTTAAATTTTCAAAAATTTGAATTAAAAACATTGAATACCTCCAGTAAAAGGATTAATAGATTGTATGATTGTTTGATTTATAGCCTGTTATTGCTGACACAAAATCCTGTTAATTTATATTATCATACAAATTTTGAAAACTGATAATTTTATCTTTTTATAGTAACTGCTAACTCATCATTTTGTACATTTCATTATTAATGAATAAAGTGCTGAAAATTTCATTAAAAATGGATAATTCCCTGATTTTGGTAATTGTTTTAAAATTTTAAAAAATCTACTTCCTTGAGTAAAATTGCACATTTTATTAAAATGGAGATTCGGTGTCTGTCTGTAAGTGAAACTATGTCACTGATTACATCCCAATACCCTAAGGAATTGTGCAAGTTTATCAATGAGTTTAAACTATAGTCAAAATCACTAATACATAGAATAAAATAAATCTTATTTATTAACGATGTCTCTATGAAAATCTGAGTTATATTTGCCTCAAGAGAGTCCATGTTATGAGTGCATTTAAAATCCTGCAATGCGTCTTATATATTACTAAGAAATAAAGGTTTACATAAAATATGGTTTGTTTAATTTGCATACTGGTTTTAACAAAATCGGGTTCAATAAATAATTATTTGGTATTGTTTTATTCTCCAACGTATTAGAATCAATTTTATGAATGGTTTTATATAGAAGCCAATTAAAATATAATTAGAATAAGTGTAATCTTTTTATATGCATTCTTATTTAATTTTGTGGACCAAGTTTCCAATAGACACCCCAAATCATTAACTTAATGAAAAATTCACATTTTAACTTGTCACTGGTAAATTCTGCTTCCAAACTTTTGTAAACAAATGATTTTAATCAGAAGTTTATGGAGGTGTTGACCTTACAATAAATTAAATAAATAGATGGTTGGTACACATAATCAAATTAAAATTCAATAGCAAAATATTTTTTTAAATAGATACTTTTTAATCAAAGTTTATAAATACTTATCAACACTTGCTATAAATTTAAAAAAAACAAACCAAAAAAATGAAAGATGTTTTTATACTAAAATAGTTTTTACTTAATCAGAAGAGAAATGCAATTATGTTTATTCAAATAAAAATACAGTTTTTATTTACAAAATATCTTTTATGTTTATTTAAATAAAAGGATGTTGTTCAGAAATAGTATCACACAATTTGCAAAATTTGTTTTTGTCAGATACAATATAAGTTCAAAAAATTGTTCATTTATTTTCAAATATTTGAAAGCAGAAGTTACCGATGATGAGTTAAAATATGAACCTTTCATTAACTTGATGATTTGGGGTGCCTATTGGAGGCTTGGTCTAATTTTGTTAGTCTTTCTGATCTAATATATCTAATAACATTAAAACTTAAATACTTACAATCAGAGGGTGCATATTCTTGCTAGTACCTAGTAATCATTATTACACAAGAGAATGAATCGTTTCCTTAGACAGAAAAAATACTAAATTAAAAACCAAAATGAAAATCTGCAGTATCAGGGGGGGGGGAGAAATCAATACATTCTTACACTGAAATACTGAAGTCAAAATTGTGAAAGGGACCAACTCTACCATTTGGTCTAATTCTTTAACTCCTCAGAAATTGACTTTGCAGATTACATGTGTTTCCAAGTATATATATTTACCAACCCCTCCGCACGAGCAGGATGTGACACAAGGTCAATTTTTTAAGCGGAGTTCAACAGGTTTGAATTCAGAGTTTTCCTTCTCCTAGACCGGTTGCCTAACCAAGATTAAAGAGACCAGTCTGCCCTACTATTTACCCATAGCTGGAGGGAGAGTAGGATTCATACTTTTCCCAAGGGTATTATCGCTAAATGAAATGCAATTACCACGTCCAGGATTTGAACTCGGGGCGACGAGTCCATTTCCCGTGACTTTAGCCATTACACCACGCTCTTCCTAGTATAGGTGACTACAACGGAAATGTCCTTGAGTGAAATACACTTACAGAACTATAGAAGGGGGAAAAAATAGCGGGGGTAAAATAAATATTTGAGTCAACAGTCTTCGACCAGCAGCTGAAAATCTGTCGTCGTTGTCGTCAAAATAATCTTTTCTGACTGCCATCTCCAGTAAGCCGAAATAGCTTATAGAAGGAGGATAATAGATATTTGAGTCAACAAGTTCCTGCTGAGGGGGGACCAAAAAGAAGCGAGTTCACCATCTTCTCGCAGGCCAAATTTTCTTTTGGTCAACACAGTCTTCGTCTGCGACAACAAGTGAAGCATTTGGCTTACGTGAGACGGCAGTCAGAAAAGATTATTTTGATGACGACGATGACGGATTTTCAGGTGCTGGTTGAAGACGAAGACTGTGTTGACCAAAAGAAAGTTTGGCCTGCCAGAAGACGGTGAACTCACTTCTTTTTTGCCCCCCCCCCTCAGCAGGAACTTGTTGACTCAAATATCTATTTTTCCCCTTCTATAAGAACATCTCCTATGAATGTGCTGGATGTTATGTGAGTAGTTGTTGCTGTTGAAATTGGTACAAATGGATCAAGAGGCATAAGTTGCAAGGATTGTTACAGACAGTTACACCCTTTCTCTGATCCCTTGATTTTACTACAAGTTGAACTTTCCTCCTGTCAGTCTCCACAATATCACTACAGTGTAGGCATCAATGGAAAGTGTAAGAATGTCCCACAATCAACAAAGACCAACTACAGAGAACACTTTCTTTTCAAATTTAAAGTGAGAAATACCTTCAATATAATCTTCCAACATTAGGTCTCTAATGATAAGCTTTTGCTTATGATAAGCTGTAAAATAATGAAAGATTATATTTTATAAATTAATTTAATGGAAGTTCATTTTTAAGATAATAAAACATTGGCAATCTTCTGATAGTCCCTTTAGAAGCATTTCAATTAACAGGATTATTTCTCCTGCTGTTTTCAGGAATGTGCCTGCATTTTCAGCCTTGATGATATAGTCAGTAATAGATTCTTCTTTGATCAGTTTTAGTGACATTAGTTCTGTATATAATGCAATAATACTGAGTTTACTGTTTCCAATATAATAGTCTCCCAATACTTTGAAGACTCATTTTCCATTGTTATATCTCTTGTGATTAAGAATAAGCTTTCAGCATTCTTCTCTTCATATGAGGTATCCTCATTTGATACAATGATGGGTTATAATTTTTGTAAGTCTAAATATGAGAGAAATTTTATTTCTCATAATTCATATTTTTCTTCATCTCAATAACACAAACACAAATTTCATCTCAAATAACACAAATTGTTCAGGCCCCAGACTATAAATCTGGATACTTTGAAAAAGAAAAAAAAGGGAATAACTTAGTCTTCTGTAAAGAAAAAGAACAATTGTTAGTAATGATTTTTTTTAATATATCAAAATCTCAGAAATACGTTGTGCAAAATTTCACATTTTTAAACTTACATTTTTAGGTAGATTAAATAAAGCTTTATCTATGGTGAAAATATTGAGTTCAACATGACACCTTCGAAACTTTTATAATTCACCCTCCAATTTTTAAGTAAATAAAAATAGGTCAATTGAATCAGATAAAAGACTTTTGTTGCATGAATTCCCCCCCCCCAAAAAAAAAATTGTTTTTGAAATTGTAAAAAAAAAAGAAAAGAAAAACATACTACAAAAATCATTTTTTGTGTTTTAAGAAAATAACTTTTAAATTTTCAAATAAGTTTTTTCAGGTGATGATTTTTTTTTCTTTCTATTCTATTTTATTCTATTTTTTATATGGTCTTCATGATTTAATGTTTCTAGAAATGTAAAAATTAGGGACTGGAATTTTTTTTATTCAAAATTTGAATTAAAAAAATTCCAGTCCCTAATATTTTGATTTGTTTGCCTTGACTTCAGATTGTAGAGGAGGTCATTTGAATCAAATTACCTCCTCTACAATCTGAAGTCAAGGCAAACAAATCAAAATATTTTGAAATAAATACTACAGTTAACTCCATCCATAGGAGCTTTTGAGCAACAATTTTTATACCTAATTTATTAATAAAATTCATTTGAAATATAATACCCATAATTATAAGTTTCAAAATTCATATTTTGCATTATTAAAACATGTATCAATATAATAACAATCTTATTATTATGATGTAATGATTAATGGATAAATCTCAGTTCAAAAGTTTAGCCCCCACCTTTTTAAATAGAACAAATGTTGATGCATAATTATTTCACTAATAATCTAAAAGTCAATTATATTTAATATACAACAGAGTAATTAAAAAATCTCAAAGATTTTTTATTTTTTTTTTACATTTAATTTTCAGATTTTTTATACTTTTTTTTTTTTTTTCAAAAAATCTTTCCTTTAAAAATATTTTTCTTCTTCTATTCACACCTTTTGTCTTTATGCAGTAATTAGTTTCAATTATATATAACCCCAACGATATATTGCATTCTAAACATAAGGGCGCAGAAGAAAAAGTTAAGTGACATGAAAAAAAAAATCAGAAAGTTTTTAAATAAAATGAATGATAAAACTCATTCATTGATAAATTAACACTGAAAATTTCATCGATATCGGATAAATCCGTGATTTTTGGTAATTTTTTTTTCAATCGGGGATGGAGGGGGTGGGGTAAATTCATTTTGTAAAATACACCTATGACAACAAAATTGGCAGACCCGAAAAGTTTTAACGCAAAAAAAAAAAAAAAAAAACGAAAGAGAGAAAGAAAAGATGTTTATTCAATCATCAGAATCTTTGTGTTATTTCTTTAACGAAAAGATTAGAGAAAATTATGATATAACTTATCTATGTTTACTAGGTACCACCAAAATAGGTCACATGATCAGTTTAGGCCATATTGAAGAAATGTAAATATTTTTGAACTTTAAAAAAAAAGTCTCGCAAAAAAGAAATAATGAACATAAAGTGTTGTTACAAAGAAAAACAGTTAATTCAAAGATCAAATTATCAATTATCAAATTATTGGGGGAAAATTACTCACCGTTATCTTGAAAAATAAGTAAAACAGTCCGTTTTTTTACAACAGGGTCAAATTCTTTATTGATTTTTTTTTTTTCAGAATTCTGTAATCATGGATCTTTTACTAAAAAGCTCTCGTATCGAAACTTCTGACATAATTATTTAGACTCTTATCTTTATAGGAAAAAAAGTAAAAATCGTTTTTTTGTTTTTTTGTCGGTTCATATTTTCATATTTCATAAAATTAAATAGGCAGGGGCGTAGATTATTTAATTATACTGTAATTAGTATCAAATGCTGACCAACTCACCGAGATTTTACGCCCCCAACATAAGGGGGGTCAAAATTAAGTGACCTGAAAAAAAATGAGAAAGTTTTAAAATAAAATAAATAATGCATTATAAAGATCATTCATAATAATAATAATAATGAAATTTATTGTGTACAGTGCTCAGGTGCACCACAACTCATCAAAGTCTCATGTCAAGTACACAGAATAATGTAGTGTCAGGAACATGAACAGTTTACAGTAGTAATATGCATGTATCTGTGCGCGTGTGTACATATGTATGTGGAGAGCGGCATCAGGTATAGTGTCGGCGGACCACAGGAAGCATGGAGTCTTTGAAAGACTCAGTGCTTCAACAGCCTACAACAGACGCGGGCAGTTTATTCCATGTCTGAAAATTTAATTAAAATCCAATGATTCCCTGATTTTTGGTAATTTATTTTCGGTGGTGGGGGCTAAATTCATTTTTGTCAAAAATGGATTTTAAGTAAATTTTGGGTATACCTAGAAAAAAACTATTTCAGACATATTTTCATCAAAAGGTAAGTAATTATGGAAATTTTCGTGAAAATCGGACCATTAATTAATTTTTCATAGAATTTTTTTAAAAAGCCTCTCATCGTAACTTGTTTTTGGTTACGTTAAATTTCAATTGATTTAACGGTGCGAAATTGTAAACCTTGTTTTTGTTCATAATTTTTATTATTTCCGTAAGCTGAAAAATATTTTTTTAAATCATCAGGAGTTTTTTTTTAATGTTTCTTCTTTTGAATGGACAAAAACTTTTCAATATAATATTAACCTTTATGCAAGTTTCATTGTGTTAAATATAGGGGTTGGGGTAAATTTTACTGGGCAAATTGGTCGTACCTAGTGTACAACCCGTAAAGATTTGCAGAGAAAAGTAAACACACTGATTTTTTAAAATTATTCTTAAATAAAGGAATTCTTTTTTTTTTTTTTTTTTTAAATATAAGTATAAAGTATTCGAAAAAGTTTTCTTAAAATACGGTTTGAAAATATAAATTCCTTTATTTAGGATAGGAATAAATTATATCTTTTAAAATAAAAATCTAATGATTGGTTCATTTTGGGGAGATTTTTAAAAATCAGCGTGAAATCCCCCTCCACACACACACATACACCACCACCACCACACACAAAAAGATTAATTGAATTTGAAAATAAAATATTTTGGCATCATAGCGCACAAAAGATATCATTAGAATCACATTTTACGTATAACTAACATTAGATGTCGGAAACTCCCGAAGTAGTCTAACCCCTACCCTGGCGTTTCAAAGGCCTCGGGTATTTCCGTGAAATGTAATGCTTTATGATAATGATATTATTCCCTGTGCACTATTGTACCAATATTTCTTTTAATGTCAGTCAACTTATGATCTTATAAATTTCCTTAATTTTTTTTCCATCGAATATCTATTGTCATAAAAATAATGACTCGGAAATTTTAAATCAGCGCAGGAACGCCTGGTGTGAAAAAGGCTAAAAGGTTAACTACTCTAGCTGCGTTCTTCCTTGAATAAATGTTGGGATTCTTTTATTATTCACTTTAGTATTTATCATTACTGACGTAGTGGAAGCAGTTTGAAACGAACTAATGTCTTATAAACTGATTCAATACGCAAAAAACTGTAAGTACTGATTTTTTTTTTATTTACTTACTCATAAATTCGAAGCAACGGTGGAAAAAAGATTTTAATGAAATTTTCACTACTATTCAATAATAACTTAATTTTATAATGAATACCTTATTCTTAATAAATAAATTAGATAAATAAATAAAACTTGAAAACATTTTTAAAAAATAAATTCAGAAAAGTTTACCACAATATCCAATAGTTACATTTTAATACTGCATATTGTATACACAGTATTAGGTATACCCAATTTATCGAAAAATCTGTGTTTTTACAAAACAAATTTACCCCTCGCCCCGTTTCAAAAATATTTACCAAAAATCAGAGAATTATCCGATTTTAATGAAATTTTCCTGTGTTGATTTATCAATGAATGAATTTTATAATGCATCACTTATTTTTATTTGAAAACTTTCTGATTTGTTTCAGGTCACTTAACTTTACCCCCGCCCCTTATTTTGGGGGCGAAAATATCGGCGTGTTTTTTTTTTTTTTTTTTTTCAGCTCACTTAACTTAGACCCCCCCTTATTTGGGGGACACAAATATCGGTGGAGTTATATACTTTCGAAACTAATTACAGTATTAATAAAAAAGATAAAATGAAAATAAAAACTAAAAACATTTTTTTTGGGGGGGGGGTTACTCATTTCGATAATTATTTAATAGACTATTATCTTATAAAAGAAAAAAATCTGCTTCAATTAAGTTTTTGACCAAAAATAATTAAAAATTTGTTACTTTGATTTTGCAAAAGTAACATGTAAAATTTAGTTTAAAAAAAAATAGAATTCTGTATTTTCAGATGTTTGAAGCAAAATACCGTTTCAACTCATTGTAAAAAAAATAATTTAATGGATAAAAGTACATACAACTACATTAACAAAATTTGAGCTTCTAATTTAAAAAATTGGCAGAGTTATGTCAGTTTTTACCTATATAAAAAAAATTGGAGGTGGGGGGGACAAAAAAAATTCTGACCTTTTGTAATCTATTTTTGGCTATAAAAATAAGTTTTAGGGCTTCCCTACTCCTACAAATTTGTTTGCAAAAGCTTTTTCATCTGAGGAATCCTAAAATGCTATCAGAAATGTCTCAAAATAAACAAATTATCAATGAAGCCCAAATTTTTTTCAGCATGGATGATTTGACATGGAATTACCCAGAATGGTCTCTAATTAAAAATCAAAGTTGCTTATTAAGTTAGTATTCAGAGTCCATTTCTATGTAATTTGTATGTGTCTTTATCTATTACATAATTTTTTTACAATTATGTGTCTTTATCTATTACATAATTATGTGTCTTTATCTATTACATAATTATGTGTCTTTATCTATTACATAATTTTTTTACAATGAGTTGAAACAGTATTTTGCTTTGAGCTGCTGAAAATACACAATGATTTTTTTTAAATACAAATTTTACATGTTACTTTTGCAAAATCAAAGTAACCAATTTTTATCAATATTCTTGAAACTGTATATTTGATCAGAAAACTCCTTTAACTACAACTTCTTCTCTAACCTATGGAAGGGTATGGGTGACAATTGTTTTTTTCTGAATGATTTGACATGGAATTACCCCTCTGTCATATTCATCTCTGAACAACTGGCCTAGACATCTATATCTTGAACTGATTACTTTACAATGTGATTACTACATTGAATAGTTATGTCATTATCCTTGGTACATATATTGTGGAAAAGGCCATTTAATTCACTCTTAAATTTCACATTGGTTCTACTAGCAATGGATGTATGGCATAGATTTAACATGGGAAATGCATTGAACACCATCCAAAATGATCAGCTCATCCTATCTACTTACACTCTGGCTCACTTAAAATATTTTAACATGGGAAATGCATTGAACACCATCCAAAATGATCAGCTCATCCTATCTACTTACACTCTGGCTCACTTAAAATATTTTAACATGGGAAATGCATTGAACACCATCCAAAATGATCAGCTCATCCTATCTACTTACACTCTGGCTCACTTAAAATATTTTAACATGGAAATGCATTGAACACCATCCAAAATGATCAGCTCATCCTATCTACTTACACTCTGGCTCACTTAAAATATTTTAACATGGGAAATGCATTGAACACCATCCAAAATGATCAGCTCATCCTATCTACTTACACTCTGGCTCACTTAAAACTCAACATCCTGTTGAGAATTTTCTAAGTCCAGAGCCCAATATCTATAACCATTTATCAAAAACGGCTAAAAATGTCCTTTTCATTAAAACTTACCAGTTATTTCCCTTGAATTAAAGACTTCTAAATATGGTTAATATTACATTTAAACAAAGGCTATCATTTGGGGCAGATTAGGAAAATGAATGTGACTTCTTGCCGGGTGGAATGGGGTGGTATAGGATGTCAAGAGTTAAGCATAAAGCTTCTTCATCCAGTTAACTATGTAGATATCTTCATCATCACTGAATGGTTTCTAGAAAGTTATCAGTTAAATATTTACATTTCTCTGTCAAGATTGACATTATGGCTAGATGGGGGGAGGGTCTGTTTTCAATGAATGGTAACTGAAAGGGACATGCGTGATTGGTCAGTTCATTTTGTCATTAGACAGCTCACTATCATTTTCATCATTGTAAACAACTGGTCTAGAATCTATATCTTCAACTTATTACTTTGAAATCTGATTATAACAATGGACAGTTTTATTATTCTTGGTACATGTATTGTGGAAGAGGCCATTGAACTCCCATAAAATATCTTGTCTTGAGAGAAAAAAAAACAGCATAATCTTTATTGAACCATATTTCTCCATACTATACTGGGTTGAACAATTCCTAGTTATCAGTATAAAATAAAAGTTTTGAAATTGATAACATTTACATTTATTTCTCTCTAGTAAATTGTTTAATAACTTTGTAGAATAAAGGAAATTAATTAATCTTAAGATTACTTGCAAGTATATGTACCCTCTGGTATTTAAGTTTTAATATAATGAAATATACTAAATTAGAAAGACTAACAAAATTAAATAAGGATGCATATAAAAAGATTACACATATTTTAATTATATTTTAATTGATTTCTATATAAAATCAATAATCACCAAGTAATTATTTATTAAACCCGGTTTTGTTAAAACAAAATTAACCACACCATTTATTATGTAAACCTTTATTCCTTAGAATATAATACACTTAGCAGAATTTTAAATGCACTAATAACATATGCTGTTTTGAAGCAAATCTAACTCAGATTTTCTTAGACCTTGTTCATAAATAAGTTTTATTCTATTCTATATATTAAGGATTTTGACTATAAATTAAATACTCATTGATAAGCTTACACAATTCCTGAGAGTATTGTAATGTAAGAAGTGACATAATTTTGGTTATAGACAGACACCAAATCTCCATTATAGTAAGATATAACTTGTGACACACAAATCATTTTTGGTAAATGTTAGTATGCAAATATTCTTCTAATGTTTTATCAATAATAATGTTTCTTTTTGTTTCAGGTAAAGTATTCATCTGAACTTTGTATATCAAGGAATTTAGAAAATACAGACTTGTAAGTAAACATCCAAAAATACTGCAAAAAGGAGTGTTTTTCTGCTCAGGTGTGTGGATCAGCATTTTCACAAAGTTAAAATATGAAAAGACAGATGGAAACAGTTACGGCAGAAAAATCATTTACTTGTCAAGTGTGTAAATCTGTATTTTCGAAAAGTTCCACTTTAAAGATACATATGAGAACACACACAGGTGAGAAACCATTTTCTTGCCAAATTTGTGGATCATCATTTTCACGGAATTTCCGTTTAAAAATGCATGTGCGAATACACACAGGAGAGAAACCATACACTTGCCAAATTTGTCAATCAGCATTTTCTACTAGTAGTAATTTAAATAACCATATGCGAATACACACAGGTGAGAAACCATTTTCTTGCCAAATTTGTGGATTAGCATTTTCAAAGAATTTTTATTTAAAAACACACATGCGAGTACACACAGGTGAGAAACCATTTTCTTGCAAAATTTGTGGATCAGCATTTTCACAGAATGGTAGTTTAAAAAAGCACATGCTAATACACACTGGTGAGAACCCATTTTCTTGTCAAGTATGTGGATCAGCATTTTCACAGAAAGGTGGTCTTAAATCTCACATGCGAATACACACAGGAGAGAAACCATTTTCTTGTCAAATTTGTGGATCAACATTTTCTGTGAAAGGCAATTTAAAAAACCACATGCAAATTCACACAGGAGAGAAACCATATTCTTGTCAAATTTGTGAATCATCATTTACTTTGAATTCCCATTTAAAAACCCACATGCGAATACATACAGGAGAAAAACCATTTTCTTGTCAAATTTGTGGATCAGCATTTTCAAACAATGGTCAATTAAAAGTACACATGCGGATACACACAGGAGAGAAACCATTTTCCTGTGTAACTTGTGGATCAGCATTTTCAGTGAAATCTGTTTTAAAACAACACATGCGAATACACACAGGAGAGAAACCATTTTCTTGTCAAGTATGTGGATTAGCATTTTCACAGAATAGTAATTTAAAAAAACACATGCAAATACACACAGGAGAGAAAAAATATTCTTGTGAAATTTGTGGATCAGCATATTCTGCGAATGTCAGTTTAAAAAACCACATGCGAATACACACTGGAGAGAAACCATTTTCTTGCAAAATTTGTGGGTCAATATTTACTGTGCAAGCCAGTTTAAAAAACCATATGCGCATACACACAGGAGAGAAACCATTTTCATGTCAAATTTGTGGATCAACATTTACCCATAATAGTAGTTTTAGAATGCACATGCGAAGACACAGAGGTGAGAAACCATTTTCTTGTCAAGTTTGTGGATCAGCATTTTCAAAGAGTTTTGATTTAAAAAGACACATGCGAGTCCACACAGGAGAGAAACCATTTTCTTGCCAAGTGTGTGCATTAGCATTTTCAGCCAATGACAGTTTAATAAAACACATGCGAGTCCATACCGGAGAGAAACCATATTCTTGTCAAGTGTGTGGATCAGCTTTTTCACAAAATTCCAACCTTAGATCTCACATGCGAATACACACAGGAGAGAAGAAATATTCTTGTGAAATTTGTGGATCAGTATTTTCTGTGAATACCAGTTTAAAAAAACACATGCAAAAACACGCAGAAGAAAAAAATAATCTTGCCAAATTTGTGGGTCAGTATTTTCTGTGAATCCCAGTTTTAAAAAAATCAACACATTTTCACAGGATTCTACATGTGAATACATACCCGAAAGAAATTATATTCTTATGAAATCTGCAGATCATTGTTTATATTGGGATGAAAAGGCCCAAATATTTTGCATTAAAAAAGGAAAGAAAAAACTACTTTTATTTTTAATGTCGACGCTTTCTTTTATCAGGAAATAAAATTTTATGTTATATTATGTTCTGTACACAGACTTATGCAAAAAGGAGTTATATAGAAAAAGTGCTTGAAATTTGTACAAATGTTTATTTTATCATTGAAATCTCTGTGAATTTTGTTAAAGAAAATATTAGCATTACAAGTATTTAGCTGAAAAACACTGACATTTTCAAATTTGCGACCATAATCAGTTCAATTTGCAATTTCTTGAGTATTTCTTAACCAATCTTAAAAAGATTTATATGGTTGGAAAGAGAATCGAGTAATCTTCCTAAATATGTAACTTTTATCGGTTTTCATGTATTGAATTATTTTTTACAGCGAGTTAAAACCGTATTTTTGGTCGAACAGCTGAAAACAAAAATATGACCGGTTTTTTTTTTTAGGATAAATTTTACACGCTGTTTTGTTTTTCAAAATCAAAGTAGGTAATCTTTATTAATATTCTTGAAATTTTGTACTCAAATAGAAGACACCTGGAAGTTTTGTTTTGTTTCTAGGGTCCATGAAAACAAAAATATCAGAGGGCAAAGTTAAAGGTTATTTGTTTAAAAAATATGAAAGACGCAAAAAAGACGCACATGGTCTGTAATTTTAGAGACTTTCAAAATTATTTTCCTATAAAATTTGTGAAATTTAAAGATTGCAAAGTGCTTCGGGATTTGATCCGAAAGTTTTGATTTTGAAGAAAAACGTCGAATTTACGTTACTTTCGGTTGTAAAAACAGCCTGTCAACTGATGTCATAAATAAGACCGTATGGATTTAAAAATCACAATTTCTCGTATATTTATTGTTCAATCTTAAAAATATTCATATGGTTGAAAATAAAATAAAATAATCTCTCTAAATATGTAATTTGTATGTGTTTTTATTAATTGAATATTTTTTTACAGCGAGTTAAAAACGTATTTTGCTTTAAAAAAACGAAAATGCGTGATAGGAATTTTTTTCCGAGAATACATTTTACACTCTACATTTCTTTGGAAAATCTAAGTGGCTAATCTTTATCAATATTCTTGAAATTTTGCATTCAATTAGAAGACACCTGGAAGTACAAAAGGGAGCTTTTTTTTTGTTTCTAGGACCCGTGTAAGTAAAATTACAATAGTGCAAACTCCAAGACTATTTGTTCAAAATGAGCATGATAAACAAAAAAGACACACTCTGTCCATGATATTACAAAGTTTCAGAATTATTTTGATATAAAATTTGTAAAATTTGAAGGATGTTAAGTTCTTCGGCTTTTTATTCAAAAATTTGTATTTTGAAAAAAAAATCTCAAATTTATTTGTCCGACGAGCCGTACGATGTATGCCTGTTTACTTTGGCTAGGCATAATGCCTAGCCGAAGTAAACAGGCATACACAATAAAGTTTAAATTCATCGCTTATTTCTATCGTCAATTTTTAAATATTTTTACCTATGAAAATAAAAAAACATAATCTTTCTAAATATTTAACTTTTATGTGTTTTTAACAATTGAATTATTTTTTACGTTCATTTGAATTTTGGAAAAAAAAAAAATGAAATTACGAGAAATGTAAACAAGCAAAATTTGTAAACGTACATTTCAAAATTTGTGCATCGTACATTTCAAAACAAACTATGACCCAGGAAAAACAGAACCCACTAATTTGTAATAAAACTATTAATTTTAACTTGGGGGGAGGTTAGGGTTAGTTTAATGGGAAAATAAATAATTTGGGTTGTTTTTTTCTGTGTCACCAAAATCCCATTATATTAATGGGATTTTGATGAGAATTTAGCCGGATTTTGAGTACCCAATATTTATTTAACATTAATTTTTGGCATGAGAATTTTAAGATTCACACGTAAAAAAGTTTGATAATTATCGTATTTAATGGAAATTTTCGCAACAACGAAATTACTTTTTTTTTCTGAACTTTTTTTTAGCTGTTTTAAAGTCAGTAATCCTTAACTTTTTCCTTGTAAATTCCTACCATAAAATAAACTGAACCCTCATTTTATGTCTGTGTTTTTGCAATAAATGTTTTATTTTTCTTTAAAGTGATGTTATTTATTTGACTTAATACTATACATGTATATACATGCAGTATTATAATGAAAATGTTGAATAATTGGGTGTTAAACTTTTAAAAAAAAAATCGCTGCTATCTGTATCTCTTATTCTCTAAATAATGGGTTAAAGCATAGAAATACATACAATTTGAGTGCATAATCAGAAAGAACATACAATTTTACATAAGAATACCAAATTGTATCAAAATTGATCCAAAAATAAAGAAACGGTGAAGAAATCACTGAATTTCTTTTTTTTTTAATGGTCCGTGATTTGACATATTTTTGAAACAAAATCATGTCCACATTTGTACCCCCAATTTCGGGGCTTTAAATTCTCATAACTTTTGAACCACTGGGATATTTGCATAATTCAAACGGTTCTGAACTCCATTTACACAACTCTATATAACTAATGTGATTAAACAACAATAACCTCAAATAAAAAAATCAACTGGGAATGCTAAAAATATTGGAGAAAATTATAATATAATTCATGTTTACACCTTGGCAATCTTTAAATAATGCCTGGGGGTGAATATGTGGAGACCTAAATTACTATTAAATAACTATTAAAAAAGAAAATGTTTAGTCAGGAATTTGATACTAATGTTCAGTAATTTGTTAATTAGCAACTGTATCTACTATTAGGATGCAGCTTACAATTATTGACTTATTTCCATAAAATAAAATGTACAAAGAAAAAACAAAAATAACCTCCTGTACAATTGGTTTTCTACTTGAAAAAATATGAATTATCAATACTGATTATGTAATCTTGAGAATTGTAAAAACACTTTCATTTCATTATATGAATAAAATTTAAAGATAATTTCAAAACTTTTAGTGTTTGTACTTGAGTTACCTTAGGTGAATAATAACAAATAATAATTAAAACAAAAATTTGACAACATAATCCCATGCTCTATGTCCATATTATAATGATGCATATCAGAAAATGACAAAGATTTTTGTCAAAGAATTTCTGCAAGTTACATACGCCTATCGCCCGACGCCATACAGCGTTTCCATCAGAGACACAGAAAGGATTAAAAGGCATGCACACAAAAATTTAGCAATAACAACGACAAAACGTGACATTATTTTAACACATAACATTTAATTCAATGTTTAAAATCCTTTGGAATCTACATGCGGCCGCCAACAGGCTAGAGTTTTTCAGTGTTCTTTTGGTGGAAATTCTCATTCAAAGTCAATATATATATGGTTCGTACGAAGGAATTTACACTTATCTTGTTTGTATAGGAGTGGTTCATTTCCGTGGTTAGTTATTGTTCTGATATTCATTCCTTTATCCGGCATTTTCATTTTGGCAACTTTGTTTCGGGAGACATTCTTCGTCTTCCCTTCCCCCATGAGATGTTCACTGGTCGGCCATCGGGTATACACTGGCCAAGCCTGATAACAGTGACCCCTTGCCCCTTCCTCTAACCTGTATCCATACGTTTTGCCGACGTAGGCAAGCAGCGAGATAGTATCAGGCGTTCATTTCGTGTCTTCCTCTTTTTCGCTATATCTGCCACGTGCCATGAATAAGCAGTTTTTTAAGGTCACAATCTGGGACTTCTGAGGGGGGGGCTCTTCCAGCGTCGCGCAGTCTCTCAGAATGTTCCATTCCATGAGTTGATGGAACGTAACATCAATTTAACATAACCAAACTTTGTAA
Source organism: Doryteuthis pealeii (assembly GCA_023376005.1). Classification (NCBI taxonomy): domain Eukaryota; kingdom Metazoa; phylum Mollusca; class Cephalopoda; order Myopsida; family Loliginidae; genus Doryteuthis; species Doryteuthis pealeii. The sequence continues at coordinate 90,420,979 of CM042151.1, forward strand.
AACAGAAAAATATACAATGAACTTTGTAAATTAGCATACTCTATTTCTTTTAAAAATGTTCCTATTCTTGAAAATAAAATCTTGTATTATTAGATATATTCTCTACTGTGGGGAAATATGGGAGCTTGCACATTTTGAGCAATTATGGCCTGATCAAAGTTGTATTCTTTGATATCAACATTTGATTTATATATAATCCCATGCTCTATGTTCATATTGTTGATGATTCATATTAGAAAGGGATATATTTGGATTGTTCGGACTGGAGGTTAGTATAAGGATCTGGTAGGTTATCAAACATAACATTCCAAAAGTGAATTTGATAGACCGACTGGGTTTTGATCTTGCTTACTACGATATCGCAGTCAAGCATGTTAGCCACTACGCCACAGGGACTCCCCTCATCAGTTTTTGAATATTCAATATCAAACCTGAATCTAGTAAAGCAATTGAAAACATTAATCCAAGGAAGTTTTTCATTTCTGAGACGTCACTATTAATGAATTCTTTGTAAATGTTATAGTAGACAGAAACTTCAAAGCAATAATACAATAAGGTTGTCATTAAACACCTGAACGACAAACAGGCGAGACGTGATTGCAATGGTTTCAATTGTAAGAGGAAACCACGCTCTCAAAACCAAACATCACAAGAGAGGAATTAATATTGAAAGTATTCACATTTTGAGAAATTATGGCATGGATGAAATTTGTATTTAAAAGTCTTGAAGCCATTCATTGGATGAAAGTATAAACACTTACATGTAGTCCATGTTTGCGTGTGTCATGCAGAAGAGGTCAACAGGAGATGCAACTGGTGCACATTCATTTATCAAGGATGGAAGTTTAAAGGGAGACTTTGATGTTGCTGCTTCTACTTTTTTAATCCTATTGTGAGCGCCACCTAGTGACTATTTGCAGAAACGGGAGGTAACTAACTTTTCTGTCCTCAAGCATCAAATAAGAGAACTGTGGCAAATAAGAAATGTTATCCTTAAATGTAATCCTATGTAATGCATAAAAACCAAAACGTGCAGATAACAATAACGTTGAGGACAATAGTCTGAGTAATCCAAATAATTCCGATTCAGTAGTCTTGAGAATTGTATAAATATTTTCATAAATAAATGAATAAAATTTAAAGATAATTTCAAAACTTTTAGTGTTTGTTCTTGAGTTGCCTTAGGTGAATAATAACAAACAATAATTTTTCAAAAATGAATTTCCCAATATAATCCCATGCTCAATGTCCATATTGTGATGATGCATGAAAGTGACAAAGATTTTTGTCAAAGAATTTCTGCAAGTCCTCAATTTAACATAACCAAACTTTGTAAAACAGAAAAATATACACTGGACTTTGTAAATTAGCACAGTCTATTTCTTTAAAAAATGTTCCTATTCTTGAAAATAAAATCTTGTATTATTCGATATATTCACTACTGTGGGGAAATATGGGAGCTTGCACAAGAAAGCTGCATGCAGTCTTGAACAAGTCATGGAAACAGGACCCCACAAGAAAGCAGCTGTATTGCCGCCTGCCCCCCCATCTCACAAACTATCCAAGTGAGACAAACTAGGCATGCACGACACTGCAAAGAAAAGCTCATAAGTGACGTTCTCTTGTGGAAGCCAACACATGGATATGCTAATGTGGGCCGACCACCAAGTACCTAGATTGACCAACTATGCGAGGATGCTGGATGCTGCGCAGAAGACCTTCCTAGGGAAATGAATGATAGGGAAGGTTGGCGAGAGATTCTTTTTTTTTTTTTTTTTTTTGAATTGATGCAAAAAAAGTATATTCTCTGATTCATTTGGCCAATTTTTATTCACTTAAGAATTTCATAGTGAATTTTAAACGTATTGAAAAAAGTTCTATCCCTTTTGTGACCCAGACTAAGAATACTTAGCGTAGATTTTCAGGTGATAATTTTTTAATTTTTTATCTTATCTTATTTTTTATGTGTTCTTCAGGATTTGATCTTTCACAGAAATGTAAAAATTAGGGACTGGAATTTTTGAAAAATTCAAATGACCAATGGTTAATCACCCCTACAATCTGAATTCATAAAAAGAAATTTGTCAATTTTTTTTTTTTATAAAATAAGCTATTTATTATAAAATGGAGGGATTAATGAATAAAGTGGTGAAAATTTCATTGAAATTGATTAATTATCTCATTTTCGGTTACCATTGATGTTCATTTATTTACATGCAGAAATTACTTACTTTTCTATGTCACTTAATTTAATCAGATTCTGCTATTATGAAATATATAAGACCTCTGGTAATCTTGAACTTTAAGTGACTAAATTCCTACTATAAAATTGTACTTGCAAATTATTTAAAATGAACTTAATTGTTACTAAATAGACATTTTATGATATTTTCATGTTAAAACTGGTGATTTGAACAATACATTTTAAACAATTAAATTTGGCAAAAAAATTTTCAAAGAAAAAAAAAGAATAAGTCAATGAGATTGATGTCCCTTTTTTGTTTTGTTTGGGAAGAAACAGGAAGTAAATGGTTGCCATTATCGAGTCTCTGTAGGAAATACCCTTTTTTTGCCAAATTGTTCAAATCACTAGGACTGCATTTTTTAACACGAAAATATCATAAAATGTGTTTTTAGTAAAGATTAAGTTAATTTTGAATATTGCACAAGTACAATTTTATGGTAAGAATTTAGTCACTTAAAGTTCAAGATTACCAAACCTCTTCTTTAATACAGATACCAATACCAGATTAATTGCTAATTCTCAAAGAGTGCCCCATACTTCTAGTTTGTGCTAAACTTATGCTAACTAATAGGAGAAAGGGAAAGAGGAGGAGCTCTTAATGTAGTTTTGACCAATGAGAGAGAGCTCCTTTGGTGAATTCAAATTTTCCTCTCATGAGACCGTTGGCCATACCATTAAAACCCAGTCGGGTCCTCTCAGCCTATCTCTCTCTGGCGTACACACCAAACACGAGAGAGAATGCAGAGCTTCACACGTCACAGTGAGCCCTGTCACCAACTCCACCTCTGCAAACTGTAGGCCGTCCTCAAGTGGACCACCGCAGTGGCTGAGGCAGTTCAATGACATGCAACAATCACGTTGTCCTTATTAGGCTAGCATGCGGCTTGGAGAGCCCGCCCCTCCAATCAATCAGCTAGTCAATTGCAAGCCGCAAGCTCTATGATGATTTGTCCCAACCTAAAAAAAAAAAACAAAAAAAAAATTACTAACATTAATTTAATTCAATTGAACATTAATATTGAGAGCCAATGGTAATTCACATTAGTCTCAGATTGTTTGTGTTATATTGCAATTGTATTAATTTCAATAACTTGGGTTTAATAAAAAATATTTTTTAACATTTAAATTATAGTAATTTGTTTTATTGTGTTATTTTTAAGCAATGTACGCAACGTTCTATATATACAACCTTATGTCCCATCAAACCGTTCTAACCATAAACCCAATTGCAAAAAGTTCATTCATAGCTGTAGTTAACATCAATGGGGGCCTACCGAAAAAGAACTTTCCGTTAATTGTCCCGACCAAATTGCAGAGTTTAGCCAAATTACATCTTTGGCTTTTTTCTCTTGTTTTCATATGAGGCTTGATAATTTAGTATCATTTGGGATTATTGCAGACTATTGTGCTCATCTCATTGTTATCGTGTACACGGTTTACAGCAAACATGTACTGCAATTGTTATTGGATGTACTAATAACTTGTGACAGTTCATCGTTATTCTAGGATCCAATATGACAGCTGGGTTGAAATATAGATTTCTAAATAAAATTAGTTAGCCCATATTGTTTCCTTAGGGCTAATGTGAATTTAATTACTTTGCAATAATTTTATCCCTTATACAAGGGTGAGTAAGAAAATAATCCCATTTTGTTAGGACAGTGTAATTACCAACACAGAGGATCACTTAATTTTTGATGTATGAGCCATCAAATGAAGCGTGGACCTCTGTGGAATCACAAGTCTCTACTTCTGCACAAATCACCATTTGCCTCATAGCAATGAATGCCCCGATGAGAGCATGTACCTGCCCCATAAAATTTACGGGAAGGGATACATTCGACAGGTGGAACATTGCTATTGCAGACAACGGTACTATGTCGGTGAAGGAAGGGATATGATCCCCAGAAGGTACCACCTTCATTTCTGATGTACTGATAGCAGTACCTGTGTTGGTAAATTATAACTACCTAAACAATGGCATTACTTTTTGACTCACCTATATGGAGATAGGGATGAGTGATGTCATGGAGGACAACTTTCATTTTGAAATATATACAGTGTTCGCTGTGTTGGTAATTATGACCCCTATTGACTACTAGGAAAAAAGAAGACGGGCGTAGGGTCAGGTGATTGGCTGAGATAAGTAGAGTTGTGTTTTAGTTCAAGTTGAGGTCTAAGGCAGCCAGTTGTTGGACAGAATATGTATCCATACTGGGAGGGCAATGTAGTTGGGTCAAAAAGGGCATACAGGGCCGGGAAAGAAAGTTGCGTAATCACAGCGAGAAAAATTGGTTATTTCCTATGAGAGTCTAATTAATGAATCAATGGGGAACGCATCTTGACTAATAAATCATTTATTGTTATTTATTGGATCTACTAGGAAAAAAGAAACGGGTTAGGGTTAAGTTTATGGAAAGATAAATAGAATAATTGTTCAGGTCAGAGTGTTCCCCTTTGCTCATGTTAGACTTATAGAAATAGAACCGAGAAAATTGGTATTAGAAATGATTTTTAAAAAAAATGATTATTTTTAATTGTGATTAATTTCATGCTTATTCTAGTATGTGGAAACTATGATGTTTTTTTAATGAAAGAAGTGCTATTTAAATATTTCAAATTCTGTTAACATTTTTAAGATCAAAACCTGCACAACAAATTTGTTTGGACGGTCTCTAGTTTATATTAATCCTTGTATATATCCTTCTTTTAATTCAAAACATGCAGAAAACAACCCTCACTTTTTGCAACAAATACAAATTTATAACTTTTTAAATTTTCCAGACAAATATTCTAAAAAGTATGGGTAACCGCTGAAAAAACAAAATTTTTTTAGCAGAATCAATTCAGTAAATCTGTATTGTAAATCAAAATAAAAAAAAATACTAAAAAATTAGGGAAATTATTCGATTTTAATGAGAATTTTCAAAGTATAAGTGGATGAAAGTTAAATGGCATCCAGTTATTTATGTTAAAAATGTTCCCATTTCTTTCAGTCAGTTACTTTTACCCCACTTCTGGCAGACATGTATTTGGGATGGTAACACCCATTTTGGGGAGATAAATGGTGTATACATGCTCAGATATAGAGTAAACAGAAAGCTGAGGGAAGATCAGAGGTTCAGTATCACGTCGGGGGTTCACCATTTGGATAGAATGATAGTTTGTTTAAAAATCGTTTCTCATACAGAATCAATATGACGAACCATGGACAGGAACGGACAACTGTTACTTGTGTTACTGTCCTCAAGACGCTTGAAGAGTGAAAGAGGATTTTTACTTTGCTGCTTCTGCTTTTATAATGCGACGCTGGCCAAGATTTCTAATAGGATCTCTCTCGGTCCTCTCTTCTCTCACTCTCGTTCTCAGTTCTCACTCTCTCGTCTCTCTTTCTCTTTTAAAAGTATGCAAGTAATAACTATCGACCAAACATATCCACTCCTAAAGCTAAAAGCCTTAAACAACACCGACTATATATTCAAACAGAAACCTGAGGACCTTTGAGGAATACCAAACCCGAGAGAGAGAGAGAATTTCCTAAAAAAAAAAACTAACCTTTTCAACAAGAATATAACCAAACATGAACAGGATACCCCATAGAACACTACTTTTAAAGACTGAGAATCAAATAACCTTTCTGGCATAAGATGACCCACAGGAGTTTGATATGCCATTAAACTAAAACCCAAACCGGTCTCTCTTCCCTCCTCTCTGACACACACGCACACCACACATAAACAAACAAACACATGCATGCTAAAAAATTTATCCCAAATTTCACAAATACCGCAAATATATAGCTTTAAATCCAAAATCCAAATAATACTATCAAAAGATTATGGGATTATTTATTAGTTGAGACAAATATCAACTAATTCAATGAGTCATTTAATGCAGAATTTGATTAATTTGTTAAGTGATTACAATTATGGGACTATTTCATGTTCTAATTGCAATCATTTCTTTTTAAACATTCATTTAATTCTTTTGTTTCTGGAGTTAATAGTTGGTTTTTTAAGTACTTCTATCTAAAACTTAATAAATTATAACCACACATTATATGGTTTCCTAGTAATTATTTCTATTTAATAATGAATTGTGTTTGCAGGTTATCGTGGTTGTTAGAGGTAACTTCGTATCTAATATAATAAAGTTAATAAAATTAGTAGTGTTTCTTAGTAATGTATTTTATTTAATAATATATTGGGTTCGCATTTTATGGTTTAGTCTTCTATCTAATATTATAAATTATACACAATTATAGGTGTTTCTAAGTAATTATTCCTATGTAAGTAATAATAAGTTGGTTTTGGCAGTTATATGTTCAAGTACTTCTCATCTAATATGAATAAATTCATACACAATTATATGTTTCAAGTAATTATTTCTAATTAATAATACGTCATTTGTTTGCCAGTTTCAAGTAACTAAATAATCATTAAGAAAAAAACATGCTTCAAGTACTGTGTCGCCACATGTGCTATGGCGAGACATGGGTGAGATAATGTACCGTCTTGCAGCTCCATTAGTTTGAGTAAGACTGTATATCCCAATAGATGCTAGTGAAAAGTATGGATGCGCAAGAAGCGTTATAGAGGTGTTTAAAAAAATGACAAGAATGCTGGGGATTAGAGTAGTGAGACTTCCAAGGGACTAAGGTGACATTATTCTAGCTAGGGCTTTTTTAAAACTTAGTATAATTACTGATAGCTTTCCGCAATATACCTTGTACCAGGGCATATATGAAGTGAGGTGGGACTAAGTAAAGAGTTCGGTGTACGCAGCTTCTCTTCGCTCTTCCTAGACACTCTGTTACTGAAGAACAATAAATGCAATGCACCATTCTGGGCAAAATGGGGTCGCTTTTAAGCCCACCACAAAAATTGCAATGCACTAGGGTAGTTACCCATGATGCGTTTCCAGCCTCTATAAACGTCGCACTCTGCCGCCGTCCAACTTCTTGGACCTTTTACTCATGAATGGGGTACAGTGGTGTAATCCGCCCCAACCAAGCATTCCTTCTTCTGCCATGTCTCATTTTGCAGGCCCCCGGCCCGCAAGGATGCTTTGAGTCAGGTAAGTTTGACTCGCACTACAGCTAAGGTGTCTAGCTACACTGAGGTATGAAAATACCTCTAGTGAATGCTTTGGTAAGCTGGGACGACTATCTAGGCAGCGGGGTGGGATTTCTTTCCTTGCTTTTTTTTTTTGTTGTTTTTTTTTTTTTGTTTTGTTCCTCCTTTGTTTTCTTCTTTTTTTTTCCTGTTCTTGCCTTTTTCGTTCTTTCTTTTTCCCCCCCTCCGTCTCTCCTTGGCTCCTTCAGTTTTGGCATATTCATAATATATATCATATATATAGCATCATGATTGTAGTATATGACATATTATAGCTAATTTAAAAAGCCTACTTACGTTCTAAGTAGGTTTTAAAATTAGTATTAAATAGAATTGATACATTCTCATATACTTTGTGACACAGGTATATAGTGAATGTTATCCTGTGCCTTTAAGACTTGGGCGTGATCATGGCTCTATATAGCTGTCTTTTTCAGGAAATTGTGAACTAACTTCTCCTAGACCTAGTTGCTTATCAATCTAATGTTTTACCAAAAAAGGTAGAGGAAGAAGATTTTTGTGGCCAAGTTGTTTGCAGCCAACACACATAATCGTATATATATATATTATATAGTATAGTATTTGATAAGAATGGTATCAAGAGATAACCTACTCGAGTTCACCATAAGGATCTTCAGGGTTAAAGTCCACTGAATTATCGAGGTTCTGTATTAAATTTGCAGTCGATCAGCATGTGTTGTGTGCAGTTGTCAGTAGTATAAATGAACACACACATGTGAACGAGCTGTAATTAAATCAGTAAACTCGTTAATCAGTGGATTAACCCTGAGATTCTTATGGTGAATACTCGAATAGGTATTCTCTTGTTACCCATTTGTATAATGAAATTTGCCTTCCTATTCGGGAGTGTGACACTTTGTATTTGTTATAATCGCTGACTTACCCCTGAATTTTGCACCTGCTCCAACCATCGTCCCATAATTCACTGGTAAGTCAACTTTTTATCTTATATGCTTTTATACATTATATTTATATTATGTCAAGAACTGAGTAAGACCAGGAGGCAGAGGGAGGGGGGAAAAGTAAAAAAAAAAGTCCTCCTTCTTCCCTAGATAGTCCTTTACCAGGCTACCAAGACACTCACTGAGGATTTTTTATCATCACCCTCTATGGGAAAGAGAGAGAGAGAGGGAGAGAGAGAGAGAGAGAGAGGAGAGAGAGATGAGAGAGCAGAGAGGAGGAGAGAGACAAAAAGTGGGTCATTTTAATCAGTGTACCATCAATTGGTGAGTGGGAGGAAAAGAGAGGAGGAGGGGGTTTACAAAGAGTTTGAGCCTATGGTACTATGTTGCTGTGCTATCAAAGTGGAGGTGATAGCAATTTTGGTTCTGGTCCACAGTTGACATGGGTATGAGTAAGGAGGGGTGGAAAAAAAAGAAAGAAAAAAAAAAAAAAAAAAAGAAGAAACATGGCAGCCTGTTAGTATTTCATGTTTTTTTCATTGTTTTTTTATTTTTAATGTTAATTTAAAAAAAGGTTCTCTATCCAGGACTTGAAAAGCAAGATGGCGACTAGTCCCAGC
>CM042151.1:90429890-90532460 GCA_023376005.1 Doryteuthis pealeii
AGTCCAAGGTAGAAATAGATGAAATGCTTTGTCTCATCAGTGACCTAACTGCCAAAATTATATATATATATATATATATATATATATATATATATGAATAGAAAAATAAAGTGTTCCAAAAAAAGATGAATTTATTATAAATGTTTATGTCAATGCTTAAACATTTTTACTTATGTAAGACTTTCTTCAGTATTGGAAAACCGATAGTAGAATTATCTTCCCCCGCTAGGGGACGAATCGCCAACATGCAATGTTGGCGGCAAAACCAAACCCCAACACCTATTGGTTGGGAACCAACCAGGATAGACGTGTCTCAAAAGCACTCCCCAACACTTTTACTTATCCTAAGAACTTTCACATAGAGAGACGTCTCAACAGCACTCTAAACAACAGCGAGTAGAAATCCTTTCTAATGCTACTTCAACAACGAACTATTAATTTCACCTCTCAAGATAAGTCTGGTAGCAAAGCCAACAAATTTGCAGCAATCTTTGTTTAATACAGGTGTATAATTTCCATTTGTGTTGTTTGTCTTCTTTCATCCAAAATAATTGCCGACCACCGGAAGAATTAAGAGCTCCCTACGAACCCCGTAATTCCTCTTATCAGGACAATATAATAAAAAGATTTTTTGTTGTTCAAACGGTGATAGATGGTTTTAAATGACTTGAGTTGGAAATGCATATGGAGAAAAAAGGCTAATAACCATTCATCGATCAGTGTTCATTTTCAACGTTCAAATATATCTATATATATAAAAGTAATTGGTAATTTGCTTGAAGCATTGTTAAGTATGTTATAAAATAATAAAATTCGAAGGCAATACAATGCGTAAAAAATAAAGACAAAAAGATGTTTATATGTCTAATCGATTTCAAAGCGAAGCTTTATCATCAGAGATTTATTTCAGAAATAAATAAATATTTCTGAAATAAATCTCTGATGATAAAGCTTCGCTTTGAAATCGATTAGACATATAAACATCTTTTTGTCTTTATTTTTTACGCATTGTATTGCCTTCGAATTTTATTATTTTATAATCTATATATATATTTGAATTAAGGTAGTGTGAACATGGATTCAACACTTGGTTATTGACATTTTATTGTCTATGCGATCTTCAGACCAAGAAGTTTTTTGGTCTGAAGATAGCATAAGCAAGAAATTATCATTAACCATGTGTTAACTCCATGTCGATGCTACCTTAACTTAAATATAAACACTCTATCAATGATATTGAGCACAATCTAGTTAGAAATATAGCACCAATATTATCTACAAAATACACACACACATATATATATATATATATAAATGGTAATCCTTAACTATTTCCCCATAAATTCCTACCATAAAATAAACTGAACCCTCATTTTATGTCCGTGTTTTTGCAATGAATATTTTCTTTTTCTTGCACCCGTTATTTTACAATACTAAATATATTTTATTCATTTATTTTAATATTCACTTCAATGTGTATATTCTAAAAGTTTTTATTTTGTGAAAATGGTTAATTTTAAAGTGGGGGCTTGTTTTACAATTTAGCCATAAATTGGATCCTCTTTTTATGACTGTAATTTTTTTTTTCATCGATGATGATTAAAATCTGACATTTTTATTTTATAGTACCAAAGCCAAAAAAAAAAAAAAAAAAAAAAAAAAAAAAAAAAAAAGAAAAGAAATAACAACAAAAGGAGCCCCCACTTTAAAACTAACCATTCTCACAAAATAAAAAAAAACTTTTAGAATATCAACATTAAAATAAATAAAGAAAATATATTTAGTATTGTAAAATAACGGGTGCAAGAAAAACAAAACATTTATTGCAAAAACACGGACATAAAATGAGGGTTCAGTTTATTTTATGGTAGGAATTTACAAGGAAATAGTTAAGGATTACTATATAAATTAGGGGAATCATACTTATTTTTATAAAAATTGATTGACTTAAAAACAAAAAACTAAGAAAACCAAAAGAGCCCTTTTGACTTTTATCTTTTTCAAAAAGTAAATAAAAAAAAAACTGAGGAATCTCTAAATCCTTCCAGAGTCACTTAAAACCCTTCTTTTTATCTTCTCTTTACATTCCAGTTTCTCCATTTGGGTAAAATGGAGAAACTGGAATGTAAAGAGAAGATAAAAAGAAGGGTTTTAAGTGACTCTGGAAGGATTTAGAGATTCCTCAGTTTTAATCAAATATTAAGGCCTTTGAACCATATGACTTTTAGGCACCCCTTTTGCTTTGCTGATTCATAAGTACATTTTTTTTCATTTACACCGTCAACATCCGGTTGTTTGTTAACATACGATTTTTAGAGAGATTTTTTTAAATTACAAAACTAACACCTGACCCTAACCCCTAACCAACAACCGGATGTTGACGGTGTAAATGAGAAAAAATGTACTTATGAATCAGCAAAGCAAAAGGGGTGCCTAAAGGTCATATGGTCCAGACCTTTGATTTTTAGTCAATTTACTGGCTGTTTTTTTTTTTTTGAAGAAGAAGATACCTGTCAAAAGGGCCCTTTAATTTCTCTTTGTTTTTTATTATGTCATTTAATAAGATGAATTCTTTTGAAAAAAGCAAAATAGATTGTTTTACAGAATTCTTTTCCATAGATGTAAACTCAGTATTGTTTGGAATTGGTTTATATAAAAACTATTTTAATCATCCAAAAAATATTTGCTTTGAGGCTATTCAACATGGTGACAAATCAAACAGAGTGCTCCCGGCTTGAACAGAGATCTGTTATCAAACTGAGAAGTGATGTGTACAGTAAATTCCCCATAACATTCTCATAAACTTGTGAGCCCCTCCTACTACTTATTCCTACTTCAACTGTTTGTTTAAAAAGAAACAATGGAAACATCTCACCAATTCCACACCTGATGATGGCACTTCATAGAGCAGAAAGTACTCATGTTAGAACCTTTGGTGGATTCATACACCAATTCCATCCTGATATTAAAAAGATGGCCAGACAATTAGAAAGGATTGAAAAAAAAAATTGTCAGACAAGAATCGTCCATTGAGTTCAACAAAACATGTTTAATATATATATATGTTTTATTAAAAAAAATGTTTACAAATTGGCTTAACATTGGTTTACCAATATGAGCCTGGGCCAAAAAGAAAAAAGTCCATGAACTGTAAACACACTGACTCTTCAGTAAAGAAAAAGTTATGGGTGCAGTTGTCAGTAAAGAAGGGTATGTTGATAGTCTTCTGGGACATGAAATGACCCATGACTATTGATTTCCTTTAAAAAAGTGCAACTACCTTCTCCTGGACTAGTTGCTCATCAACCCTGATTTTTAATAAAGGTAGAGGAAGGTCAGGGCTTCCTATTGCCAATTCCTTAGGCAAAACGTACCTTATTTATTGAATGACCCTCATATATATATATATATCTGTATGTATATGGGGACTCATTTGACCTGAAGTCGAAAATTAAAATGGAAAAAATATATATATAAGAAAAATCAATTGGTTACACAAAGACTTTTGAATATTCATGCAGGAGGACTATTTTGCACGGCTATAAAATTCCTAGAAATTCAATAAAAAGGTAAATAAAAAAACTAACACTACATCAAAAAAGAAATACATTAAACAGTTTCTGGAAAATATTTCAATAAATCTACTATTGTTATAAAATTCATTATACTTTAGAATAAAGTGTTCCATACATTCAACAAGAGGGACTGTTCTTTCTTGAGTGCATTTTTATATGTCTATTTAAATGGGAACTCTTTGAAAATGCTGAACCACACACTTGACAAATAAAGGGTTTCTCTCCTGTATGTATCCGGATGTGTTCTTTTAAATTTGATGCCGCGGAAAAAGCTGATCCACAGACTTGACAAGAAAATGGTTTCTCCCCAGTGTGTATACGCATATGTCGTTTTAAATGTGATGTCCGTGCAAATGCTGCTTCACACTCCTGACAAGAAAATGGTTTCTCTCCTGCGTGTATTTGGAAATGTTGTTTTAAATGTGATGTACTTGGAAATGTTGATCCACATAATCGACAGGAAAACTCTTTCTTTGTATCTATCTGAATGTCGTTTGATAAATTTGAACTCTCTGAAAATGCTGACCCACACACTTGACAAGATAGTGGTTTATCTTCTGTGTCCAGTGGATTGTAATTTTTTAGAATCGATTCCTCTGAAAATGATGATCCGCACACCTGACATGAAAATGGTTTCTCACCTGTGTGTATTTGCATGTGGTTTTTTAAGCTGGAATTCCATGTAAAAGCTAATCCACACACTTCACAGGAATATGGCTTCTCTCCTGTGTGTCTTCGCAAGTGTCTTCTTAAAGTGGAATTCTCTGAAAATGCCATTCCACACACTTCACAAGAAAATGGTTTCTCTCCTGTGTGTGTCCGCATGTGGTCTCTTAAATGTGAACTCCTTGCAAATCCTGATCCACACAGTTCACAAGAAAATGGTTTCACTCCAGTGTGTAATAGCATGTGATTTTTAAACTGGAGCTCCGTGTGGATCAGGATTTGCAAGGAGTTCACATTTAAGAGACCACATGCGGACACACACAGGAGAGAAACCATTTTCTTGTGAAGTGTGTGGAATGGCATTTTCAGAGAATTCCATTTAAGAAGACACTTGCGAAGACACACAGGAGAGAAGCCATATTCCTGTGAAGTGTGTGGATTAGCTTTTACATGGAATTCCAGCTTAAAAAACCACATGCAAATACACACAGGTGAGAAACCATTTTCATGTCAGGTGTGCGGATCATCATTTTCAGAGGAATCGATTCTAAAAAATTACAATCCACTGGACACAGAAGATAAACCACTATCTTGTCAAGTGTGTGGGTCAGCATTTTCAGAGAGTTCAAATTTATCAAACGACATTCAGATAGATACAAAGAAAGAGTTTTCCTGTCGATTATGTGGATCAACATTTCCAAGTACATCACATTTAAACAACATTTAAATACACGCAGGAGAGAAACCATTTTCTTGTCAGGAGTGTGAAGCAGCATTTGCACGGACATCACATTTAAAACGACATATGCGTATACACACTGGGGAGAAACCATTTTCTTGTCAAGTCTGTGGATCAGCTTTTTCCGCGGCATCAAATTTAAAAGAACACATCCGGATACATACAGGAGAGAAACCCTTTATTTGTCAAGTGTGTGGTTCAGCATTTTCAAAGAGTTCCCATTTAAATAGACATATAAAAAATGCACTCAAGAAAGAACAGTCCCTCTTGTTTGAATGTATGGAACACTTTATTCTAAAGTATAATGAATTTTATAACAATAGTAGATTTATTGAAATATTTTCCAGAAACTGTTTAATGTATTTCTTTTTTGATGTAGTGTTAGTTTTTTTATTTACCTTTTTATTGAATTTCTAGGAATTTTATAGCCGTGCAAAATAGTCCTCCTGCATGAATATTCAAAAGTCTTTGTGTAACCAATTGATTTTTCTATATATATATTTTTCCATTTTAATTTTCGACTTCAGGTCAAATGAGTCCCCATATACATACAGATATATATATATATATGAGGGTCATTCAATAAATAAGGTACGTTTTGCCTAAGGAATTGGCAATAGGAAGCCCTGACCTTCCTCTACCTTTATTAAAAATCAGGGTTGATGAGCAACTAGTCCAGGAGAAAGTAGTTGCACTTTTTTTAAAGGAAATCAATAGTCATGTGTCATTTCATGTCCCAGAAGACTATCAACATACCCTTCTTTACTGACAACTGCACCCATAACTTTTTCTTTACTGAAGAGTCAGTGTGTTTACAATTCATGGACTTTTTTCTTTTTGGCCCAGGCTCATATTGGTAAACCAATGTTAAGCCAATTTGTAAACATTTTTTTTAATAAAACATATATATATTAAACATGTTTTGTTGAACTCAATGGACGATTCTTGTCTGACAATTTTTTTTTCAATCCTTTCTAATTGTCTGGCCATCTTTTTAATATCAGGATGGAATTGGTGTATGAATCCACCAAAGGTTCTAACACGAGTACTTTCTGCTCTATGAAGTGCCATCATCAGGTGTGGAATTGGTGAGATGTTTCCATTGTTTCTTTTTAAACAAACAGTAGAAGTAGGAATAAGTAGTAGGAGGGGCTCACAAGTTTATAAGAATGTTATGGGGAATTTACTGTACACATCACTTCTCAGTTTCCATAAATTTGATAACAGATCTCTGTTCAAGCCGGGAGCACTCTGATTTGTCACCATGTTGAATAGCCTCAAAGCAAATATTTTTGGGATGATTAAAATAGTTTTTATATAAATCAATTCCAAACAATACTGAGTTTACATCTATGGAAAAGAATTCTGTAAAACAATCTATTTTGCTTTTTTCAAAAGAATTCATCTTATTAAATGACATAATAAAAAAACAAAGAGAAATTAAAGGGCCCTTTTGACAGGTATCTTCTTCTTCTTCTTCAAAAAAAAAACAGCCAGTAAATTGACTAAAAGTCAAAGGTCTGGACCATATGACCTTTAGGCACCCCTTTTGCTTTGCTGATTCATAAGTACATTTTTTCTCATTTACACCATCAACATCCGGTTGTTGGTTAGGGTTAGGGATTAGTTTTATAATTTAAAAAAACTCTCTAAAAATCGTATGTTAACAAACAACCGGATGTTGACGGTGTAAATGAAAAAAATGTACTTATGAATCAGCAAAGCAAAAGGGGTGCCTAAAGGTCATATGGTCCAAAGGCCTTAATATTTGATTAAAAATGTGATGGGTGGGGTAAAATGGAGAAACTGGAATGTAGAGAGAAGATAAAAAGAAGGGTTTTAAGTGACTCTGGAAGGATTAAGAGATTCCTCAGAGTTTTTTTTTTATTTACTTTTTGAAAAAGATAAAAGTCAAAAGGGCTGTTTTGGTTTTCTTAGTTTTTTGTTTTTAAGTCAATCAATTTTTATAAAAATAAGTATGATTCCCCTAATTTATATAGTAATCCTTAACTATTTCCTCGTAAATTCCTACCATAAAATAAACTGAACCCTCATTTTATGTCCGTGTTTTTGCAATAAATGTTTTGTTTTTCTTGCACCCGTTATTTTACAATACTAAATATATTTTCTTTATTTATTTTAATGTGGATATTCTAAAAGTTTTTTTTTATTTTGTGAGAATGGTTAGTTTTAAAGTGGGAGCTCCTTTGTGTTCTTTTTTTTTTTTTTTTTTTTTTTTTTTTTTTTTCTTGGCTTTGGTACTATAAAATAAAAATGTCAGATTTTAATCATCATCGATGAAAAAACAAAATTACAGTCATAAAAGGAGAATCCAATTTATGGCTAAATTGTAAAACAAGCCCCACTTTAAAACTAGCCATTCTCACAAAATAAAAACTTTTAGAATATACACATTGAAGTGAATATTAAAATAAATAAATAAAATATATTTAGTATTGTAAAATAACAGGTGCAAGAAAAAGAAAATATTCATTGCAAAAACACGGACATAAAATGAGGGTTCAGTTTATTTTATGGTAGGAATTTATGGGGAAATAGTTAAGGATTACCATTTATATATATATATATATATATATATATATATGTGTGTGTGTATTTTGTAGATAATATTGGTGCTATATTTCTAAGTAGATTGTGCTCAATATCATTGATAGAGTGTTTATATTTAAGTTAAGGTAGCATCGACATGGAGTTAACACATGGTTAATGACAATTTCTTGCTTATGCTATCTTCAGACCAAAAAAACTTCTTGGTCTGAAGATCACATAGTCAATAAAATGTCAATAACCAAGTGTTGAATCCATGTTCACACTACCTTAATTCAAATATATATATAGATATATTTGAACGTTGAAAATGAACACTGATCGATGAATGGTTATTAGCCTTTTTTCTCCATATGCATTTCAAACCCAAGTCATTTAAAACCATCTATCACCGTTTGAACAACAAAAAATCTTTTTATTATATTGTCCTGATAAGAGGAATTACGGGGTTCGTAGGGAGCTCTTAATTCTTCCGGTGGTCGGCAATTATTTTGGATGAAAGAAGACAAACACAAATGGAAATTATACACCTGTATTAAACAAAGATTGCTGCAAATTTGTTGGCTTTGCTAACAGACTTATCTTGAGAGGTGAAATTAAGAGTTTGTTGTTGAAGTAGCATTAGAAAGGATTTCTACTCGCTGTTGTTTAGAGTGCTGTTGAGACGTCTCTCAAGGTGAAAGTTTTTAGGATAAGTAAAAGTGTTAGGGAGTGCTTTTGAGACACGTCCGTCCTGGTTAGTTCTCATCCAATAAGTGCTGGGGTTTGGTTTTGCCAACATGCAATGTTGGCGATTCGCCCCTAGCAGCAGGGGAATATAATTCTACTATCGGTTTTCCGATACTGAAGAAAGTCTTACATAAGTAAAAATGTTTAAGCATTGACATAAACATTTATAATAAATTCATCTTTTTTGGGATTACATTTCTAAACTAATTGGAGATGCAAGAGGTAATTATCTCCCATGTCTGCCAATAGCATGTTGGGACACATTACTTGAAGCTATTGTTGTTTTTTTAATGATTATTAGTTACTTGAAACTGCAAACAAATGGTTATTATTAAATAGAAATAATTACTTGAAACCATATAATTGTGTATAATTTATTAATTTTAGATAGAAGTACTTAAAACTATATAATTCCAGACAAAAGATTAAAGTAATTTTAAAAGAAATGATTGCAATAGAACATTGAAAATAGTCATAATTGTAATCCTTTACAAATTAATCAAATTTCTGCATTAAATGACTCATGAATGTGTTGATATATTGTTCAACTAATAAATAATCCATAATTCTTTTGATAGTATTATTTGGGATTTGGATTTAAAGCAATATATATTTTGGGTATTTGTGAATATTTGGGATAAATCTTTTAGCAAGCATGTGTTTGTTGTTGTTCGTGAGTGTGCGTGTTTTAATCTGACCCACTAGGGTTTGACTTATAAAAAAAGAGAGAGAGTTTGAGTTTTGTTTAATGGCATATCAAACTCTGTGGGTTATTTAATGCCAGAAAAGGTTATTTTGGATTTCAGTCTTTAAAGTAGTGGTTCTATGGAGGTATCCAGTTATGTTTTGTTATATCTTGTTGAAAAGGTTTTTTTTTTAGAAAATTAAAAATGTTTTCAGGGTTTGTATTCCTAAAGAGGTCCCTCAGGTTTCTTGTTTGATAGTATATAGTGCGGGAGTGTTTAAGGCTGTTATAGTTTAGGAGGATATGTTTGGTCATAAGTTATACTTTGCATATTGGGCACACTGGGGCCTCCTCCCCTTTTAAAGAGAAAGAGAGTGTGTGAGAGAGAGAGAGAGAGAGAGAGAGAGAGAGAGAAATAAATCTTGGCCAGCTGCATTATAAAAGAAGAAGCAGCAAAGTAAAAATCCTCTTTCATTCTTCCAGCTTTGAGAGAAGTAACAGTGCACCAGTTGTGTTCCTGCCCATGGTTCTCATATTTATTCTGTATGAAGAAACGATTTTAAACAAACTATCATTCTTCCACAATTGTGACACCCCGACGTGATATGAATTCGTGATCTTCCTCAGCTTTCTGTTTACTCTTATCCTTAGCAATGTATACACATTCATCTCCTGAAAAAAATGACCATCCCTAAATACATATGTTGCAGGAGTGGGGTAAAGTTAACTGACCTGAAAAAATGTGAACGTTTTTAAATGAAATAACTGGTGCATTATAACTTTCATTCATTAATACTGAAAATTTCATTAAAATCAGATAATTCCCTTATTTTTAGTTTTTATTTTTTTTACAATCAGATTTACTGAATTGATATTGTAAAAAAATATTTTTTTTCAGGGTTACCATACTTTTAGAATATTTGTCTGGAAAAATTTAAAAGTTATAAGATTTGTATTTGTGAAAAAAGTGAGGTTGTTTTCTGCATGTTTTGAATCTAAAAAAAAAAGGGATATTACAAGGATAATATAAATTAGAGACGTCCAAAAAAGGTTGTGTGCAGTTTTGATCTTAAAATGTTAAACGATTTAGAAATATTTAAATAGATTCTTTCATGAAAAAATCATAGTTTCCATCAGTAGATAAAAGCATGAAATTAATCACAATTTAAAAAATAAACATTTTAAAAAAATCATTTTCTATACAATTTTTTCGGTTATTTCCTATAAGTCTAACATGATCAAAGGGGAACCACTCTTGACTGATAAATTATTTATTTATTTTCCCATTAAACTAACCCTAACCCCATCTTCTTTTTTCCTAGTAGATCAATAAATAAATAAATGATTTATTAGTCAAGAGTGGTTCCCCTTTGATCATGTTAGACTTATAGGAAATAACCAATTTTTCTGTGTATACGCAACTTTGTTCCGGCCTGTATGCCTTTTTTGCCCAATACATTGCCCCTCCCAGATATGGATAAACATATCTTGTCCAAACTATCTGCTAGACTCAACTGAACTAAAAACTAACTCTACTTTCTCAGCATCACCTGACCCTAACTCCATCTTCTTTTTTCCTAGTAGATCAATAGGACAGGTATAATTACCAACACAGGAACATGTATCATATATCAAAATGAAGTTGATCCTCCGTGGATCACATCCCTACTTCTCCACATAGGTGAGTCAAAAAGTAATGCTATTTTGTTTAGGATAGTTATAATTACCAACACAGGGACATGTATCATACATCAAAATGAATGTGGTCCTCTGTGGATCACATCCCTACTTCACCGCATAGTCACCGTTTATCTCAATAGCAATGTTCCACCTTCGAATGTATCCCTGCCTCGTAAAATTTTATGGGGCAGGGGTACATGCTCTCATTCGGTGGATCATTGCTATTGAGAGAAATGGTGATTGTGGAGAAGTAGGGATGTGATCCACATAGGACCAGCTTCATTTTGATGGCATCATACATCAAAATGAAGCTGATTCTCTGTGTTGGTAATTACACCTGTCCTAAAGAAAATGGCATTACTTTTTTACTCACCCTCGTATAAGGGTAAAAATTATTTCAAAAGTAAATTATAATTCACATAAGCCTAAGAAACAATATGGCTAACTAATTTTATTTAGAAATCTAATATTTCCCCCAGGTGAATCTAAATAACGATGAACTGTCACAAGTTATAGTCACATAATAACAAGTGCAGTGACATGTTTTGCTGAAACGTTGTACAGATAACAATGAAGATGAGAACAATAGTCTGAATAATCCAAATGATACTAATTATCAAGCCTCATATGAAAAACACAGAGAAATACCAACACAGAATATTCGGTAGTAAAAAGCCAAAGTTAATTTGGCAAAAACTTGCAAATTGGTCGGAAAATTAAAATGGAAAGTTTTTTGGTGGTCTCCCATGACAGTTTAACCACAGTCTATGAATTAACTTTTTGCAAATTGGGTTATGGTTTAGAGGTTTGGGGATTAAGGTTGATTTAAATTGTGTATTGCTTAAAAAACAACAACAAAAAAAAAACCCAAATTACTATACATTTAATGTTGAAAAATATTTTTTTTAAACCAAGCTTAATTGAAATTATACATTGCAATATTAACACAAACAACTGAGACTAATATGTCTACCGTTGGGTTCAATAATTAATTTCAATGGTTAATTAAATGTATAGTAATTTTGGTTTTTTGTTGTTGTTTTTTATAGTTGGTACAATCATGTAGATGCTTGGGTTTGAACTGACCAGCCAATGATTGGAGGGGGCCTCTCCAACCGCATGTCTAGCCTAAGTAAGGACCAAAGTGATGTGTTGCATGTCATTGACTACTCAGCCACCTGGTGGTCCAAATGATGCTTGGGCTTGAACTGACCAGCCAATTGATTGGAGGGGGCCTCTCCAACCGCATGTCTAGCCTAAGTAAGGACCAAAGTGATGTGTTGCATGTCATTGACTACTCAGCCACCTGGTGGTCCAAAGATGCTTGGGCTTGAACTGACCAGCCAATTGATTGGAGGGGGCCTCTCCAACCGCATGTCTAGCCTAAGTAAGGACCAAAGTGATGTGTTGCATGTCATTGACTACTCAGCCACCTGGTGGTCCAAATGATGCTTGGGCTTGAACTGACCAGCCAATTGATTGGAGGGCCTCTCCAACCGCATGTCTAGCCTAAGTAAGGACCAAAGTGATGTGTTGCATGTCATTGACTACTCAGCCACCTGGTGGCCCAATTGAGGACGGCCTACAGTTCTGCAGAGGTGGAGTTGGTAACAGGGCTATGTGACGTGTGAAGCTCTGCCTAGTTTCAAAAGGGAGATAATTCTGTTTTGTATCCCAACATTGGTAAGAATAAACACAAAGACATCTATTTGTATCACACATTTCTTTATCACTGACTCTGGATGTCTTTTTACATTAACGGATGTGTGAAATGGAACTTAACCCTTTGGAACACTGATGGAAAATACAGCTTCACAAATTCTAATCATCCATGAGTCTCAGTTGACTTGGACTAACTAATTAACTAGAAAGTTAAAATCTAATTTTAACTCCTAATATTTATAGTCACATGACCTAAAAATCCATCAATAAGAACTACGTAATTGAGATGAAGAGGTATTCCACACTCCACAGAAGTCCAAAATTGAAATTTCACCATTGGATGCAATTTAACATCATACCCAGGACACTAAGACCCTCTGCCATTGCCTTGTAGAATATGATAAAAAGAGTTGGGGCTTTCCATAAGGGCAACAGGATTAGGACAATTGCATAAATGCTAGGGTTTGACATGACCAGCCAATTGATTGAAGGAGGACTCCGACCACCTGTCTAGCCTGAGATGTGCCAAAGTGGAGTGTTGCCTGTCATGGACTGCTCAACCACTATAGTTCCATCCTTAAGCACATTATTCCTATATAATACTGATTATCATATGATTTCAAGTAATTATTTCTATTTAATAATAGCATCTTTGCAAAAATCTTTGCACACTGTAATATGATTTCAAGTAACTAATAATAATACTTAGTAAACAATCATAGTTTCTACTATTATCAGTACAATTAATCTATAGTTATATTGCATCAAGTGTGTGAATAATTTTTTAATATATCTATTTGACTAAGAGATGTAACTAACTATCACTCCAGATCAGAGTTGACCTGTGAGTAATGGCAATGAATAGGTACTTCTCACTCCCAAGATCTTAGAGCTGAAGCCTCACCATAAGATATCACTTTTTTGGGAGGATCTCTCTCCTTCTGTTGGAGTTACAGTCAGCCTCACCAATAGGGCAGTTAAACTACTGCAGTAAGATGAACTAAGGAGATAGAACCAGTTGCCCCACAATATTTTCAAGTAAATTTGGTTCTATGAATTCATATATTCATAAAGTGTTTATATCTTTTAACTGTCTTTGTTCTCTTTGGAATTTAAGGTATATATATATATATATATATATATATTATATATATATATACTATATATATTATATATACTATATATATTATATATATATATATTGCTGCCAATATATATATATATATATTATTATATATATATATATATGGCAGCAAGTTATTTTGTTAGCAGGTGTAATTGAACAACATGGAACATTTCTTGGACCATATGACCTTTAGGCACCTCTTTTGCAATTTCGATTCATAAGGACATTTTTTTCATTTACACTGTCAAAATCCAGTTGTTTGTTAGGGATAGGGATAAGGTTAGGAGTTTTATAATTTAAAAAACTCTAAAAATCGTCTGTTAACAAACAAACAGATGTTGACGGTATAAATGCCAAAAAAAAGTCCTTATGAATTGAGATCACAAAAGGGGTGCCTAAAGGTCATATGGTCCCATTTCTTTTTCATTATCTGGATTTGTATTTTTTCCAGTCTTCTGACAATCTTTCTAATGTTATGATTCAGTTGGAATAAGATTCTTCCCATACTATCAGCCCAAGCGCTTTCAACTGCTTCTTCAGTCGTCATCATGGTGTCTATGATTTGGTGTTAGTTCTTTTTTTTATAGTTTTTAAAAAATCTATTTTGTTTTTAAATTAGAAGAGTCCATTATTTTCAGAGGGTTGCGTGATTCGTGTATTAGTTATTGAAGATAACTAGTATATTATGTTGAATGCTATTTTATTAATGTTAGGTTTTTTTAAATTTTTTTATGCATATTGCCTCGAGAATTTGTTGGCATTTCTTGTTTTTAATTTTATAGATGATTTTAGTATTTTCAGTGAGAATTTTCCTAATGTCGGAGGAGATGAATTTATCTAGGTGTTTTGTAAATAAATGTTGTTTTATGGCACTAGTATCAGAGAGATGGTATGTAAGGTGATGGGAGAGTGTTGTAGTGGTATGTCCAATGTAGCTGTTAATATTTTGTTTTCTGAGAAACACTCTTGGAATGGGCAAGTGAATTTATAGACTACATTTGTTTAGTTTAGGGAGTTTGTGTTATTTTTGATGAGGAGGTTTGAGGTTTTGAATTTGGTTTAAAAGATAATTAGTTTTATTTTTTGTTGTTGGTCAACAGGTTTGATGTGTCTGTGTATGATATTGGTTATTACAGGTTCATTGGATTTATACATTTTAAATTACAACAATTACAGTATCAAATCAACTTATGACTTTATCCAAATACTAAAATCCACCCCCCCCTCAATAACTACATAATTGCTTCTTTAGATGTCAATAATCTATTCACCAATGTCCCTGTACTAGAAATAATACAAATAATATTGAAATTTTATATTACTACCACGGACTTATGCCAGCGCCTTCTAAGATATCTTAGAGGGCCTTGCTCATGCCCCTAGGGGACTGTCAGCAGCAGCAGCAGCAGCAGCCATCATCATCACCGTCAGGGGTGAGCTCTATAAATAGCCCTGACCATTAGTAATTCATTCTCTTTCTAGTTGTAACCTTCTGGGGGTCACTGCTGGGTTCGGCCATCACGTGTCCCTCACCCTTTGGTTGAATCCTTCTGACTACTACTACAGGTAAGAGCTTTGCTCTATCTCTCCCTGCGAACTTAGGTTTTACTGATAGAAAAACCCACGACGGACTTACTACCATGTTACCAAACCCGGCTTCTAAAGAGAGATAGCTGTCTTTGACCCATGACGGCTGACAGCCAATTACCAATATCACCAGGATAACAACTGAGGGAGCCGACGAACTAATTTTCAACAACGGACAAGCTTCACACTTTGATACCTTTGCAGTCAATAGGCTGCTAGCAGAATAAACTTTTGCAACCTTAAACTACCTTAAACAAACCCATAATAACATTACGGCTTATACCTAAACGAGCAGGTGCCGCTAGCTTCTAAAGGAAGTTCTTAAACATCGCGAAGCTTGTCCGAACTAAACCAGAACTTTTCTTCTTCTCTTGTTGTACCTTTTATGTGCATATTTATATATTAAACCTGTTGCATTTTGATTTCGTTGTACTCTCGTTCCTTAATGTCATAATCTGCCTTTTCTCTTCTGCTTACCACCCTTCGTTAACCATTAATTATTATAATAATTATCAACGACAACCGTCGTAAAGGATCCACTTTTCGTCACAAGTGACTATTCGGTCAAGAAAGGGGTCATTGGTATTACGCAAACTGAGCATCGAGCACACTTCAAACCGCCTAAGTTTTTGGTGCTCATTGAGCTCATGAGGAACCCATTTATCGAGCTTTTTCACCTTTCCAATACTCTGTAAATAGCGGGAAACTGTTGCAATGCTGACACCAAGTGTCTGAGACATTTTTCTGACACTTTGTCATGGATTTTGCTCAACAACTGCCTGCAATTGTTCATTGTCAAGACTGCATGTCCATCCTCTACCTTCTTCATTTTCACGACTCTCATCTCCACTGCGGAATTTCTGGAACCACCTTCGTACAGTCCGGTCACTTGTGGATTCATCTCCCCATGCTTTTTTGATATTGGCAGCAGTTTCGGAGGCATTGTGCCCAAGCTTGAACTCATGCAACATAAGAAGGCAAAGGTCATGTTTAGGCATGTTCATCTTTGAAGGTCCCTATTTTTCAAAAATACTTTCTATCTGAAAATAACTTAAATTTTATTTTTGAGCATACATTAATTATTATATATGCAAAAATTCACCTGAAATAAACAACAAATTCTATGTTAAAATGACATTTCAAAACCGAGCACTTCAATCGGCCATTATTTTTGTAACAACCTAATAGAAAGAAAAGGAGAAAGAGAGAGAAAAAAAAGAAGAGAGAGAGAGGTTGGTTTTTGTTTTGTTAATGGCATATCAACCCTCTTCTGGTTATTTAATGCCAAATAGAGTCATTTTGATAAACAAAGAAGTCACATTGTTTACAGTACCTACTGTTGCTTAAGTGGTCAACCAATTAAGCATTGGACAGACTTATCGCTGATTAAGTTCATTGATCTAGCAGGTACTGGTACTCTCAGCATGACTAAGTGAATTATTTAACAAAAACTGAAATGGGTAATAAATTTCCTAACTGCAAAAGTCGGCTAAGTCTTTTTTTTTCAGCAACAATATTCCAGCAGGCTTCAACTACATCATAAGTGTCTTGCTTGTAAAGAATCCAAATTGTCTCTCTTAGCCTTCATTGTCTACCGTGTTAATAAAGTAGGTGGTTTCACTAAATTCTGGTGCTTCAATTTGTAGGTTCTAACATTCTGGCCTTTCACACTACAACAGAACCAACCACTGCCCACACAACATCTCAACACACAAAGCACGCATGCGGGAATATGGGCAACACTGATGCTTCGAATCTGGTGAATGTCAATCATTGAGAGAGAGAGAGAAGAGAGAGAGAGAGAGAGAGAGAGAGAGAGAGAGAGAGAGAGAGAGAAAGAGAGAGAGAAAAAGAAAGAAGAGAAAAAAAAGAGAAAAGAAAAGAAGAGAGAAAAAAAAGAAAGGAGAAGAGAGAAAAAACAGAAAGAAAGGAGAGAGAGAAAAAAAAGAAAGGAGGAGAGAGAGAGAGAAAGAAAGAAAGGAAGAGAAAAAAAGGAAGGAGAGAGAGAGAGAGAGAGAGAAAGAAAGAAGAGCGAGAGAGATAAAAAGAAAGAGAGAGAGAGAGAGGAGAGAGAGAAAGAAAGAAAGAAGAGAGAAAAAAAAAGAGACAAGAAAAAAAGAAAGAAAGAAGAGAGAAAAAAAAAGAAAGGAGAGAGAGAGAAAACAGAAAGAAAGGAGAGAGAGAGAAAAAGAAAAGAAAGAAGAGAGGAGAGAGAAAAAAAAGGAAAGAAAGGAGAGAGAGAGAAAAGAAAGAAGAGAGAGAGAGAGAAAGAGAGAAGAGAGAGAGAAAGAAAGAAAGAAAAGAGAAAAAGAAAGGAGACAGAGAAAAAAGAAAGAAAGAAGAGAGAAAAAAAAGAAAGGAGAGAGAGAAAAACAGAAAGAAAAGGAGAGAGAGAGAAAAAGAAAGAAAGAAGAGAGAGAGAGAGAGAGAGAGAAAAGAAAGAAAGGAGAGAGAGAAAAAAGGAGAGAGAGAGGAGAAAGAAAAGAAGAGCGAGAGAGAGAGAGAGGAGAGAGAAGAGAGAGAAGAGAGAGAGAGAGAGAAGAAAGAAGAAGAAAAAGAAGAGAAGAGAAAAAAGAAAGGAGAGAGAAAAAACAGAAAGAAAGGAGAGAGAGAGATAAAAAAGAAAGGAGTGAGAGAGAGAAAAAAGAAAGGAGAGAGAGAGAAAAACAGAAAAAAAGGAGAGAAAGAGAAAAAAAGAAAGGGGAGAGAGAGAAAGAGAAAAAAGAAAGAAAGAGAGGGAGAGAAAGGGGAAAGAGAAAAAGAAAGAAAGGAGAGGGGAAGAAAGAAAGAAAGAAAGGAGAGAGAGAGGGGGGAAAGAAAGAAAGGAGAGAGAGAGGAGAGAAAGAAAGAAAGGAGAGAGAGAGGGGGAAGAAAGAAAGAAAGGAAGAGAGAGAGGGAGAAAGAAAGAAAGGGAGAGGGAGAGAAAGAAAGGAAGGAGAGAGAGGGGAGAAGAAAGAAAGAAAGGAGAGAGGAGAGAGAAAGAAAGAAAGAAAGGAGAGAGAGAGAGAGGGGGGAAGAAAGAAAGAAAGGAGAGAGAGAGAGAGGGGGAAAGAAAGAAAGAAAGGAGAGAGATCACTGATGTTAAGCAGTGATTAGCCTATTCAGCACTTAACTTTGGTGATCACTTAAGTAACAGCAGGTACTGTAAGTAACCTGAGCCCTTTGGTTATCATAATGATTTGATTTGGCATTAAATATCCCCAAAAGGGTTGATATGTCATAAAACAGAACAACCAGATAAATAAAACAACTAAACCCTTTTCAGGTCATTTTATACTGAACCAAGTCCTTTTGATATTTGGTTTCATACAGTACATGCTGTTGCTTAAATGGTCACCCATCTAAGAACTGAATAGGCGCATCGATGTTTAACTTTGGTGATCTAGCAGGAACCAGAGCTTTCAATGTGACTTACTCATAAGCAATTCCCAGAAGACGGAAACATGTTTCCTAAAACTTCTCTTGAAATAAAACCTGCACCCATTCACTAAATTCACATTTCCCCCGTCTTTTCTTAGTGTGCATTACTACATGTACTAACACCAAATATGTCTTCATACCACAGGACCGCTTCAGAACCAATCCAAAACATAGTACAAGGTGTGGCAGAAATACCTCTCACATTTTAATGTGGTTTAAAATTTTAAAACCGCAAGTTCATCAATGAAAAGAAATCCAACCTTTAAATACAATCATATTGATGTTATCAATTTTATTTAATAAACACTGTGAAAACTGTAAGTTGGTGGGGTGACCTAATGTTAGTATCAGCCAGACATTGAAGGAATCTATCCCCTTTTCATTAGTGTCTGAGGTGGAGTGCCACACCTATCAGCTGATACCGACTTTAGGCCACCCCAACGACTTTACTTACTTTTTTACTTAGTATATATATAGCACTCACTTGAAGGAGCATGAGATTACCTCTATTTTCTGCCAAAGATGGGGATGTCAAAGCAATAGAGCCTAGAATAAATTTTAAAAATGCATAATGTCACTCTTTTTTTTTATAGGCTACATTGTGGCTGTCACTGTTTTAGGCAGATTCCAGCAGTAATCTAAATTTTGTCTTGTCATGGGCATCATGTCCGGTTTTAGGCTTCCCCTTCCCACTTCCTCCTCTTACCCCAAATAAAGTACCCTATGACCCTGGTCATCCTCCTGGTAAAAATGGTTACCTTATAAGAAATA
Organism: Doryteuthis pealeii; assembly: GCA_023376005.1. Classification (NCBI taxonomy): domain Eukaryota; kingdom Metazoa; phylum Mollusca; class Cephalopoda; order Myopsida; family Loliginidae; genus Doryteuthis; species Doryteuthis pealeii. The sequence goes on from CM042151.1 coordinate 90,449,099, forward strand.
GTTCTTGGGTTTTTAATAACCCCAAATATATGTGTAAGTGCATTTTTGAGATTGTTAGGAGTGCTTATTTTGCCTTTGTGTTATATGATAAGTAACTCACTGCTGTTGTGCAATGAAATAGAAAAGGGTTTAAATAAAAGATAAAGTCTTGGACTGAGTAGTAATTTTGGTATTGTCAGGTCTAAAGGAGTCCTGGCAAGGATCTGTCTTTCCGTTGAGATGTCCACTTGAGCAAGTCAAATTTTTTGAGGCTCCCATTGTGAGCAACTTTTGGCGGTATTTTTGGAACCGCAATTCTTAGTATAAGAACTACTAAGATATTGGTCTATTTTTAATGTGCAAGTCCCTATGTGCCAGCAAAGTTTTCACGGCATGCGCCGTATGAAAAAATAAAGAACTATTTTGAACTACGGTGTTTGTCTGTACGTCCTTGAGCACACGGTGCGAAACAACTTCTTTGTAAAGACTCGGAAAGCCAAACTTGTTGTCAGCAAAATTGTGGGACTGTCATTAACAACATACAAGACCTTTCTCAGTGGATGAGACAGGGGCTTTTGTCCCCAGAATACCTAAGTAGCATGGAATATGACACTACAAAATAACAAACAGTGCTCAATGCTTTAAATTTACTTGTATATATATATATAGGCATATTTGATAATTTCATACAATTAAGAATTAGTTAAAAACTTCTCAAACATGTAAGTTTCGCATTAACTTTCATAACGTTTCCAAATTTCGTATACATATGCACATGATAAAATACTTTTCTGAACATGTTCATTCACTCTTTTTGTAAGTGAACTCTAACTCGGTCTACCACAGTCAAAATGTTATCCCAACCCAAAATGAAATTTACCGAAGCATTGTAAATGAAAACATTGATATAAGGGTCATCAAATTGATCAGCTGCATCTTAATGCCTTTTTGCTAAATTCTTTTTTCTTTCACTTTCAGCATTCATTGATGTCTTTTGTTGTTGTTGTTTTTTTGTTTTTTTACGATGACGTAAATTCGTCTCTTTAACCTTACAGAATAAAGAGAAATTAAATATATATCTTATTATAATGGAGATTGTGGGTTTGTCTGTCTGTAACCAAAACTACATTACTATACAAGTCACAATTCCTTTCGTTATTTACATCATATTCTCCATGATTTTATTTTTATTCAAACCTCAATTATTAATAAAATTGTTTTACATTACTTACACTGTTGACCATATCTACATGATATTTTCCACGTACCCCACTTGTACGGGTCAGGCACAAGGCCCTATTTATGTGGGACCACCCACAAGCCGAAGCTCATGGGGTGGCGGGTGAAAAATTGCGTCGATCCCGTTGGCATTTCCCCTCAAGGGGGGCACCTCAGGCGCTGGGCAATAAACCCAGCCCTGACCCTTCAAATCAAGGGGGCAGGTGTTGCCTGGGGGGATGGCCCCCTGGGATTGACGCCGTTAATTATAGCAATGGTCCAGAGGCCGAAGCCACTGTTGACCATATCTACATACTAATAACATGCAATTGTATTTATATATACAACAAAATAGCGGTTTATGATATGAATGGGAAGGCTAATTTGCATATTGATCTTAAAACCAAACAATTAGAAATCAATAATACTAAGCATATATTTATTAAAATCAATTTTTTATCTTATTGAATATGAGCAAAAATCTCTTCAATAAATCTTAAAAGAAATCCCTTAACAAGAAGAAATAACTGTAATATTATTCTTTACTTCCTATTTTAACTAAACAGTTTAATTAGGAAAATTTACCAATGAAAGACGGGAGTAACGGAAAATGATGGAAGAGTTAGTTTCAAAGTTGTTCTATTTTTCAATCATACCCCCTCTGTTCAAAATCTTTTTTATCTACATTCTTATTCAGTTTCATTAGCCTTTCTAATTTAATATGATATCTTATTATAAAATTTAACTAAAATACTTGCACCCGGAGGGTGCATATATTTGCTAGTATATATATATATATATATATATATATATATATATATATATATACTTTGGTGTGGTACCAAGTTTCTTGGTACAAGGTGATTCTACGCTGGTCCTATTCTCTACCAGTAGTTTGTTGTAGAGTTCAGGTTCCGTTTGAGAACTCAATGTTTAATTTTTAGAAACAGAGCAAATTTATTTGTGAATAAAAAGGCCTTAAATACCATGGGTATCGTGGTTTATGTATTACTGTTTATATCAAATTTACCCTGTCAATAAATTCTACGCTGGTCCTATTCTCTACCAGTAGTTTGTTGTAGAGTTCAGGTTCCGTTTGAGAACTCAATGTTTAATTTTTAGAAACAGAGCAAATTTATTATCGTGGTTTATGTATTCCTGTTTATATCAAATTTACCCTGTCAATAAAATGTGTTGTCAACTGTACGTACAGCATTTACACCACAAAATGGAATCTTTAACATTAGCACATGAAGTAGACAACTTAATTCTACAAACGACTGTTATAACTGTTAGACTTTTATAAAATTCTATCCCTGACATCATATAACTTAAATTCAAAACCTTCAACAAAATATAAAAAGGACAATATGAAAAGCTTCTTTATTGAGGGGTTTTAGCCCAAAAATCTCAAGATAAAAATAAATGAAAATAAAGAATCAGTCAAATTAATTAGGTTTTTTTTTTTAATGAGAATAATAATACTGATACACACAATTTACAATTGTAGTAAGTCTATAAATTATAACATTATAACTCTGAAAAAAAAAAAAAGAATGTAGCTTAGCACACTTTACAACAGTTTATCTTTGTGTCTTTGCATGTTCATTTTAACAATTTGCTGAAAACCAAGATTCACACACTTAAAAAGAGTGAGGGTTTTCTTCTGTATGCAGTTGTTTATGTTTTTGTAAATGTGATCTCTTTGAAAATGCTGAACCACACACTTGACATGAATATCGTTTCTCTCCTGTGTGTATTAGCATGTGGCTTCTTAATGTGGAATTCTGTGAAAATGCTGATCCGCAGACTTGACAAGAATATGGTTTCTCACCCGTATGTATCTGCATGTGGTTTTTTAAAGTTGAATTCTGTGAAAATGCTGTTCCACAAATTTGACAAGGAAATGGTCTCTCACCTGTGTGTATTTGCATATGACTTTTTAAATTGTAGCTCTTTGAAAATGCTGAACCACACACTTGACAAGAAAATGGTTTCTCTCCCGTATGTATTCGCAGGTGGTTTTTTAAACTTGATCCCTCTGAAAAGGTTGATCCACACACTTGACAAGCAAATGGTTTCTCACCTGTATGTGTTCGCATGTGTCGTTTTAAATGTGATGTGTTTGAAAATGGTGCTCCACAAATTTGACAAGAAAATGGTTTCTCTCCTGTGTGTATGAGCATGTGTCGTTTTAAATGGGACATACTTGAAAATGCTGATCCACAAACTTCACAAGAAAATGGTTTTTCACCTGTGTGTGTTCGCATGTGACTTTTTAATGTGGAATTCTGAGAAAATGCTGACCCACAAACTTGACAGGAAAATGGTTTCTCCCCTGTGTGTACTCGCATGTGTTTTTTTAAAGTGGAATTTTGTGAAAATGCTGATCCACAAACTTGACAGGAAAATGGTTTCTCTCCCGTGTGTGTTCGCATGTGGCTTTTTAAACCAGAATTCTCAGCAAAAGCTGATCCACACACCTGACAAGGAAATGGTTTTTCTCCAGTGTGTCTACGCATGTGTCTTTTTAAACAGGAATTCTCTAAAAATGTTGATCCACACAATTCACATGAAAACGGTTTATCTCCTATGTGTATTTGTATGTGATTTTTTAATTTGTAGCTCCGTGAAAATGCTGATCCACACAACTGACAAGAAAATGGTTTCTCTCCTGTGTGTATTCGCAGGTGGTCTTTTAAAGTTGATCTTTCTGAAAATGCAGATCCACACACTTCACAAGAAAATGGTTTTTCTCCAGTGTGTGTTTTCATGTGTCTTTTCAACTTTGAATTCTGTGAAAATGCCGATCCACATACCTGACAAACATAAGGTTCCTTTCCAAAGTGTTTTTGCATGTTTACTTAAAAATCTTTATTTAGAAAATCTGCTAATGTACAAACTTTGTAAATTTCAATATGAAATTTGCCAAACTGTAGATTCACCTATTTTGCAGAAATACATTTTTAAAACTGGCATACATTGATCCAAGTTTGAAAATACCTAATCTCCTTTACAAGTGGTACCTGCAAATAAAGAAGAGATGTTATTAAAGAAGACACCTAAATAATTGTAGTAGTTACATTTGTTTTAAAATGAACTGCAATATATCACATAATTCATATTAAGTCATAAATATTATCTTTTATATCAATGTTCAACAGATATGAATGGAAAATAGTTTAAATACAGCAATTTTTGTATTATTTAGATTTTTTTTTTTTACTCTTGTTTTCATCTTTATTATTATATACACATTTCAGCTGATGTACCCTTTAGACTTTCTTAGGTGTTCCATGACAGTCTTCGGAGATTTCATGTCATAATTGGGAGCCTTCATGGAACTTCCAACCAAACCCTTTATTTAATCCATTGGGATAGATTGTCCTCATTCTGTTAACTATGACCAAGTACAGGTATTAAACTATGATAAGCATTCTACATTAATCAGGAATGAACCTGTATTAACTTAACCCTTATATCCATTGCACCATATGTCCAAGTTCCAGGGGACATGTCAGCTACAACACTGTATATATAACATTAAAGATGAGGACAACAGTCTAAAAAATCTAAATGATAAAAATTATCAAGCCTGATCTCTAAACTTCAGGCAAATAACAGCAAAATTTATTTAAAACAAAAGTATACATTATTATTGATAATACATTCAAACTTAACAAAAAAGGGATGATTGTGTCTTCCGGTTTAGCTCAGTTGGTAGAGTGTTTGACTAGGAACCTTAAGGTTTCTGGTTTGAGTAGCACAGGGATCTGTGCAGTAAAGTAAGGAGCTAATGGCAGATGTGGTGCTCCACATCAGATGCCAAAACAATCTCCTTGGTCTAGTGCTAGTGAAAAGGGGATAGACTCCTTTGCTGTTTGGCTGATACCGAATTTAGGCTACCTTGATGACTTACTTATTTTTTAATCTTATAGTCTTAAAAAATAAACTTCCATAATTCTGCACTGTTATTAAACCATTTTCTAAGAAATAACTAAGGAGAAAAGTATGAAATGTGACTGAAGTGAGTGAAATGGGATACTTGCATTGCTGTCTTTTGTTGATGGAGGCACAGTAGTTAAATTACTGAGGACCATATGACCTTAAGGCAACCCTTTTTGATCTTGATTAAGAAAGGACATGTTTTTCATTTACACCGTGAATATCTGGTTGTTTTAACAGACCATTTTTAGATTTAAAAAAAAATTATAAAACGAACCGTAACCCCTAACCCTAACCCCTAACAAACAACCGGATATTGACAGTGTAAATGAAAAACATGTCCTTTCTTAAAGGGGTGCCTTAAGGTCATAGGGTATGAGTTCTTAATTGTGCTTAATTGTGATATTTTCATGTTAAAACATGCAGTTGTATTGATTTGAACAAATTTGTGTAGATTTATGGTGAAATGAAAATGGCTGAGCAAAACATAAGGCTTCCTCAAAGTGCAACTAACAAGGGGAGATTACTCTCATTTATGTAACCAATGTTCAGATTACCAAAAACTGAAGATCAAAATGTACAAACAAGATAATGAATGTATTTACCCAAACCCTTTGCCAAGGACAGGAGGTGACACAAGGTCAATTTTAAAGTGAAGTCCAGGGTTTGAATTCAGAGTTTTCTTTCTAGACTGGTTGCCTAACCAAGGCTAAAAAAAACACAGAATATAAGATAATGTAAGGGAAATAACTGTGATGGTGATCTTCAAGTAGAAATCACATGATTAGTGATTGGATCCGTTTTGGCAAAGTAACTGTAGTCTCATAAGTTATGAATTACTCCCCTTGGCTTGGAATTCTTTATGATGAGACTTCAGAAAGATACTCAATTGACTTTACCTTGAAATACAGATTTGAAATCCTTTTTTAAATAAACTGTTGAGAATTTTGATATCTAAGGTGTGTGCTAGATCCTCGCCATACTTATAGACTAGGCGAGATCATGTAATCTATTCTTTAGCCAATCACTGGCAGTACTCTGAACTTGATACAATACTTAACCTACCCTACTCGTCATAATTACTGCAACGTTCATTGATGACAGACATAGGATTAAATCACTGGACCTTTACCAATATGCGGGATAGGGCTTCTATGATTACCAAAGGATCACCAAAGGGTTCCATAACATAGGACTTTCTTTCAGCCCTATTTCAACTGGCCAAGGATGGCACTTAAAAACTTTACATAAACCACTGAATAAATCAATCCAGCTAATTCTCTCCCTAAATATAGCAGGGAATAATAGGGAAGTTTTAGCCTTGGTATGACAATTGATATAGAAGGAAAAAAATTCAAACTAAAGGGACTCTCTTCTCTTAGTCAAAACTAATGTGAAATCTCCTTCTCCTGTGACTCAATTGTTCTTCATTTACCCATACTTAATCATAACAAGGAAATAAATCCTGTTAAAAAGAGCACATTTTCAAGAAAGAAAAAATATGGCAAAAATGTGCCATTTTGATAGATACAGATTTTGATTTATAAAATTCTCCCATTCCAAAGACTATAAAACAAATAATCTTTACATGTGATATTTAAAAATATCCTTCTTCTTAATTATAGCAAAAAAAAAACCACACTTGAAATTAAGATATTTTTACATTGATTTGATTTTTCCCCTTTAGTGAAATCCATATTTACATTTCATATATACATATTTATATTTTAGAATTATAATGAGATGGGTGGACAGAATGATATCAAATTTATTGAAATTTAACAAAGGAAAGGTTATTGGCTTTATGGTTTCCCCTTCCCCTAAATCTAGATGTCCTTTTTTTCTCATTTAGAGGGAGTACAAATGGATGTTTCTAGTGTAGTGATATAAGAAGTAAACTGGAAGTTAACACATCGAAAGCAGAAATAAAATGATGAAAGTAAGCAATCTGCACATAGGATCAGTGCAGGTATAAAGCAAAAATAGAAATAATGAAAATGATAATTTTGAAACATTCAAAGGCCTCCATACCCAAACATAGGTTCCAAATTTGGTCTTTTTGAAAAGTTCTGTTTAGGCGTGGAGGCCTTTGAATGTTTCAATTTCTATTTTTGCTTTATATCTGCACTGATCCTATGTGCAGATTTTTCAAGTAGAAGTTGAGAGACTGACACACACTTGACGTATTCACATAAATTAATTTAAAACTACTTGCCTTCTGCCAAAGATACTAACTTATCTTACCCTCTGTATAATTTTGCTGCTGATATAGATCCAATACTTTTTCTTACCCTTTCTTCCTCTACATTACTGAACTTTTAAAAAAGCATATTCTGCTGGACCTTGAACAGTACATTTTAACTACTGTAATTTATTTGTTTTAATACACAGATTAATCATTGAATTTATGAGTTGTTTTTCTGTTTTTATTTTTGTAACCTTATTGTGTGTTTGTTGTAATTACCTATATATATATATATATATATATAGTGTGTGGGATTGTCACTGTTTCAGCTTTTACTGGAACGGTGTGTCAAACGCAGTATTATGGGAGAGTGTTCAATATAAAATAGAGCTGTTATATAATATAACAAAATAAATATATAAAGGTTTTACATATCTAATTATTTGGTGACAAAGGAACTGTCACAACCATTTTGGTTTCATGCGTCAGCAATCATCAGGTGAACTTGTTACAAATGCAAGAAAAATTGAAAAAAATTTTTTTGCATTTGTAACAAGTTCACCTGATGATTGCTGACGCATGAAACCAAAATGGTTGTGACAGTTCCTTTGTCACCAAATAATTAGATATGTAAAACCTTTATATATTTATTTTGTTATATTATATTATATATATATATATATATATATATATATATATAAATACTTCACTCAAGACAACCATTATACTAGTATAGTGGGAATGAGTTTACAGCCTGTTAACATGTGATTCATGTACTACAGGAGCCTAGTCTACAAGAAAACACCAAGGAAATTTCTGTTTGGATGGAATTCCCTCCAAGCCCATAGCTCTATAATAATAACATATTCATTGTGTGTATTTTTAAACATCTTAATATTTTCTATTGAAAAGATCTATTATTTATTCATTTAGCAACAAAATAAACAATCATACATGTTTTGTTTAACTTATGGCTAATAAATAGTTTCTTTTAAACTTTGTAGGTATGGGCAATAAGTTAAGGGGAAGTAACTTATTCTTTTGTTTTTTAATGTTTTTCATCGGAAAAAAGCTTATGCTGGGACAAAATCTACAAAGGCTTTTCATCAAGGTTAGTTACACTGCGTAGCTAAAAAAAACTAAGTAAAATTAACAGCACAACCAAGACTTATGCACTAAAACCATTGTAGCTGTCCCCAGAGTGAAAAATCTAGCTATTTTCGAATAAAAAGGAAAAAAACTAATTTATGATTAAGGCAACTCTAATCTACTGTAGATGAAAAAAAGCAATCATTAGTGTTTGTTTTTTTAATATATATAAAAATCTCTGAAAAAATGTGCAAAATTGCACATTTTTAAACTTACATTTTTAGATAAATTAAATAAATCTTGATTTATCATAAAAATTCTGTGAACAAGAGAGCACCTTCCAGACATTTTAAATTCACTATTAAATTTTTAAGTGAATAAAAATAAACCAGTTGAATTAGGGAAAGTACTTTTTTTGCATCAATTCAAAGAAAAAAATTGTTTTTAAAACTACAAAATGAGAAAACATGGTACAAAAATCATTTTTTGATTTTTGAGAAAATAACTTTTAAATTTTCAAATAACTTTTTCTGAGTTAATTCTTAATTTAAAAAATTTTTTAATGTGGTCTTCAGGATTTGTCCTTTTTAGAAATGTAAAAGTTATGGACTGAATTTTTTTATTCAAATGAGCAAAGGTTGAAAAAAATTGATAAAAAACTTTTTTAACGTTTATTTTATTTTTTCTTAATAAACAAACTATTCATTAAGAAATTAAGTAATAAATGAATAAAGTGATAAAAATTTCATTAGAATTGGACAATTACCTAACTTTTGGTAATTGTTTAAAAACTTTTTTCAAAATTAATTTTTTATTACCTCTCTTGATTCAAAGTGCCCATATCTAAATTCTTGTATCAAAATTTAATGGATGACAATCTTTATTTTTATTTAGTTTTGAGAGAGAGAGAGAGAGAGAGAGAGAGAGAGAGAGAGAGAGAGAGAGAGAGAGAGAGAGAAAAAAAAATTATTGCAGTTCAAGGGGGGTAAACTTAAAAAAAAACGAGGTAAAACTTGCAAATCATACTCAAAATTAAAACGGAGCGGGAAAGTTCAATTATAGGATGACCCAGAAAAAACAGAACCCAAATTATTTATTTATTTTCCCATTAAACTAACCCTAAACCCCAACCATAACCCTGCCCCCACCCTAGTAAAAATTAACAGTTTTATTACAAAATCTGTGGGTTTTGTTTTTTCTGGGTCACCCTGTAATATCATGTTATTCAACTAGGGGGGTAGGGGAGTTTAGGGTTAGTTTAATGGGAAAATAAATAATAAATAATTTGGGTTCTGTCTTTTCTGGGTCACCCTCCGTTTTAATTTTGAGTATGATTTGCAAGTTTTACCAAAACCGATACATAGAAATAAATACGGTCATTTAAAAAAAGCTCACCCCTCCCCAAAAAAAGAAAAAAAAATTATCACTATAATAGTATTATAGGGATAATTTTTTTTCTTTAATACTGTCACTATACTTAGGAAAGAAATAGAAACTATAGCCCGCCTCCAGCTGACATATGATCTGTGTTCGTTAAATAAGCATCTCTAATGTTAGAACAAATAATTTCCCTAATTTTAAATTTAAAAAAACTCATATTCATAAGAAAATCAATTCATTATTGGCATTTTTTTAAATCATTGTTTTGAATGATTTGATAGTGAGACATGGACGTCATGAAATTTCGCGTAAATAAATTATCTTTTCTTCCTCTTCTTTTTTTCGATAAATGTAAACAAACAATAAACACGTCAAACGAATAAAACATTTTTTTAAACCCAAAAAGAGTCCAGAAAATGATTTTACGATTAAATCAATTAAAAATATGTATATATACACATATCTATTTAACTCTAGATATTTTTTTCATAGATTTATTAGAATATTTCGCATAATCAACATATTTCACCTTAATTATTTTTACTTCGTTAAAGACTTGTCAATAATAACGAAAGAAAGAATATTCGAAGTGGACTTACTTCTTTTGTTTTCTTTTGTCTCATTTCTTTTCTTGATAGCAATAAATACCACATTAGAAAACAGACAGAAGTTGTAAACTTTTAAATAAACTAATATCGCCTAGTTGAATTAAATTTGAAATTAGCAGTCGTTTGCCATCGATACGAAACATTTTCCAAAGAGCGAACATCAAGGGAGATAATTAATAAAGAAATATGTTTCGTGCATAAAATTAAAATATTTTTATATATAAAAAAAAGTAAAGCCGTCGGGGTGGCCTAAAGCCGGTATCAGCCAATCAGCGAGGGAGTCTATCCCCTTTTCACTAGCGCTAGACCAAGGAGATTGTTTTTGCGTCCGATGTGGAGCGCCACACCTACCATCAGCTCCTTACTTTACCGCACAGATCCCTGTGCTACTCATACGCTGAGTTGGCGAGGGTCGGTATCGAACTAGGAATCTTCTAAAAATATTTCTCATGCATCAAAATTAAGATATTTTTATATGATTATCTTAAAAATATGTTCATTCTCCAAAAGTAATATATGGCCTAAAGTTGGTATCAGCCAATCAGTGAGGGAGTCTATCCCCTTTTCACTAGTGCTAGACCAAAGAGATTGTTTTTGAGTCTGAGGTGAAGCGCCACACCTACCATCAGCTCCTTTACCGCACAGATATCTATGCTACTCATACACTGAGTTGACGAGGGCCGGTATCGAACTAGGAACCTTGATGGTTCCAAGCCGAATGTTTCTACCGGGTTAGCTCAGTCGAGATCAAAGAAATCTGTGTTGTTAACATGCCATAATGATGATGATGATGATGATGAAGGTGTAGTCATATACAGACAATTGTAATGTCCAATGTTGTCTTCTTGCAGTATTCCTGATTGGGATGGATTTATTCTCAGTGTTACATAAACAATAATAGATATCTCTTGATTCACTAATTACCAATTCAATTCACGCACACACTGCAATAAAAAAGATACACAAACTCGCCAACAAAACAAAAAATAAGTTGCTGACGCCAAAACGGAAGTGAACTCTACGGTAGCCAAAAAAGAAGTGACCAAATTAACACATTTTTACGCATAGGCTCCAAATTAAACTTCGTTTGGAAAACTAGAATTCATAAACATTAAAGAAAATAATTTTGTAAATAAACTCACATTTTCGTCCAATCGAAATGCTCCCCCAAAAATAAAAAAGGCCTGTGTGATCCGAATCGCTTTTTTGTTAGAAGAACTTGTCAGACCACATCACAGGTGGCTGACTTACATCCTCACCTACCTCTACCCAAATCTGACCGACAGTCAACAATCGAACAATTCCACATCATTCAGCGATACCAAGAAAAATACGCCAACTATCATACACAAAATTCTGCCTACATCACCACCCCACTACCACATTACCACGGTAATCCTGACATTTTTTACTGACTTTATTATTCATTTTACTACTATCACCAAAATCAGACTTTCTCACTTAAATTCAATTTCAGCTTTTCGTTGCTCTCATGTTATTTTTTCCAATACAATTTTGAAACTTAAAATCTGTGTTTGTTTTTCCTTGCCACCATACGCTTGCTACTAATCCTGTTTATTACATCAGTAAGGCTGCTCAGTAATGATTTTATTTTGACTATGGTAGATTTTGTTGAAATTATCCTTCTAGTCAGTACTTGATACATAATTAGAATTCACTGATAGTACTATCTGTCGGGGTCAGAGTTATCTGCCCTGAATACCTATTTTATATAGGGCCAGATCATCGACCCCTGGCTTTTTGTTATTGTCTATTGATAAAATAATAAAATATACACCGCATGTGTTTAAAATCATCCCATGTTTTTGCCTCTTTAATTGTTAGAGTATCTTGTATGAAGATGAATACCTGTAATTAGCTGAGATAAAAAGGTATGTCTTATTGTTATGTTATGCATAATAGAATAAGACCCATTAAGAGTTACCTGCCTTAGCAGCATGTCTTTGTTGAAATTCACTTTAGTCAGTACTAATTATTACTAACTGACTCTAATAATAGTGGGGTCAGAAGTTATCTGCCCTAATCCATTTATTGTACGGGTGAGTTACTTGCCCTTTGACCTTTCGTTTTCAGTCATTATTTTAAATAAATTAAACACCTTGTGTTATGAAAAGCAGTCCTAATGTCTTGCCTCATTAATCCATTGGAAGGTGTCTCAATTGGAATATGTTTCAATGAATAACTGCGCTTGCCAGAGAGAAAAAGGTATGTCTCTTTTTCTGTGGGATTAAGTTAATAAATTCACAACAGTCTTAACAGTAGGACAATCCCTAAATTCTCACCAGTTTTTCTGCCTTTTCACAGTGAGTCTTCAGCTTTAATAATGAACCAAAGTGCCATAAAGACAGTGCCGAAACTTTGAGAAGAACTAGGATTGTCTATACGGAAAGGTGACACTTATATTCATGCGGAATTAGGTTAATAAATTCCCAACAGATTTCTACCATACAAATACTGGCTAGTATTATCTGCATTATTCAGAGTATTGTCCCCATCTTCATTGTTATTTGTACAACTTTTCGGATGATATGCCCTCCGGCCTTCTTCAGGTATTTCTTGTCGGACTCGGGAACCTTCTCGGACTCGGGAACCTCCGAATAATGCAGATAATACTAATCATCAAGCCTCATCTCAAACATTCAGAGAAATAAAATACTGGCTAATCTTCTTGACATAACATGCCACAGCCAGACCTTCAGGTGTGGACAGGGTACATGACACAAAAGCTATGGTATACTCAGATTATTCAGACATGATGTGGGAAATACTATTTGCCTTCTGGAAATTGGGAAGCACCTCAAGAAAGAATGTTTCCCTCTAGTCATAGTAAATAAGTACAAGAGTTATTTAATAAGTTAACTCAGTGGTAGAGACACAAGGTTCTGGGTTCAATGCTGGCCTCTCGCCAACTCAGTTTATGAGTAGCACAATTCGGATTTGTGCAGTAAAAAATGGGAATCTGATGGTAGGTGTGGTGCTCCACTACAGATACAAAAACAATCTCCCTGGTCTAGCACTAGTGAAAAGGGATAGACTTGCTCGCTGTCTGGCTGATACTGACATGAGTCCACCTCACTGACTTAACTTAGTTGGCAATAGGAAGCACTGTTTAAGGTTTTCCCTTTTACAAAGAAATCAATAGTAATGGTCTTTTCATGTCTCAGTAAACTATCAGTATGACTTTCTTTACTTACCACAGTACTCAGAATTTTTTCTTTACTGGATAGTCAGTGTTTCAACTCCTTGGACTGTGTTTTTGACACATGCTCATAGTGGCAAACCCATGTTCAATCCATTTGTAAACATTTTTTTGATATAACATGCATCACATTCTTCTGTTGGCTGGTTGGATTATTGGTTGGTTGGTTGTTTTTTATGGCATATGAAGCCTTTTGGAATCATTTAATGCTGAATCAAGTCATTTTGATATTTGGTTTCTTACAATACCTGAAGTTGATTAGTCACCCAATTAAGTATTGAACAGACTCATTGCTGCTTAACTTCAGTGATCTAGTGGAAACCAGCGCTTTCAACTTAACAACTTTACTGTAAGCCTCATACATTCTTCTTAAATTTCACATAGCTTGCATTTCTCAGCAATCAAAAAATTTGAAGACAAACTTTTTGATTTGCTAACATTTTGAATCATAATCCTCTTATTCATGGTTAAATACATCAATATTACTGCATGGATAATATTCACAGAGTTCTGGTCTCCTGCCTCAAAAACCGCTAGCTGGTGGCTGCTGAAGCCCGTAGTCAAAGCGGTGTCACTTGAAAAAAAAAACAATTTAGGGTGTTTTCCCGAAAAATACAGGGTAACCCAGAAAAAACAGAGCCAAAATTATTCATTTATTTTCTCATTAAACTAACCCTAAACCCCAACCACAACTGCAACCCTAAACCTAGTTTTTTTTTTTCAAGTGACACCACTTCGGCTACGGACTTCAATCGTAGCTGGTGTTTTTTTTTTTAGCAGCCAACTGATAGCAGTTTTTGGGGCAGGAGGCTGGACGGAACTCTGCAAATATACCCACTGTATGTACTGCAGAGGTGCAGTCGGTATGTTTTACAGTCCCAGCTAACAGGGCTCTTGCATGTAGGAAATTCTGTCTGATCAGTTCAATTGAAGGAATTAAACAGATCAATTTTGTTCCAAAAGATTTGTACACCACACCCACTTAACCAGCTGTGTCTATGTATGAGAAGGGAATTTGTCTTTTTTCCTTTCTGTTGCCACCAAAAAGCAGTGAAGTGTTAAGTTTTGACACACACTCACATATTTATTATAGAAATAGGAAAAGTGACCAGTGTTTTTTAATTTCCATTTGAAGAAGATAACTTAGAAATATTTTTTTTATTATTAAATAAACTGTAGAAGTTTGTCCTCTTTTTTATGATTATTTTCCAAATACAAATGAACTCAGAAAAACAACAAGAAATAAAATTGTCATAGCTATTAGAACTACCCCACTTCTTCCGATAGAAAGTCTACTGTAACTCAATGTCATATTATTATGTTGATTCCATGACAGGAATATCTATCATATAATATTAACCACAAAAAATGTTGTAATAATAGTATCATGTTTTACACACTGAGAAGTATGAATTTCTTCTAAAGTATATCTGTGATGTGAGTGGCAAAAAGTATTCAAACCTTTCAATGTAGTTGACATAATCCTATTATTCACTGTTAAATATTACTCAATATTACTGTATATAGCTATTACTGACTGATGTTGGTTGGCTTTACAGAATGGCATCACTTGTTGGGTTATTGTCAAAGTTAACAATTATATGGTTTCAAGTAACAATTCCTATCTAATAATCTTATACTATATTTATGGTGTCTCTGTCTGTCAGTGTAGGGATGCATTTGAAAACAAAGCCTTGTACCAAACAATTTTCTAGGGGAGAATTTTATGAGGAATCCAGTGGTGGTATTTATATTTATCTGGAATTCATTTGGGGTCACTAGAGACCAAGAAATATGACTCTCAAACTTCATGGGTTATCTAATGCCAAAACCATCCTTGAAGAAACACAATTTTGATACTATTTAACCCATAGTTGGAAGGATTAGGGGTTCATTTTTACCCAAGGTTATAAGTATGAAAGTGAATGCAATATACCAATTAGATGTTGAACTAGCTTTCTACAATGTCACAGTCTGGCACATTAACCTTTATGCAATGGGATTCCACACCAGAAAAATATAATTGCCAATAACATACAAGTGGAATGAGTATTTTTAACTAGACTAACTAAAGATAAGTAAGAGATCATTTGTCCATCCAAATCTTTGTACAGAAGGAAATTTTTAATCACCATAAAAACTGAAAATAATAATAATTAAAAAAAAAATGCCAAATTGACCTAAAATATTTTTCTTTAATGAAGATTAATGAAAGTAGTGATCCACACAATTCCCCAAAACAACAAGTCTTAATAACCAATGTAAATTTTTAAAGTAGAATTCTGGGAAAATGTTGATAGGCACACTTAATAATATTTTCTCTCCACTGAGTGTTTGTAGGAGCATTATTAGAAATCTAACTTGCAGAAAACATATGCACACACTTAAGATTTATAGTTCTCTCTTGTGTGCAGTTTCATATGTCTTTTTAAATGTGAACTCTGTGAAAATGCTGAACCACAAACTTGACAAGAAAATGGTTTCTCTCCTGTATGAATTCTCATGTGGTTTCTCAAAGTAGATCTCACTGAAAATTCTGATCCACAAACTTGACAAGGATATGGTTTTTCTCCTGTATGTATTAGCATATGCTTTTTTAAACTTGAATTCACAGAAAATGCTGATCCACACACTTGACAAGAAAATGGTTTCTCTCCTGTATGTATTCGCATGTGCTTTTTTAAATAAGCTCCCTCTGAAAATGCTGATCCACACACTTCACAGGTATATGGTTTCTCTCCTGTATGTATTCGCATGTGACTAATTAATTTGTAACTCTGTGAAAATGCTGATCCACACACTTGACAAGAAAATGGTTTCTCACCTGTATGTATTCGCATGTGTTTTTTTAATGTGGAACTCTGTGAAAATGCAGAGCTACAAACCTGACATGAAAAGGGTTTATCACCTGTGTGTATTTTCATGTGCCGTTTTAAATGTGATTCTGTGTAAAATGCTGCTCCACACACTTGGCATGAAAATGTTTTCTCTTTTGTGTGTATTCGCATGTGATTTTTTAAACTGGAACTGCTTGAATATCCTAAGCCACACACTCGACATGAAAATGGTTTTTCTCCTGTGTGCATTCTCATGTGGTTATCTAAATTGTGTTTCTCTGAAAAGCTTGATCCACACATTTGGCAAGAAAATGGTTTCTCTCCTGTGTGCTTTTTTATGTGTCTTTTCAACTTTGAACTCTGTGAAAATGTCGATCCACACACTTGACAAGAGTAAGGTTCCTTTTCACTGTGGTTTTGCATGTTTGCTTAGAAATGTGAATCTAGCCAAAAATAGTAATGTAGGAACTTGGTAAGAATAAGGATTTTTTCATTTTTGTGCTTACAAGAAACTATTCACATATAAAATCTCTCAAATTGCAGATCCTCTCACATTGCAGCAATGGCATATGTTTTTTTTATAGTTTGAAAGTTATTGTCCTCTACAATTGATATCTGCAAATAAAGAAGAGATAATATTAAAGAAGACAGGATACTCATTTCTGTACAATTTTCATATTACTGTTCAATAAACATAAATGGAAAACAATCGAATTAAAATAATTTTATTTCTGTCCCAGTTTTATTTATCTGAAACAAAAGGCTGCTCACTAGAAAATCCTTAAACAAAAGGATACACTATTAGTTACAAAATCAGTAAATTATTTGCATTCTAACATTTAACATAAACAAGGTGGTTGTTTCAAATGTTTCATGAAAATAAACTTCCATTCTTCTTTCTGTATCATTATCAAACTATAATGGTTGAGTGCAATGATTAGATCATGAGAAGCACATTCCAGCAGCACAGCATAATTTTACAGAGTTTGTAAAGGTAACAACCACAACTGAGTGGGAGATAATAGGGATTGGTATCTCCCAAATAGGTGTAGAAATGTCTATGCAGTGTGTCAGCTACACATGAGTTCCAACAAAGTTTGTTAAGTTGTTTACTATACACTGGTAGACAGAAGTGGTGTATTAAGGGACATAACTCCTAGAGATGAAAAGTTTGTCTGATACATTTAGTAGATTTGGACCAAGTCACCAATAGGCACCCTAGCCGAGATAAGTTTTGAAAGGAACTGAATTTTGCTTTTCACCAGTTGTTAGTAAACAAAATCAACAGCTGATACAAACGAAAGACACATTTTTATAGTAAAATTTTTATACTTATCAATTGAAAAATTTAAAACAGTTGCTATTTGCAATCAATGTCATATTCTTAAAAAAAAAAAAAAAGCCAAAATCAAGGGAGAACTGAGGAAACAGAAAAAAATTTTTTTTTATTTTTTTAAATAGTGTAAATCTTTTATTACTTTAAAAAAAAATAAAACATTTTTTGGCAGACCTGAAGATCTGGACCCCCCTCCCCCATCTAAATTAAAAAAAAAAAATTTTTTTTCCTTCTATGGATTATTATCGATACACACCAATCTATCAGACTGTAAAAAAAAAAAATTCTTGAAAGTTCTTTATTTTTTGAGTTTTCATGGGTGCTTATTTCCCCGTATAAGTTTATAGTAAATCGATCCCCCATATCGGAACCGCTCTATCTTAACAGTTGGGCTGAACTTGCACAAAGGTGTCAAAATTAAGGTGACCCAGAAAAAATAGAACCACAAATTTTGTAATAAAACTGTTAATTTTAACAATGGGGATCTAGGGTTCAGGGTTGGGGTTGGGGATCTAGGGGTTTAAGGTTAGTTTAATGTGAAAATGAATAAATAATTTGGGTTCTGTTTTTTCTGGGTCACCCTGTATACCGTTGACCCAGAAAAAACAGAACCCACAAATTTTGTAATAAAACTGTTAATTTTAACTAGGGGGTTTAGGTTTAGGGTTAGGGTTAGGGTTTAGGTTGGGGTTAGGGTTGGGGTTGGGGCTTAAGGTAGGCATACCTAATTTTGTCGTCTGCTAGGTTTTTAAAAACAAATTAAAATTAATTAAATCTATTATTTAAAGTCAAACTTTTGTCTAAAATAATAAGTAGTAACTGTAATTAGTATCAAACGCTGACCTATTTCTATTCATAACTTCGGTCTTTTATCTCTTTATTTATACTGTAATTAGAAAACTATAAGACCAACTCGAACAAAATGTTCCGCCCCCAACAAAAGGGGGGTCAAAATTAAGTGACTTGAAAAAAATTAGAAAGTTTTGAAATAAAATAAATAATGCATTATAAAGTCATTCTTTGATAAATAACACTGAAAATTTCATTAACATCCGATGATTCCCTGATTTTGGTAAATTATTTTCTGTAGTCATTTTGTCAAAAACGCAGTTTAGCTTCATTTTGGGTATCAACTAGTTATTTTTATGGTAGGAATTTACGAGCAAATAGTCCTTTATTACCCATTAATAATAACTAGTTTGTTGTTCTGATATCTTTTATGTGTAAAAAAATGAATTGTAATTTTATTGGTCTTCATTTAGTGTAGTGACTAATTATCAAAATGATGTGAATCATTAAAAAATATGATGAAAGAGTAAACTGGGTTTATGTGAAAACACCTCTTACACACCTGTGCTGTTACTATGTTTTTACCTGTGATTTTTTTTCATAAGTTAGCTGCATCAAGGTCTGTGATGTTCATATGATCATGTCTGTAACTAAGTGCAACAATTGTATTACTATCAGACTCACTATCTACATTTTTTTTCATAATTTTTAATGAGTATACCTGTTTTATTTATCATTATATAATCAATCAACAACCATGAATGCAGAACATTATTTTTAACCCAAATGACAACATAATATTAAAGAACAGTCTTTCTGGTAATAATGTCAATTTTCATAATAATCTGTCAAAAAGTAAAAGAATTATAAACATTTAAATGAAAAGGCCATTTTTAGCCATTTTTTGGGTAAATTCTTACAGGACTGGGGCTCTAGACTTACAAAATTCTTAACAGGATGTTAAGAGTTAAGTTAAGTTTAATGGGAAAATAAATAAATAATTTGGGTTCTGTTTTTTCTGGGTCACCCTAATTTTGACACCTTTGTGCAAGTTCAGCCAATAGTTGTTGTGTTAACGATATTAATCATAAGGGACTTCCGTTCGAGCGGTTCCGATATGGGGGGGGGGTCTATTTACTATAAACTTATACGAGGAAATGAGCTCCCGTGAAAACTCAAAAAATAAAGAACTCATAAGAATTTTTTTTTACAATCTGATAGACTGGTGTGTAATCAATAATAATCCATTGAAGGAAAACATTTTTTTTTTTTTTAGATTTAGATGGGGAGGGGGGCAGATCTTCAGGTCCACCCAGTTTTTTTAATCATAAAATAATTTAAAATGGTTTCACGAGGATTTCTTAGAATTTACGATAAATTTTAAAAAAATGTTTTATTTATCTCCTGTACTTTCCTTACTTTTTTAAAATAATACAATTTAAAAATCTAAATTGACTTTACAAAATTGTTAAATCTGTACTAGAAATATTTACCAAATATAAGATAATCATAAATTCAACCGAGCATAAAATACTTTCAAATATTATTATCGTATTCTCAATTCTTGATTATTATTCTTTTTTGTTGATATTAAAAATAAGTCAGTAAACACGATTTTTTTTTAAGTCAACGTTGTACTTACTTTCTCTCTTTTGTCGTTTGATCTTTTCTTCGTTGAAGCAATACATTTTTTTTAAAAGTACAAACCGTAATTAAAAAAAACAAACTAATGCTTTTGGCTGAGTGAAATTTAAAAAAACAGTCACCATTTATTTGCGATCAATGTCACATATTTCTATAAGAGCGAAAATAACATAAGGGGAGATAATTCATGGAAATTACGAATAAAAATCTGAAATATTTTTTGTTCACTTTTCACTTAAATATGTCCATTTTTACTCCGGAGTGATAATAAATTTCTTTTTTAATTTTTAATTTTGAAAATTACTAAAAATCAGAAAATTGTCCAATTTTAATGAAATTTTCATCACTTTATTCATTAATGACTTTTTTTTTTAAATTTATAAATTTAAAAACTTGAAAAATATGTTTTTTATCAATTGCAATAGTTAGTAAATAAATAATGTATTACAAAAATACATTTTTCTTTTAAATAATGAAAAAAAAAAAAAAAAGAAAAAATATTTTTGAAGTATATGCAAAAGTATCTAATTTCTGTTGAATCTAAAAATCATCTGAAATTAAGTAAATCTTTTTTGAAAAATAAATTAACCATTTTAAGTAAGCTAATGAATTTTCCAAAAAATCATTTATGAGTTTTAAAAAATAATCTTTAGATTTTCAAGTAACTTTTTTCGGATGTTGACAATTTAAAAATTTTTAAGTGATCTTCTGGTTTTAATTTGTCAAGAAATGGAAAAATTAGGGACCAGAAAATCTTTTTATTCAAATAACCAAAGGTTGAAAAAAAAAAAAAAAAATCTATAATGTTAATTGATAAAAAAACAGTTTTTTCAAGATTTTTTAATGAATAAGTTATTCATTATAAAATTAATTACTTTATAAATAAAGTGCTGAAAATGTCATTAAAATCGAACAATTTCCTGATTTTAGGTTATTGTTTTAAAATCTAAAAAAAATTTGTAAAATGTTTTTATTGTGTCCCTGTATTTCTTAATTTAACATTAAACATAATTAATATCACTTTCCTCAGTAATTTGTTTGTTTATTTGTGTGTTTGTGTGAGTCTTCTCCAGGCACAGCTGTTTTTTTTTATTACCTATATTTGTTAGTTTCTGTTAACTTGGTCTGTGTGTGTGTGTGTGTGTGTGTGTGCTCTTCAGACAGTGCTGATTTTTTATTATTACTGTTTCCAGGTTAGCTCAGTTGGTAGAGTGTTCGGCTAGAAACCGCAAGATTCTTAGTTCGATACCAGCCCTCGCCAACTCAGCGTATGAGTAGCACAGGGATTTGTGCGGTAAAGTGAGGAGCTGATGGTAGGTGTGGCGCTCCACCACAGATGCAAAAACAGTCTCCTTGGTCTAGCGCTAGTGAAAACTGGATAGACTCCCTCACTGATTGGCTGATACTGACTTTAGGCTGCCCCGACGACTTTACTTACTTTATATTGTTTGCTGTGTGTGTGTGTGCATGCATGTTTGGTATGTGTGTTATATTGTGTTATATGTGTGCCGTGTTCATAATTATGTATGGATTTTTTTTTTTAAAGTTAGAATGAAACTGTAACTTTTATCAAAAATTATGATTATAGCTTCTGTTAACTTGGTCTGTGAGAGGTTAAGATAAAAGGGGTAAGGCTGACACTTTTATGATTTTTTATGTATATATATATTTTAACCATAGCTTGATTACAAAAATTAATTATTAAGAAAATAGCAAGAAAAATTTGCATACTTTTATGTAAGATTAATTATTTAATTAAAGTTACCTTATTATAATGGAGATTCACTGCTACCAAAATTATGTCATTGATAAAAAATAATAATTAAATGAAATATAATTCAGTTACATCAATACTAAATCTTACCCAAATTTTATTTACCAAAAGGACATCTCCACCCTGTCAGCTGGGGTGTTACTGCACCTATGCAGAGGGGTAAGACTCCCCCAATGGGGCACCTGCTGGCTGTGGATGGCGACCCGTGATGCTTAAGGATGGAACCTAGGTGGCTGAGCAGTCAATGACATGCAACACTCCACTTTGGCCCTTACTTGGGTTAGAAGGGCGGTCAGCGAAGCCCCCTTCAATCAATCAGCTGGTCATGTCAAGCCCTAGGACCTATATGATTGCCCCAACACTGATTGCCCTTATGGCAAGCCCCAACCCTTTTTATCATATGGGTGCTAGAAGGCAGTGGCTGAGGGTATTCATGTCCTGGGAATGATGTTAAACTCTATCTGATGGTGAGGTTCCAGTTTTGGAGGTTTGGGGAATGTGGAGTACCCCTTCATCACCATTTCTCCCTGGTCCACTCTGACCCGGGGTGGTAGTACTTGTTAGGGTTCAATCTATGGGTTAAATAGAAAAATGTGTTTATAAAAAAAAAGTATGTATCCATTAAGAATGAGTTTATTTCAAAACTTTGTTGGCATTAAATGACCCACTGAGGTTGATATGCCGTAAAACAAAACAAACAAAGAACATCTGATTTTTACTAAAGATAAAGCACTGACTCTTGGCACTGGATAGAAAAATTTGACTCTAACTCCTACAAATGAAGTCATAGGAAGTATTTACTTATCTTAAAAGGTACAGCAGTGTGAGACATAGTGAGGATCAACTTATTAGAGAAAAAATGCATTCTGAAACAAACATGCTAACTCTTTCTCTATGGCAAATACTACTATTTTTTTTTTTTTTTAACTACGACATAAAATATTATATAATTCTATTAGTTAACCATTTATATTAAGATTAAAAAAAGAAGTCCAAAAATAACTGATACATTATAAAATTCATTCATTGATAAATCAATACTGAAAATTTCATTAAAATCGGATAATTCCCTGATTTAATTGTAATTTTTTTCGAATGGGGGGGGGATTTATTTTGTAAAAAATGGATTTTACGTCATCTTTGGCGGTCCGATACATTTTAGCAAAATTAACCGAAAAAATAGTATAAAATGTATTAAAAATAAATGTCCGATACATTTTAGCAAAATTAACCGAAAAAATAGTATAAAATGTATTAAAAATAAATTACATGTGTAATATTATTCTGCTATTATTTACTGATGCTCATTATGTTACTGCTTTTCGATTTAGATGAAAATTTGACCTTAAATAATTGATTTAATTAATTTTAATTTGTTAAAATGAAAAGCAGACGACATTTTGACAGACACTAGTTTATGCAATTTTATTGATTCAACATTTAAAGATGCTAAGATTAAAAATGTCATTTCTTGCACCAAAGAAATAAGAAAAAAATCAATCTATAAATTTGATTATAGTTTTACTGAATAAACGTAAAAAAAATACACATTTTTTTGTAGATTCTTAGTTATTTTCCTGTAGCTAATAATTATCTCCCTTGAATCTGTGACGAAAACATCGATGAAAAACGCCTACTATCTTGAAATTTCATTTAAAAAGAAAATATTAGTTAATTCAAAAGTTTACACTTTGTTCCTTTTCCTTAATTGTCCATTTTGTTAAAGAAAACAAACCAGACGAAAGAAAAGAAACAAAACAAGTAAGTATTTTACCTACATTTGTCATTTGTACACGTTATTAGATTTGACTAAACTTTTACGAGAACGTTTTATTTATTTTGTTTATGTGTGTTATAAAGACTCTTTTTTTGAGATTGAATATTTTTTAAATATGTCGAAGTATTTTGATATCTTATGGAACCAAGGAATTATATTGAATTAACTGGATCTTTTTTGAAGTCTTATGTAATCGACACCAAAAAAGAAAGAAAGAAAATCCCACTTGAAAAACTTGCACTTACGATTACTTCAGGAAAAATAAAATACAGAAATTTATATTAAAATTTGAAAATTGAAAAAAAAAAAAAAATTAAAAAATGTGTATCTTCTTTTTATTATTATCAAGAGGATTTAATTTTATCCGAATAAAGAACATGAAAATTGTTTATTATTTCTTCTTTCTCCTATCAACTCGTAAATAGAATAAATTATAGTAAAAACAACATAGGCGTAACTTTTACGGCTGAACTTGCACAAAGGTGTCAAAATTAGGGTGACCCAGAAAAAACAGAACCCACAAATTTTGTAATAAAACTTAATTTTAACTAGGGGGGTTAGGGTTAGGGTTGCGGTTGGGGTTTAAGGTTAGTTTAATGGAAAAATAAATAAATAATTTGGGTTCTGTTTTTTCTGGGTCACTCTAATTTTGACACCTTTGTGCAAGTTCAGCCACTTTTACTTACGTCATAAGTAAAAAGTAAAGCCGGCGGAGTAGCCTATTATAGATAACAATTTAGACCAGGGAGATTATTTTTACTGAGGTGGAGCGCCACACCTATAGTGCGCACTTTACTGCACAGATCAGATTAACCAATTGACATACTCGTGCGCTGAGTTGGTTGGGACTGGTACTGAACTCGGAACCTTGCGAGACATAGGCCTGTGCTCTACCGACCTCTTAGACGTAATAAAAACGTATTAAAACTAATAATTATTAAAATTAATTATTCAAAAAAGTAATAATATTAAAATCAATTATTTAAACTTGTATACATTTGATTATTTACATAAAAATAATCAAAAAACGTGTTGAACAAATAATTTGACAAAAAATCATTTTAAATTTCCATATAAAATCTTATATGTACGTCGTACAACGTTTACTTTTCCCCCACATTCTGTCCATATGTCACATTTACCAATCATTTTAAACTGTCATTTTCTTTTTATATCAATGTTTTTATACAATTTCAATCTTCTGATAAAGTTACGGTTTCTATTGGCTAAACTTGCAAATTGGTCAGAAAATTAAAACGGAAAGTTTTTTGGTGGTCCCCCATGACAGTTTAACTACAGTCTATGAATGAACTTTATGCGAATTGGGTTACGGTTTAGGAGTTTGGGGATTAAGGTTGTTTTTTATTACATATTAAAAAAAAATATTTTTCAACATTAAATGTATAGTAATTTTTTTTTTTAAAGCAATACGTAATAAAAAACAACCTTAATCCCCAAACCCCTAAACCGTAGCCCAATTTGCATAAAGTTCATTCATAGACTGTAGTTAAACTGTCATGGTGGACCACCAAAAAACTTTCCGTTTTAATTTTCTGACCAATTTGCAAGTTTAGCCTTTCTATCTATGGGGTTGCTTTTATTTCCTCTAAATTTCCTTCACACACGGTTCCTGGGTTTGACGCTAAACTGTTTCTAATGGTGAGGTTCTAATTCTGAAGCTGTGGGGAGTGTGAAGATTGATTCCAGGTTCACTCTGACCCTGAATGGTTGTACTTGTTTGGGTAACATTTATGGGACTAATAGATCTGTTTGCCAATTAATGAAACTTATTTCTTCTAGTTTTTTGATTCACATAAACTTATTGAAAATTATTCATACCAATTTATTAATATTAGGGGTGGGCAAATAGAGGTCGAATTTTTTTTGGACGAGTGTTTTTTATGGCCATTTTTGCTGCTGATTATGAATTCGATGATTTTTTTTGGTTATGACATCATTTTAGGTTGGTTCCATGAAGATTTTCAAAATGGTGAGTGAAAACTACTATTATTTAAAAGAAAATTAACAATTTTAGGGGTTACAGTGGTGTAATATGTCAAATTATATGTTTTCTGGGTTACAGAATATGAAAATATATTCATTTTAGTGATTTAACCAACTCATTTATTTTTATTAGGTATTCTAAGTGAAAATTATTCATTTATGTCCAACTTTTTATTCTATTTTGTATGGGAGGATTGTAAATTTCTAATATTTATTTACATATGTCATTTATATCTGTTCATGTATGAGAAAGCCAGATATGATATAGCCAGAGTCATACAATGTATGTGATCTAGTTCCTTAATGTAGTAACCAAGTTTAAAATGGCAGAAAGAAAATCAAGAAGTGAAAGCATAAAAGAACGTTTTGGCTCTACATACACGGAGATTAAGGAATTCAAACCTACATGAAAATTATCTCCTGGGTCTGTGACGTATGTTGTATTTGTGTAAATGACAGAAGGGGAAACACTCATTGAGCATGGATCAAGCCAGTAATATTGTTGCAAATGAACTATGGCCTGAATGGACAGACAATGAAAAAGCAGTTGCTACTAGAGTGAAAGATGATTATGAATGGTTCAATGTTTATAGAAAGGTTAAAACAGCAGTGCTAAATCCAAAAGCTAGGTTTGGTATGCAAAAGCATTGGAATTCAATGCAGCTCTTACTTAATATACCTATGATATTTGATATAAGGATCCATCCTATCAAATCCAAAGGAAGAAGACTTTGTGTCAAAATGACACCTGACGATCGGACATTTATGAAGAGAACTGATTCAGAGCTTACAAAGCAGTTTGCAGCAACACAGTTCTAAAGATTGGATAAGGATGAAGAAGAGAAAGGGGAGTCAAGAATGTTCTGCAAAGAAGTGTCTTGCAACAGAGAAAAGAAAAAAGGACAGTAAGAACGAGATCAATTAATGATGATTGGTATTTGTTTTTGATGAAAACTGTGGAATTAGATGTAATTTCCAGGACAGTGAGCAATCTACATAAAAAAGAACTCTATTTATGGACAGAAAACTTTGTTCTTCACAAGTTGGCAAAAAAGGACACTGCCACCAGTTGTGCCCCTTGTATTCCCTGGACGTGAAGGTTAGGAATGGACACAGACCATTCAATGAGCCTGTAATTCATTGTTTGGTCCAGTTTTTGTCAGAATTCACATCTTCCATAAATGAAGTTTGCAGAATATTTGCCAATGTAGCCAATATGATATTTGGTTAACGGTGGACATTAATTCACGATGACATAAATGTAGGCAGTGAATCAGATCACAAATTGTGTAGCAGTGACAGTAGGGATGAAGAATTTGAGATCTGTGGTCTTGATATTATAGAGGTTTGATCTGTATGCTCCACAGTTGTCGAAAAATCATGCGTTATCTGGAAGATGCATCTTACCTGATTCTTGAACATGTTGCACAACAATTGTTGTGCAACAAGCTGGTTGAAGTCATTACAACAGGGCTTGATGACACCACAAAGGCAGCATATAGTAATAACACAAAATTCTGGTGCAAGAATGTCACTCACAACTGGCTATGGTGAGAATCTAAGTCACTTAAGGGAAGACGGGGCAAAAGCTTACAAACTGAAGCGGTACTTGCTAATTGCTCTGTTGATGACCTTGAAAGTAAAATTGCATTTTGGATGTTTGATCAAGCAGCTGACTGCAAAGTCTTTCTTGATAACCTGGGAGTAGACCATGATAAGCAAGTAAAATTTTGAGCTCATATTGTGTATGGACCATACCATGGGCAAAATCTACAAAAACACTGAGCAGAAGATTAGGATTCAAAAATTGTTATTGGTAACTGCTGGTGAGAAAGCCTGTAGTTACCCTGGAACTTCTGTTTGTTGACTCATTGCTATTATTAAATTACTTTCCCCAAGTCATGCAGCATACTCTGTTTCATTATACAATGATTATAGGCAGTAGATGGAAAGAAACAATGTTCAACATGAGGGATTCAAAAAGCTTTGTATCAAACAGATTTGAGCGTATTGTAGCCTTGGCAAAGTTATTTGTGACACATTAGAAGCATATACAAGTTTTCTTATGACATAATTGGTATCAACAGCAACAAGTTAGTTCTTGCCATATCTACATACATTCAGAATGAGTGGTTTGTCCTGTGCCCAGAATTCTACAGGACAATGGGAGACATCCTCATATTCCCTTTGATGCACTTACTTTTCTAGCCACCAGTGATGTGCCACTGGGTGAAAGTTTTCTTTGAACCCAAATTGATTGTTCTCAAGGAATTAAAGGATGTAAACTGGGAGGATGAACCAAATGGGATTGAAAAGCTGGAAGCTGCAGTAATGGTGAAAATTATTGATGTTGTTAAGGAATTACTTTTGGAGGTAGAACTCTTCTAGCAAGTTGATAATGGTAACAGAGAGGACTATACACCTCTCATGAACTTAAGATGTGAATCCCAGTTTGCTCGATTTGATAACCAAATCAAGATAAATCTGTGTGTCAAGTGACTAACTTATAGGGAAATTTTTATGTGTCAAAGTTAACTAATGCAAACTTTATGTATAATTGGTGAAAACAGGACTAATCTTACTCTAATTTTCATGTTTTTACATGATAAAGAAATTAGAGTTAAATCAATAAAATGAATGTATTTTCATATTCTGTGACTAAGAAAACCTATGTTTAGACATATTACCCCATTATTAAACAATATATTGCCCTTTTCATTAACAAAAACAATGATTTCTAGCTTCCATTTTGAAAATCCTCATGAAACCAACCTAAAATGACACCCTAGGTCAATGTTCTCAACAGAATCATAATCAACAGCAAAAATGGCATTAGAAAACACCTGTCTTATTCAATTTTTAGGAAGAAAGTATTCATTTGCCCACTCCTATTAATATTGGGGATGGGCAAAACTAACAAAGAGAGATGATAAAATATAAAAATAATTTCTTAATTTTAGAATAATTACCAAAAATCATGGAATTGACCAGTTTTAATGAAATTTTCTGCACTTTTTCATTAAGAACTTAATTTTATAATGGATTCCTTATTTTATTAAAAGAAATTAAAAAAACATTTTTTTCTTTTTTTCAGTTGTGATTGTAGGTGAGGGTAACCTTTGTTCGTTTGAATAAAAAAATCCTCCCCCTAATTTTTACATTTCTAAAAGGATCAAATCCAAAAGACCACATATTTTACCCATCTAGCTTCAACATCCCCCAAAAATTATTTGAAAATTTAGAAGTTATTTTCTTAAAGCTCAAAAAAATGTGGCAATGTTTTCTCTTTTTGTAGTGTTAAAACAATATTTTTTGAATTGATATAAAAAAAAAAGTTGTTTCTCTGATTCAATTGGCCTATTTTTATTCACTTAAAAATTTAATTGTGAATTTTAAACATCTGGAAGGTGGCATGTTGCACTCAATATTTTCACCATAGATAAAGCTTTATTTAATTTATCTAAAAATGTAAGTTTAAAAATGTGCAATTTTACACAAAATATTTTCAATCTTTTTTTAAAAATATATTCAAAGATTCAATGTTAATTATGATTGTTCTTTTTCATTTATGGAAGACTAAAGAGACAAGTTATTCACCTTTTTTCTTCAAAATCACCGGATTTTCAACCTGGTGCTTGAACAGCTGTTTTTAAATATACATATTTTAATTATACTTTAATTGGTTTCTATATAAAATCATTCATAGGAGTTATTTTAATACATTGGAGAATAAAACAATTATATTAGAGATCAATAAGACAAAGTAATTATTTATCAAATCTGGTTTTGTTAAAACCAACATGCAAATTAATCACACCATATATTAAGTAAACTTTTATTTCTTAGTGATATATCAAACACATTGCAGGATTTTAAATACATTAATAACATGGGCTGTTTTGAGGTAAATCTAACTCAGATTTTCATACAGACATTGTTAATAAACAGAATTCTATGTATTAATGATTTTGACTATGAATTAAATACTCATTGATAAGCTTATGCAATTCCTAAGGTTATTGTGACATAAGCAGTGACCTATTTTTGGTTACAGACAGACACTGAATCTCCATATAGTCAAATGTTTAGGCTGTTAGTACAGAGTGTATCGGTTACGCTCTGTCTTTCCTTTGTCTTGAGACTGGATGCTAGTCACAGCCTTCCCATGAAAGTGAGTATGATGCTTATTCTACACTCCACTTTGGCCCTTACTTAGGGAATAATGCATTGGATTCGAAATCCAATGGGTTATTACCTCACAGGTTCGTATCCTGTTTGCAATGCCATGTCGAGATTCATGGAGTGAACTGACAGCTTGCAACATAGCTAGTTACTGATCACTCCATGAATCTTTACAGCCTGTGGGTCCATCCCAGAAAAGATGGCTTCACTGGATTGGTTGATAGTGATTCTACTCAGCATTTTGATAATATCCATCCCAATTAGCATATTAAAGCCTAACAACTGTCCATGACTAAGACATTTGCTCTCATGGGCTTTGTTATCTATTGCCAGTGTGATGTCTAACTTATGTTGACTCCAGGAACCCCAGACCAACGCCATGCATTTCTTACCATTAATCAAAGCTTCACTTACAGTGAATTGAGTGGGGAGAGACTAGTGCTGACATCTCACTCCCCTTTCTCCATTTCCTAGACACTCAGATATAATGGCCTATCTTCCACCAACTGTGGCAGCATACCTTTACTTGCACTTTGCCTATGGGGCCAGTGTACCCCCCCTCCACACTGATCCTGGCAGTCTCTTGCAAAGTGATTCAACACAGAGCATCTATAATATGCAATGCTATGACTAACCAATGTACTAGGTCAGGTACAGTTGGTATGGGATTGAACCATTGTACAACTGATTCTTTCCCATCTGACATAATACCCTGTACCCTAGTCAGAATTTGCTCCAGGGTCATGTCATCCATCCTTGATGATGTGTGGAGGTGTTGCGTCATGTGACATGTCTTCCAATTCCTTTTTGGGCATCATGACAAATATAATTAATCTTTAAAATTGTATTTTTACTTAGTTTTCTGGATTGAATAATTTTTATCTTTATTCATAAAACAAATATCTCAAAATTAATGAATCTAGTAGTGTTTTATTTTTTTTTTTTCAGAAAATAGTTTAATAACAATACAAGACACTGGAAGTTAATTCTTTTCAGATCATAAAAAAATGATACAATATAAACATTTTTCTCATGTTTTATCAATAATAGTGAACTGTTAATTTCAGATCAATAAAATGTTTGCAAAATGAAAGTGTATTTAATTCATTTTATTGATATTTATTAAACAACAATGTAAAAATATTATTAATATTTTGATATGAATGATGAGATATGTTACAGTTCACTGAAACAAATGAAATTATTGTAATTATATAATTGCAAATAAATGATTAGTATCCTGTTTTATTCCATAGTATCTTTTCTTTATTTGCAGGTATCAATTGTAGAGAAGAATTTCAAATTTGAAATAACATCCTTCAATGTGAAAATGCACTTGTGCATTACATGGGGATCTACAGTTTGACACATTTCATATTTAATGTCATGTACAAACAAATGAAAAGTCCTTATTCTTATCAGATATTAGTTCTCTAATTATATCAAATTTACATTTTAAAGTAAACATGAAAACATCCGGTAAAAAGCAGTCTTACTTTTGTGAAGAATGTGTATTAACATTTCCAAACTGTTCAAAATTCAAACGACACATGAGAAAACACACTGGAGAAAGAACATTCTTTTGTGAAGTGTGTGGATCAGCATTTGCAGACAGTTCAAAA
Source organism: Doryteuthis pealeii (assembly GCA_023376005.1). NCBI lineage: Eukaryota > Metazoa > Mollusca > Cephalopoda > Myopsida > Loliginidae > Doryteuthis > Doryteuthis pealeii. The sequence continues at coordinate 90,480,688 of CM042151.1, forward strand.
TTGAAAAGACACATGAAAACGCACACAGGAGAGAAACCATTTTCTTGTGAAGTGTGTGGGTCATCATTTGCAGAGAATTCCCATTTAAAAGAACACATGCGAACACACACAGGAGATAAGCCATTTTCTTGTGAAGTGTGTGGATCAGCATTTGCACAAAGATCCACTTTAACTAAGCACATGCGAACACATACAGGAGAGAAACCTCATGCTTGTGGAGTGTGTGAATCAAAATTTTTGCATTATTCCACTTGTAAATCCCATATGCGAATACATGCAGTCAAGAAACCATAGCAATGTTAAGGTTGTGGATCAGCATTTTCAAAGAATTCAAAATTGGAAACACACACAAAAACTATTGCAAATTCAAAGAACATAAAACAGAGACCCAGTTTTTCCACCTTATACCATCCATTGCAAAAATTGTAACTCAAGAGGACAAAATCAAAATACACAAAGGATAACTTAGGCAAAAAATACACAAAAATGCAAAAATCACAGAATTCTGGAAATACAACAAAACAAAAAATTCCAATCTTTATATATACTTTTAATTTTGTTATTCCTAAAATAAAATACTTTTAATTTGATGTTCCTGAAATAAAACCCAATGCCATTCTGAAAAAAAAATCTTGTTAATTTTTGTGTTTAAATTTGTGATCAGATATTAGTATTTCAATGATTTTATTTTAATTTGATGCTCACCAAAACTAAAGTCACGTATGAAATTTAGCACTATGCCTAGATGGGCTAGATGGGTGTTGGAAAGGCCCCCTCTGATCAAACAACTTGTCAAGTTAAGCCCTAGCACTTATATGATTGTCCAACTGTATTGCTGTTATGAGAAACTACCAGCCCTTTTTAACATATGCGCTAGAATGCAGTGGCTGAGGGTCTTAGTGTCCTGTGTATGACATTAAACTGCATCTAATGGTAAAGTTCCAATTTTGGAGTTCTGTGGAGTGTGGAGTACTCCCATGTTCACTCTGACTCAGAGTGGTAGTACATGTTAAGGTCCTATCTATGGGTTAAATATAACAAAAATTGAGTTTTAAAACATTGAATACCCAACAAGAATGAATGAAATAAAAGTGTCTTCAGTATAAAATAATCGCATGGAGGCACATGGTGTAATGATTAGATTAATAGGAAATGGACTTGTCGACACGAGTTCAAATCCTAGACGAAGCTACAGTTCACATAGTGCTAATACCCTTGGAAAAGGTATGAATCAAACTTCTCTCCCTCTAGCTATGGGTAAATAGTAGGGTAGACTGGGTTCCAGTATGTGTAGATTTATTATCCCCAATCTGTGGTTGGTTTTGTTTGTTTTTTGTTTTACGGCATATCAACCTTGGTGGATCATTTAATGCCAACAAAGTTTTGAAATATTCTTGATGGGTATTCAATTTTTTTTATAAACACATTTTTCTATTTAATCCATAGATGGGACCCTAACAGGTACTACTTCTCTGGGTCAGAGTGGACCTGGGAGCAATGGCGATGAAGGGGTAGTCCACATTTCTCAGATCTCCAGAATTGGAACCTCTCAGTCAGATAGAGTTTATGTCATACCCAGAACATGAAACCCTCTTCTAGTACATATATGATAAAAAGGGTTGGATCTTGCCACAAAGGGTAATAGGGTTGGGACAATCATATAGGTGCTAGGGCTTGATGTGACCAGCTTATTGATTGGAGGGGGCCTCTCTCACTGCCCGTAAAGTGCCAAAGTGGAGTGTTGTATGTCATGGACTGCTCATTCACCTGGGTTCCATCCCAAGCATCACAGGTCAACACTCACTGTCAACATGTGGCCCCAGTGGGGGAGTCTTACCCCTCTGCAGAGTAATGTTGGTGTATTCTAAAGCTGCAGCTGACAGGGCTGGGTTACTTGGTAACCAAAGAATGGCTGGACCTTTGATATCAACAATGAAAAACCTTGGTCAATGCCCCTCGGTTCTATCTGCACTCGAGTTGAAGCATCCTGATGTGTGGGGTGGTGGTCCCATTGTAGGTAGTAAGTATGACTATTGATTTATTCACTCTTCCTGTGTTACATAATTTATGAGCAGTTATAAATTATGAATGTACCTGTAGTTTGTATTTTGAATTAAGGTCTGTTAAACTTAAAATAACGTGGTCCAAGGAAAGTTACCCAACATTTGTGACGGGTAATGACCTTTTATTTGACTGCTTGAAGATGCGGCATTACAGACGTGTGGGAATAAGTTTTAGTTTCTTTAGTCAGATACAATGCAGATTTCAGAGCGGGTGAACCTATGAGTCGCCACTGATGTTATCAGTGGAATTAATATGGGCAGGGTTGCAAACAACCATGTCTTGTTTTGTTAATTAAATATTAAAGACAATGACCAGCCCAGCCCAGCCCAAAGAAACAAGAAAGAAAATCAACCCAGCTGAAAGTCCTAAAGAGCAATAAATTGATCAAGGTAAGCCCAACCAGAGAAGATGGCAGCCGAGATAGAACCAACAAGTAGAAGTGTAACAAGTTAGAAAGATCATCATGTCATCTATCATCTATCTATCTCTCCCCCTCCCATTATATGCCTGAGTATGTTAGAAGGGTATATAACACTTGGATGAATTAAATGTTTAAAATGTATTAAAAATTAATTACATATATAATACTATTTTGCTTCTTTTTTTTATTTTTATTTTTTTTTTTACTGATGCCCATTATATTACTATTTTTGCACTAAAATTAAATATTAAACCTTAAATGATTAGTAAAATAGATCACTAATTAGGACTGAGCCTATTCTAGTTGTGACCACCCCAAGCAGAGTTTAACAGGTTTGAATTCAGAGTTTTCTTTCTCCTAGACTGGTTACCTAACCAAGGCTAAAGAGCCCCATCTGCCCTACTATTTACCCATAGCTGGGGAGAGAGTAGTTGGATTCATACCTTTCCCAAGGGTATTAGCACTATGTGAACTGTAGCTTTGTCCAGGATTTGAACTTGGGTTGACGAGTCCATTTCCAATGTCTCTAACCCTTACACCATGACCTCCAACAAATAATTGATTTAATTTATTTTAATTGTTTTTTTAATTGAAAAAGTGCATCTTTTTGGTGGTACTATTTTTAACCCTTGAATTTTTGGTCCTTAAATAAGTACCACGGTCGTGTATGAAAGATTATGTTCTGATATTATCCTACAACGTATTGAGTGTATCTAGAGAAGAGTTTTTTTCAACCTGTTTATCTCACGGCACAGTGCGCTTGGCAATAAATTGATCGAGGTACACCATCAGTATATAAACATATAATTATTTTATGATTTAAATTTTAAGATAAAAGGAACAGTGAAAATGTGCTACAAGTGTAGCATAATAAAAATAAAATATTTAATTAAAACAAAAAATATTAGAGTAATAGAATAAAAATGTAAGAGGATGATCAAACGTCCTCAACACTCACAGCACACCCATGGAAGCTTCACGGGACACTAGTGTACTGTGGCATACCGGTTGAAAAAATCTGGTCTAGAGCTACTAAATTCGTAAAGTCATGCACATTCACTGTGTCATATTGTACACAATATTTTTGTCATGAATAAAGATCTATTTAATCTATCAAGAAATGTATGATTAAAAATGCACAATTTTGCACAACAAGGTTTTTATATATCTAAAAATTATTACTAACGATTGTCCTTTTTTGTTTACAGAAGACTAGTGGATCCCCCCCCAAAATCTCACAAAAAAAAAACAAAAAAAAAACGCACATAAAGAGTTGTTACAAAGAAAAACAGTTAATTCGAAGATCAAATTATCTAATTGGGAAAAAATTACTCATCGTTATTTTGAAAAATAAGTAAAACAGTCCATTTTTTTTTTAATAACAGGATCAGTTTCTTTATTGATACTTTTTATCAGAATTCTGTATTAATGGTTCTTTTACTAAAAAGCTCTTGCATCTAAGCTTATAAAAAATCTTCTGAAATAATTAATTAGACACTTATTTTATAGAAGAAAAAGTAAAAATCATTTTTTGTCGGTTCATTTTTTCATATTTCTTTTAAAAAAATGGGATGGGGGCAGACCTCAGAAAAAATATTTCCCGTAGTATATTTTAGGAAAAACCCATTTCAAACATATTTTCATCAAAAGTTAAGTAATTATGGAAATCTTCGTGAAAATCGGACCATTAATTGATTTTTCATAGAATTAAAAAAAAAAAAAAAGCCTCTAGTCGTGATTTGTTTTTGGCTACGTTAAATTTCAATTGGTGCGAAAATGTAAACATTGTTTTCCTTCATAATTTTCATTATTTCCGTAAGCTGAATTTTTTTTTTTATCATCAGGAGTTGTTTTTTTTAAATGTTTATTCTTTTGAGTGGACAAAAAATTTTCAAGATAATATTAACCTTTATGTAAGTTTCATTGTGTTAAATATAAGGTGTGTGTGTGGGGGGGGGGGTAAATTTCACTGGGCAAATTGGAGGTCCCTACTTTTTTTTTTATTTTAACTAGTATGAAATATCCCAGTAAGTAATTTTATTTATTCAGCATTTATAGATTCTAAAATTAAAAGCGTTATTTCTTCAAATAAAGAATTTTTTTAAATACAAATTTATATTAATAAATTTGAGCAAACCTTAATTTTATTGAATAATAATGAAACGTAAAAATTACAGACATTTTTTAATATAAATTTTGTTAATTATTTCCTCGTATCTAAGGATTATCTCCCTTGAATCTGTGTCGAAAACATCGATGAAAAACGACTACTATTTTTAAATTTCATTTCAAGAAAATATTAGTTTATCTAAAATATTATTTCATTTAACTCTTTCTTCGTTTTCCTAAATTTTCAATTATAATAGAAGGCAAACCAGACGAAAGAAGAAACAAAAGAAGTAAGTATTTTGTCCTTTGTTCCGGATTATATTTGACTACTAAACTAAAATTTTACGAGAACGTTTTATTTGTTAAAAGCTTTACGCATAAATACTTTTTAAAGATTAAATATTTTTGAAATATGTGAAAGTATTTTGACCTCTTATGGAATCTAAGAAATATATTGAATTAGCTGAATCTTTTTTTGAAAACTAATGGAATCAACAAACTCCTTCGTGCCCCCTACTGCAAAGAAAAAAAAAGTCACTCGAAGCAAAAACAAACAAAAAAAACTTGAACTTACGATAACATCAGGAAAAATATAGAATACAGAATTTTTAAAACTATATTATTCTTATTCTTTTTATTTTATTTATTAATTGTGATATATCTATTCTATAAGAAATAGAATATTAACACAACAAAAATATATTACGCTATTCAAGAATTATTTATTTTTCTTGGGTTTTTTCTCACATTATTAAAGCAAGGATTTATTCTTCATTTAATTTTATTTTAATAGAAATTAAAATTAACTTTTAGTTTCTCTTTTTCTAACTTTTACTTTCTCTTCAACACTCAGTATTAACAGCATGAAATAATCTAAGTTCTCTACATAAATTAAACGTTAAAAATAAATAAATAAATAATTTTTGGGTAATTCCATGTCAAATCATCCAGGCCATGTCACCCACCCACTTCAATTTTTCTGTACAGGTGTAGACTATGTTCCCAATAATAATACAAAAAAAATTGTCTTAGATTCAGTGCCACATCGAGATATTGATCTTGCTATGAAAAAATCAGAAATCACAGTAACTTAACATTGGTTGACTTTCAAACTTTTTCGATTGCATTTTTGGATTTCATGGGTAAAAATTCTTTTATAAACAAATTTTTAGGAGTAGGGAAACTCTAGAACTCATTTTAAAGACAAAAATAGGTTACAAAAAGTCGCTATTTTTCGGAACACCACCAAATTTGGAGAGCTAAAAATTGACATAACTCCGCCAATTTTTTTTTAATTGGAAGCTAAAATTTTGGAGAATGTCTAACTTTAACACTGTCCACACCTGTACAAAACTTCAGAAAAATTGAAGCAGGTGGGTGACAATTTTGATATGAATGGAATTGCCCTTTTTTCTTTTATTATTAAAAGGTTTTACATTCATTTCAGTACTTGACAATTTTTTAAGGTCTTTTTTTATCAAATAAAAACTCATTAAAACTGAATTTAAAAGTAGTCCTAAATGCAATGGACACTTTGCTTACAGAATTTTCCCTGTGAAATTTACCCCCCTATATTTAACACATAAAACTTGCATAAAGTTTAATATTATCTTGAAATTTTTTGTCCATTCAAAAGAAGAAACAATAAAAAAAATCCTGTTGATTTAAAAAAAAAAAAATTCAGCTTATGGAAATAATGAAAATTATGAATAAAAAATGTTTACATTTTTGCACCATTAAATCAATTGAAATTTGACATAGCCAAAAACAAGTTATGACTAACGCTTTTTTTTTTTTTAATTCTATGAAAAATAAATTAATGGTCCGATTTTCACGAAAATTTTCATAATTACTTACCTTTTGATAAAAATCTGTCTGAAATAGTTTTTTTCTAAAATATATAAGTGGAAATAGTTTTTTTACGAGGTCTACCCCTCTATTTTTTTTATGAAATGTGAAAAAATGAACCGACAAAAAAAATGATTTTTGCCTGTGTTTTGGGTTTTCAGCAGTCCGTTGCAATGGGACTGTTGCTGTTGCACCTATAACAGGTTACATTGGTGCTGGGGATGAAAAATTCACTGTTATAAAATACATGTATATATTATTTTTGCTATGCAAGATTCTAAATAACAAAATAATTATTTAAATTATAAACCAATCCTGATTTTGACAAGTGAAAATATCATTCAGTTCAATTGGTCAAGAGAAAGGGAAATTGTCTTGACAAACACCCTAAAAAAATAATCTTTTTATGATGTTATATTACTTCTGTTAACATACATGTTTACTCTCCCCCATATTCTGACCACATACCATATTTACCAATCATTTTAAACTGACATTAAATATTTTTATGTTAATTTTTCTTTGGTAGTCATTTGATCTGTTTCCAAATGTTACTGGATAAATCAGAATTCCTATTTTGAAAAATACATCTCATGCATATATATATATATATATATATATATATATATATATATAATAAAATAAATATATAAAGGTTTTACATGTCTATTTATTAGGTGACAAATGCATTTGAAACATCTTCACCTGATGATTGCCTCGCATGAAACCAATATGGTCGTGAATGTTCCTTTGTCACCTAATAAATAGATATGTAAAACCTTTATATATTTATTTTATTATATTATATAACAGCTCTATTTTATATTGAGCACTCTACCAATAATACTGCTTTTGGTGCGCCATTCCAGCAAAAGCTGAAACAGTGACCATCCCACACTATATATATATATATATATATATATATTCATCCACAGACACCTTGTTTCGAAGTATCATGTCTCTTCAGTATGGTTAGACATTTGCAGGCTAGCACCAGCTGGGATGGAAACCGCTTGGCTATCATCAGCACCTATATAAAAAAATTCACAGTGAATAAATAGATGTTTATATTTGATTTATGCTATGCAAGATTCCACATGCAAAAATAATCAAAATAATTATTTCAACTATAAACCAATCCTAATTTTGACTTGCAAAACATGTCTCCACTTGTGGGCATCTTGATCTTGTTATCATATGAAATTGTTTCTGTAAGCAATTTTTGAAGCTTCTAAACACATCAACTAATTTAGAGGATAGTCCTTTGAAGGAGTCCTCAAAGTGCCACTGTTAAAGCATTAAAATAGATAAGTCCATTTTTTTAAAATTAAATTTAAATTTAAAAAATCATTGATACAAATGAAGTTATTTCTACTGATTTATTGATACTTATAAACCTAATGAAAATGTAACAAAATCATTTCCACCAATATATTGATACACTTTGAATGAAAATTATTTCAACCAGTTTTTAAAACCAAACAAAAAAAAAAAATACCTACAAACTATTTGCTTACAAATCGTATATACAAAAGGACAAGATTTGGCATTGAGTGAACCACAGGGGTTGATATGCTATTAAACAAAGTAACCAAATGTGATTACAGACATTCATGCTCACCTGATTCAAAGTGTCCAGTGCATGGCCTGCCAAGCCGCTATTTGTGAGAGGTCTGGTATGCATGCTTGGTGGTGAGCTTTTGTGCATAGTAGATGGTCTGCACATTGTGTAAAGAGCGCAGATGTTGGGAGAGTGTGAATTCAGACACCTAGATGGAGGATATCCACCCACCTTAAAAATGAGGTATGCTGCAATGATTAGCAGAATTAATCCAGAGGTGACAAGAGACTTTGTGATTCTTTGACAAGCTATTTTGGTGTGACCTTAAAATTATTCCTGGAATTCTGATGGATTAGGAGCTAGAATTAGTGTACGACTTATCAGGAGTTAAGTGCCTTGATTGTGTCATCTATATATTGGCATTTCAGTCTTGGAAGACTATAATATAGTTTTTGTGCCCCTGAAGTAACAGCCCCTCCTGTGGCTGGGAAGTCGAATGTTTGAAAAACATTCTTAACCACAGATATCGTATGTGAAGGCTGTCCCGAAGATGTTGATGTTCCGTTGCTTTATTACTGCTGCTTTCTTCTAGACCTCTTAGCTTCATGGTGTTGCGTCAGGGGGACTTCAGACATGAACAATCCTCTCGGGAGAGCCTGCCACCACTGAGGGCGGTCCTGAGCCAATTTTTCCCAGCTGGAAGGGGCCATGCCAAAGCACCTGAGATCATTCTTGCAGACATCCTTGAAACGCAACTGGGGGCAACCAATCTGTCTCTTACAAGACAAAAGGATGTCCTTCGGGATTCGTCCATCATCCATCCGGCGGACATGACTCAGCCATCGGAGACGATGCTGTCTCAGTAGAGAACACAAGCTGGGGAGTTGAGCTCTCTCTAGAACTATTGTGTTAGTGATCCTGTCCCTCCAGGTGATGCCCATTATACATCTAAGACAGTGTAGATGCTATTTAGCTGCCACTCTTGCTGGGAGTATGGTGTTCATGTTTCACTTTCATACATGAGGTTGCTGATAACACATGCCCTATACACTTGTACCTTTGTATTCTTCACCTAATTGGGGGTGCATTCACTGTTTACCAGCAACTGACCAAGGATAGGAAATCAGACACAGCCCTATTAAATGTAGCCTACGAATCATGTCTCTCCTATAGTATGTGGCCTACCATAAAAAGTATATTGTAAGGTTATAATAATAACTGCTAACCCTAACCTTAAACCCTAACCCTAACAATATTCTTCATAAAAATCAGTACCATATAGTATGTGGTCTAGCTTTTGAATGTGGCCTACGAAATCATGTCTCTCTTATAGTATGTGGCCTACCAGAAAAAGTATATTATAAGGTTATAATAATAACTGCTAACCTAACCCTAATCCTATCCAGAATTTTATAATATTTTAGAATTAAATAGATCTCTGATTCATGTAAATTATGGATGAATTCTTTTTTAATTATTCTTAATTACTATATACAGCTTATGACTGAATTGCATTTCTTGAAATTGAATATATGTGAAAAATAATTAGTTTCAATAAATTGCCTACTACTTATATCTATAAATATACTCTTACTGAGGGAGGACACATTCAAACCTGGTAGGCCACATACTATAACAGAATCAAAAAGTTAGGCCACATACTATAAGGGCACTTATTTTTCTTTCCCCCTCGATATTACAATAAAGAAATATGAATAAAAGTAACATAGCTATATTAAAGACTTTGCTACTGATAGATTCACGGCATATAAGAATTTTGAGGCACCTGTTGCATCCAGGTGAGACCGTGGATATATATTTGGTGGATTTACAGAAGCTGTCAGTACTTTTCGGAGGATTACCAGACAAGGCTATGGCATGTGTGTTCAAGTGGGGCTTCCTTACCCTGAGAAAAGGCTCCAGTGTGGATGATATGTCTCTTCAAGAGCTGTTGGCCTGAGCTCAGGCATTTATGAAAGAGGAAACTGCAGTAAAGGAACCAGTCATTGCTACAGTGCTGCCTGTCCAGATTACTCAATCCTACTCCGTAAGTGTAATGGTCCCTATCTCTTTGTGAAGGTCTCCATGCAGAGAGGAAGAAAACTCATGCAGTCTTCTATCGGTGCAACTGTTACATAATCTATGCGGTTGCATAAGATTATTGTCAACTCCCTGTATTTCTGAAGGGATGGCCCCTTTTCATATCACAGGCTGGACTTTCCATGGAATATTACAGAAAGCCTGCGAAATACGTGAAGTCACGTGGGACCTGGTTGGGTCCTCGGTTTCAGCTTGGATGTACGGCAGATAAGGTCTTTCTGCCTTAGCTGAAGTTCACTGCACATGCGCGTTATGTTAGTTACATGAAATGTTTAGTTAAGTAAATAAAGCTTAAATAATAACATGGTCTTGTGGTTAATGAATGTCTTGGCAACAAGACTGATCTAGAAGAAGAAATGCATTAAGTGCGACCGACCACCAAGACGAAGTCCAGATGCTAGAAGAGACATTAGAAGAGACGCTAGCAGAAGAACGTAAGATACTAAAGATGAACAGAAGAAAAATAGAAGTAATAAGTAAAAAGAAGAGTATACAACACAACAAGACCTGTCACCTGGTTAGAAATTGTTCTAGGAAAAGAAATTGTACATGAAATATCAGCACAGGTCTATTTCCCCAGACCACTTGTGAACTCCGTTACTGTCTATGTTGATGGCACACCATGCTTGTCTCTCCTTGATTCTGGGTGCTCACCTTCAGTTTTGAGCATAATCATTATAATCATCATCATGTCGTGCAATTAGCACGGATATCCATCACAATCTCTTGCCAACCTTCTCTATCATTCATCACCCCAGGGAGATCCTCTGCGCAGCATCCAGTATCTGCAGATACTGGATGCTGCGCAGAGTTGGTCAATGTAGGTCCTTACTGGGTGGCCCAAGTTAGTATGTCCATGTGCTGGCTTCCACAGGAAAATGTTGCTTATGAGTCGTCGTTGCTCCTCCAGCAATGTCCAGCATGTCTTGTCTGTCTCATTTGGATGGTTTGTGAGATAGGGGGCAGGTGTCCATACAGCTGTTTCCATGTGCGGTGCTGTTTCAAGACTGCATGCAGCATTCTTTTGCAGCTCCCATCTATCTTATTCTCAAGGCGCCTCATTAGGGTCCAAGTGGTGCAGCCATACAGCAGCATACTTGAGCATAAACTACTATGTTGGTATTAGTCAAAGCAGAGAATGATGGTATCCACATTAACCGGAGTTACACAGGTTTGCTGCGGAATTGGCATTGTTAGCATTGTGACTGGTAACACTGCCATAATTGATGTGCTGGTTATGTGAGGAAATCTTCTGGATTTTGACCTGTTGCTTGGCATTGATGCCATTGTAGTCAGTCAGTATGCTGTTGGTTTGGACAACAGCAACTGGCTAAGCACAAATGAACTAGTGCTCAAGAAGTCTGGTACTTAGGGGACTCAAGAATAGTCCATTCATGTATTTGGGTGATTCCATTCCTTGAGTTCTGATTAGCTGCTTGGTTTCTATGATGTTATGAGGCTTCATAAAAACTTTGGCATTCTGTAGTAGTATTGCAACTAGCTCTGTATTGAGTTACAGCTATTTGTTGCCTTGTCTACCAATTCAATGTAATTGGAACTTAGTATGATTATCCTACAAGTGGCCTTCACATCACACAGTATGGAGTTTGAGGAAACACAAACCGTTTGTAATCATTTTGCATCGATGAAGCTGATTTTAGTGTGAGATTCAATGAGTGAAAGGGTGTTTGGGTCACATTCTGGAAGTTGTGAGTGGATCACGTACCAGAGAAGCTTTGGAACAGGATTCTAAATATCTGGTCTAGAAAATTGAGAGTATAAGCGTGAGTTGTAGACCTAGATGGGAAATGGTTGACGGTGTTGTATATTGATGGGGAGTTTGACCCAACAAAGGGACAGATACTGCTGATGGCTGTAATTCAAACTAATAAACACAAGCTGTTGTTATGGACTATTGCAAACTGAACACGGAAAACTCTGGTTTCAACTGGAGGGTCATGTGGCTTTGGCCCTGGGTGGTCCAGGGCCAAAGCCACATGACCAGTTAACATCATTGATCCCAGGCAACACCTACTCCGTTGATTTAAACGGACAGGGCTGGTTTATTGTGTGTGAGGCACCCCCCTTGAGGGGAATGCTTACAGGATCAATGCATTTTTTGCACCTGACACCCATGAGCTTTGTTCTTAGGTGGTCCCACATTAATAGGGCCTTGAGCCTAACCCGTACACATGGGGTACATAATAGATATCCACCTATGTTGACACCTATATGAGCACTGTATGTCTGCACAGAGAAACTGAGAATGATGACAACAGGGAGTGAACATATCCATTTTGAACCTCGGGAAAGTATACCTGCAGATTCATGTTTGAGAAGTCCCTGTGGCAGTACTGAACAGTCATGTTTAAGGAAAAGTGATACTGTCTGACCAGGTTATTATTTGCCCAGAAGGTGGCGCCCCTGATAATGCAGTCTGTACTTGGGGCTGTGTAAGCACAGGACGAGATAATAAAGAAAGCAACATCAGCGTATATTGCTGACATATATGTCAATGAGGATGTGGAATCAGCGGAATCTGAGAGGAAGCATCTTCAACTATACAGAGTAACAAAGATCTGGAAAAGTTACAGAACGCAACCAGAATGCTGGAACTAGAAGTCTGGGGTGAGTGTGGTCAACTGTCATTTTAGAAATTCATTTTCTTCTATCTAACCCATAGATAAGACCCTAACAGGTAGAATCACTCCGGGTCAGAGTAGAGCAGGAAGCAATGGTGATGAAGGGGTGCTCCACATTCCCCAAACTTCCAGATCTGGAATCTCACAATCAGAGTTTAATGTCATTCCCAGGACATGAAGACCCTCAGCCATCACCTTCTAGCACCTATGATAAAAAGGGTTGGGGCTTGTCATAAGGGCAATAGGGTTGGGGTAATCATATAGGTGCTAGGGCTTGACATGACCAGCCGATTGATTGGAGGGGGCCTCTCTGACCACCCGTCTAGCCTAAGTAATGGTCAAAGTGGAGTGTTGCATTTCATGGACTGCTCATCCACCAGGATTCCGTCGTTAAGCAACATGTGACCCCATTGGGGGGATTTACCCCTCTGCAGAAGTGCATTTCTTCTCTTCACTTCATTCTTCTCTCACTGTTGCCTGTTCACTAAAGGATCAGTTTTCCCCTATCCAGGTAAGGTTGCTTTTATCCCTAACCACTTACCCATGATGTATTGCATTTCCCTATAAAAATCTCTTCTGGCTTCTTCTTCCTCCAAGATTTCATCAATCCCTGCGTGATTTGAAAACTCTTTGTTTGAAGACCACCCACAGTATTGACCCCTGGTGTTTTTTTATAGCTTACTAGATTTTAACTACCTTTCAACATTCAAACAACTGTCTCATAGGAGGAATTATCATAATTCTTTATCTAAGTCTCTAACTTATTTTAATGGTCCTCCTGACTTCCTATTGACACCTATACCTACATATACTTATGTATACACATACATACACTCACACACACACACACACACACATATGATCCACACTGTATACACATATATGTACCTATATGGAGCTTTAATCTCATATACCCACTTATCTATATAATTAATTTAGTACTACTCTATATGCACACACACTTGCTCACTTGCGCGCACCCAAGTGCATCATGCAGCCTTGTGTTGTGTCATACCATGCGCCTCCTTCGATTATCAAGGAATACAAAAATCAAAGTGTCACATTCATTATATTAAAGATGTGAATATTTGTGTCTGATGTGTTAAGCAATTATCAGTGAGTGATTTTTCTTTATTTTCAGGTATCAGTTGTAGAGGAGAATAGATATTTCAAAATTGAAATAAAGGAAGAAAAGCATTTTCATGTGAAGTGTGTGGAGCAGGATATTCCTTCAGATAAGTTTTAAAATGCAAACACACCCAGGAAAAAAAAATCTTTCTTGTGAAGTGTGTGGAGTAGAATATTCCAGCAGAATGGTTTTAAAAATCCACATGCGAAAACATACAGGAGAAAAACCATTTTCTTGTGAAGTTTGTGAAGCAGCATTTGCACACAATTCCCGTTTAAAAATACACATGCGCACACATACAGGAGAGAAGCCATTTTCTTGTCAAGTGTGTGGATCAGCATTTTCAGAGGAATCAAGTTTAAAAGTCCACATTCGCAGACACACTGGAGAGAGACCATTTTCTTGTGAAGAGTGTGGAGCTGCATTTGTAGAGAGTTCAAAATTGAAAGGACACATGAAAATACACACTGGAGAGAAACCATTTCTTGTGAAGTGTGTGGATCAGCATTTTCCCAGAGAGTAAATTTGAAAATCCACATGCAAACACACACAGGAGAGAAGCCCTATTCATGTGAAGTGTGTGGATCAGCATTTACACAAATTAACAGGTTAAAACAGCACATGCGAAAACATACAGGAGAAGAGAAACCATTTTCTTGTGAAGTTTGTGGGTTACGATGTGAATATAAGTGCACTTTAAAAGTTCACATGCGAACACATTCTGGAGAGAAACCATTTTCTTGTGAAGTATGTGGAACAGCATTTTCACAGAGATCAAATTTAAAAGTCCACATGAGAACACATACAGGTGAGAAACCATTTTCTTGTGAAGTATGTGGAACAGGATTTTCACAGAATTTAGGTTTAAAAGTCCACATGCTTAAACATACTGGTGAGAAACCATTTTCTTGTAAAATGTGTACAGAAGCATTTTCACAGAAATCAGGTTTAAAAGTCCACATGCTTGAACATACTGGTGAGAAACCATTTTCTTCTGAAGGGAGTGGTGCTGCATTTGTTTGTGAAGTGTGTAGTAAACCTTTTCCCTATAGATCAGCTTTAAAAGACCACATACGAATGCATACAGGAGAGAAACCATTTTCTTGTGAAGTATGTGGAACAGCATTTTCATGGAAATCAGCTTTGAAAGCCCACATGCGAGTGCACACAGGAGAGAAACCATTTTCTTGTGATGTGTGTGGATCAACATTTTCATGGAGATCAGCTTTACAAATCCACTTGCGAAAACATACTGGAGAAGGGAAAACATTTTCTTCTGAAGTACATGCAGCAGAATTATCTGAGTATTCAAATTGAAAAAAACCCCAAAAACACAGAGTTAACATTTGAATATAACTGAATTTTAAACACAGCCTGGAGAGTTTCCTAGTTGAAAAAAAATTCACAAAAATTTGGGAATTATCTGATTATAATGAAATTTTCAGTGTTGATTTACTGATAAATGAATTTTATAATGCATCAGTGATTTCAAAACTTTCTGATTTTTTTAGGTCACTTAACTTTGACCCTGACCCCGACCCTGTAATTTTGTAGCACAAAATATCAGTGGGGTTATATATTTTCAAAACTAATTACAGTATGAATAAAACAACTGAAGGTGTGAATAGATGAAAAAATCTTTGAAGGGAGTGTCTCTGGTAGAAATTAAGTACTGAAAATTAATTGTTAAAGTAAAACCTCTTTAGATTTAAAAGTGCTATTTCCAGTCCCTAGACAAATATTAATCATTCATTCACTCGTGTACCTTGCTTAATAAACCATGCTTAAAACTATCACTGCATTACAGCATTATTTATTTATTTCATACTGTCAAACATTACATGGTGTCAGAAAGGATATATTGAAAACATGGAATGGACACTAAAAGAAAAATTCCGTGGAAAAAGAAAAATTCTGTGGAAAAAAGAAAAAAATGAACTTTTTTTCATTCTTCAGAAAAGACGAACTGCCATAGCCTGCACACACGCATTGGAAAAAAAAAAACTTCAATAACTTGAAAGTGAAAAAGATAGAATTCTTGACAGAATATTAATTTTTTTTTTCATTTTGTTTAAAGAAACCATGATGAAACAATGTTCAGTAGATATTTTGTCTCCTGGGAAAATATATTTATCAGGGAAAGTCACAGATAACTGGTGAAAATTTAACTCTTAACATCCTGTTGATAATTTTCCAGAGCCCCATTTCTATAAAGATTTATCAAAAAATGGCTAAAAATGACCTTTTCATCTAAAGTTACCTGTTACTTCCTTTAAAACAAAGACTTCTGAATATGTTTAATATTACATTTAAACAAAGGCTATCATTTGAGGTAGATTAGAAAAATGAATGTGACTTCCAGTCAGGTGGAATGATATAAGATGTTAAGAGTTATAGAAAAAATGTTAAACTATTCAGTCATCAGCCGACTCTCAGATGAAGTTTACAGATTATAAAGCATCTGTATTTCTAGCAATTATTGGTCAAGAACGTTTTGATATTCAGGAAGGATTACAATTTGAGGATAATTGGGTAAAAACAGAACTTGATGAAATAATTAAGAAATTCAATGAATTTTTTTGTGGGTGAGATGCATGAGGCTTATCAATTTCACCTTCGTAAACAGGAACATTCTGAGAATATAGGGACCTATATAGTAGTTTTGTGCCAACTTGCAAAAAACTGTAACTTTGGCCAATTAAAAGACAGGCTCATTAGGGATCAAGTCAAGATGATGCATTTTTCGAGTGATTTTTTTAATCTTTTATTTTTTTGTTGGGAAGGAATTTATAGATTCCATTAATTTTCAAAAAAGATTTAGCTGATTAATTCTTTGATTCCATAAGAGATCAAAATACTTTTGCATACTTCAAAAATATTCAATCTTAAATAACAATCTTGGACCATATAACCTTAAGGCACCCCTTTATGATTTCAATTCATGGGGACATTTTTTCCATTTACACCATCAAAATCCGGTTAATTGTTAACAGATGATTTTTAGAGTTTTATTTTTAAATTATAAAACTAACCCCTAACTCTAACTCCTAACAAACAACTGGATTTTTACGGTGTAAATTAGAGATGTGTCCCCACGAGTCAAAATTGCAAAAGGGTGCCTTAAGGTCATATGGTCCAAAATCTTTAACATAAAGCTTTTAACAAATTATGCTTATTTTACTGTCGCTGTAAATATTATTTTTATTATGAATGATAAAGATACAAAAATGAAAAATATAGATACTGTTAATGACTCTGTATGTTCTCATAAAATAGACAAAATTACTGTTATGTTTATTTTACTATTGCTGTCAATATTTTTTATTATGAATGCAAGTAATGTTAGAAATAACAACTGATTTAATAAAAAATGTTCATACCGTTATTTTTATTATTATGAAGACAAGAATTTAATTAGAAAATAAATAAAATAACAATGATGAAGTTAAATTTATCATGATTTTTTTCATAATCAAATATTAAAAGAAATGCAGCAGTATCAGAATAGTCAGGCAAAACAGTCTCTGCAAATCCAAAACTTGCCCTTGGGCATGGTTCTTTTACCTTTTGAAATTTATGTCAATATAAGCCAAAAAGGAGGTTTGTCTACTCAACCAGGACCAGCAGAGTAGCCTCTTGCAACTTTATACATTAATCTATCATATATATATTATAGTGTGTACAGAAATAACCTATAATAATAAATCTGCTCTACTTATGTATTGAGCACTTTATATTTGTTATAACGCTGACTTATCCATGTAAAACTTGTACCAACCAAATATTGAGACCAACCTAATATTTTCACCGGTTAGTCATTTTCTTTTTATATATATATATATATATATATATATATATACAGAAATACTTGATGCCATGCCATATAGCTGTAATTTGAAACAGTATAACTGTGCAAACTAATAGAAATAATTACTTGAAACAATATAATCATGTATAAATTATTAGTATGAGTAAGGAATAATTGAAACCATATTACTCTATGCAAATTATTTCGATTGGATTGGAATACTTGATATTATAACTGTGCAGAAAAAAACATTTTTTGTTGAGGGAGAATAAGAAGTTGTTATTCTATGTAAATATATAAAATTATTTTGAAAATCTCACCTTTTTATTTTTACATAATCAGTTTCATATTATTATTATTATCAGCAATCACTCAAAGGTTTAGTTCTTCAAAAGGTTGGGGTTGCAAAATCCTAGTTTTGCTCTTTTCTTTTTGGAATTAAGTATTTTCCTCTCTCAGTCAATTTTTTTTGCATGCCATGTTAATTTATGTTACTGACTTTTAAAATATATATTTCATCAACATTTCTAAACTACTATAGAATCTGGTGTCAAATTCAAAATTCCATTACAATCGAATATACCTTTTTTTGCCTTTTGACCAAGCATGATTTGAACCCAAGATTTTATATCTATGCATTTGTATGAATAATTTTCAGTGTTATTCTTAAATTTTGTTAATTTTCTAAGATGAGAAAGTATCATTATTATACACTGATGTCTCTGAGTTGCTGTCTATTACTGACCATATTCATTAGCTAGATGCTTTTGTATAAGAAAAATAATGGTATCTGATGTTTAAAGCAATTATCAGAGTGTGGTGAGTGACCTCAGATTTGGCAAAAATTGACTGTGAATAAATCATGATATCATTTTTTTTTTATATAATACCTTTTCTTTATTTCCAGGTATCATCAATTGTAGAGGAGAATAACAAAATTTACATTTGAAATAAAGGAAGAAAACCACTTTCTTGTGAAGTGTGTGGATCAGGATATTTCTTCAGATAAGTTTTAAAATGCAAACACAATCAGGAGAAAAAAAATTTGCTTGTGAAGTATGTGGATTAGAATATTCCAGCAGATCAGGTTTAAAAGTTCACATGCGAACTCATACGGGAGAAAAACCATTTTCTTGTGAAGTTTGTGAAGCAGCATTTGCACTCAATTCCCGTTTAAAAGTGCACATGCGAAAACATACAGGAGAAAAGCCATTTTCTTGTCAAGTGTGTGGATCATCATTTTTGGAAAAATCAAGTTTAAAAATCCACATCCGCATACACACTGGAGAGAGACCATATTCTTGTGAAGTGTGTGGAGCAGCATTTGTGCAGAGTTCAAAATTGAAAGGACACATGAAAATACACACTGGGGAGAAACCATATTCTTGTGAAGTGTGTGGATCAGCATTTTCCCAGAGTGAACATTTAAAAATCCACATGCGAACACACACAGGTGAGAAGCCATATGCATGTGAAGTGTGTGGATCAGCATTTCCACAAATTGGCAGGTTAAAAGAACACATGCGAAAACATACAGGAGAAGAGAAACCATTTTCTTGTGAAGTTTGTGGGTTACGATGTGAATATAAGTGCATTTTAAAAAGGCACATGCAAACACACTCTGGAGAGAAACCATTTTCTTGTGAAGTGTGTGGATCAACGTTTAAACGAAGTAGTAGTTTAAAAGTCCACATGCGAACACATACTGGTGAGAAACCATTTCATTGTGAAGTGTGTGGAACAAGATTTTCACAGAAAACAGGTTTAAATTCCCACATGCTTAAACATACTGTTGAGAAACCATTTTCTTGTGAAGTGAATGGTACAGCATTCTCAGCGAGTTCAGAATTAAATGACAATATGCAAGCTCACACAGGAGAGAAACCATTCTTTTGTGAAGTGTGTACTAAACGTTTTTCCTCTAGATTCCATTTAGAAGCCCACATACGAATACATACAGGAGAGAAACCATTTCCTTGTGAAGTGTGTGGAGCAGCATTTTCACGGAGATCAAATTTGAGAGTCCACATGCAAGGGCACACAGGCGAGAAACCATTTTCTTGTGAAGCATGTGGAGCAGGATTTCCATCGAGATCAGCGCTGAAAATCCATATGCGAGTGCACACAGGAGAGAAACCATTTTCTTGTGATGTGTGTGGATCAGCATTTTCATGGAGATCAACTTTAACATTGCACATGCGAAAACATACTGGGAGAAACCATTTTCTTGTGAAATATGTGGATCAGAATTTGCTCAAAGTTCCAATTTAAAAGTACATATGCTAAAACATACAGGAGAGAAACCACTTTCTTGTGAAGTGCACGCAGCAGCATTTTCTGAGTATTCACATTGAAAAAAAACAAAAAAACACAGAGGAGAGAAGCCATTTTTTCATGTATGTGGATCAGCATTTTCAGTTTTATTTTTGATCAGCATTTGCTCAAAGTTCTACTTTAAATGTGCACATGCTAATAAATACAGAGGAAAGAAACAATTTTACTATAATAAAACAACTGATGCATTATAAAATTTATTCATTGCTAAAGCAACACTGAAAAATTCATTAAAATCAGTTAATACAGTGCTTTTTGTTAATTAATTTTTTCAATCAGGGGTAGTAATTTAATTTTGTAAAATAAAAAATTGTTGGTACCTACACTAAAAACAACCTCTTAATACAATACTCCACCCCACAAAAAAGTATCGCTTAAAATTTGTAAACAAATCATTTCAATATAACACACACACACACACACAAAGAAATAAAAAAGAAAAAAAAACACAACCACATAACAATACAAAAGTATTATTTTAAGATCAACTCGTACTTTATTTGGTGCATTTATAATATGTGGCCTACATTTTTTATTCTGTTATAGTATGTGGCCTACCCAGTTTGAATGTGTCCTACCACAGTAAGAGTATATCTATATATATAAGTAGTAGGCAATTTATTGAAACTAATCATTTTTTACATATATTCAATTTCAAAAAATGCAATTCAGTCATAAGCTGTATATAGTAATTAAGAATAATTAAAAAAGAATTTATCCATAATTTACATGAATCAGAGATCTATTTAATTCTAAAATATTCTAAAATAGGGTTAGGGTTAGCAGTTATTATTATAACCTTATAATATGCTTTTTCTGGTAGGCCACATACTATAAGAGAGACATGATTTCATAGGCCACATTCAAATGGTAGGCCACATACTATAATGGTACCCTTTTTTGATTTTATCACAAACATTTACGTAATGTTCTGTATTACACAATTGGTCAGTTCTCATTTTGCATAGAGGAGTGAAAATATTTTCTTTCCAAGTATTTGGATTAGTATTGTAAGAGAATCATTCTTTAAGAAAGTACATGTTAACACACACAGGAGGGAAACTTCCCTTTGACTTAAATGTCCTAAACAACTTGGAGTATTACATACGGGTCAATAAGGAATCAAACTACTGGTTATTTTCCATGACTCTTTTAATGAATTACCACTTAACTTTTGAATTCAAATATTTCAACACTTACAAAATGCAAAGACTATTATCCATTATGTAACATTCCTTACTCTCATCATATTCAAATTTATGTCTATGACATTCGTTTTACTTGATTCTCAATTTTGAAGCATCCACAATTTACATGAATCAGAGATCTATCTAATTCTAAAATATTCTAATTTATTATTAAAACCTGATAATATGCTTTTTATGGTAGGCCACATACTATAAGAAGATGATTTTGTAGGCCACATACTATAATGGTACCCTGTTTTGATTTTATCACAAACATTTACATAACGTTCTGTATTACAGAATTGGTAATTTCTTACTTTTGTGTACAGGAGTGAAAGTATTTTCTTTTCTAGTATTTGGATTAGCATTCTAAGAGAATCATGCTTTAAGAAATCACATAACACACAGAGGAGGGAAACTTCACTCTGACTTAAGCTAAGCCCATCCATCCACCAATCCCAATCACATGGTATCCTAAACAAATAAGAGCATTATGTACAGATCAATAAGGGGTCAAACTACATAAAACAGTTGAGTGACCAGAGAAAGAACTGATTCCTGGTAACATCATTTCCTCATCGTCAGAAACACAAAAAGATTAAAGTTCCACATTTGCATTTAGATAATATTTGGTCATCATCACAAAGAATAATTAATCTTTAAGACTTTATTTTTTTCTTGCTTTTTTGGATTCAATTATTCTTAATGGAGATTCGGTATCTCTCTGCCTGTATCTGAATCTACATCACTGCTTACATCATAATACCCTCAGCAACTGTGTAAGTTTATCAATGAGTATTTAATCTATAGTCAAAATCATTAATATTTAGAATAAATTTTTAATCATATTCAAATTCATAACTGTCTATGAATTTCTTTTTACTTGCTTTTCAATTTTGAAGCTTTAGCCTGTTCCAGTAATTATCTAAAATTACATCTGTTTTTTCTTCCTCTTAGCGGTTAGTTAATTCCCCCATGTACACATTACAATTCCAAAATACAATTACTTTTCATTTAAAAAACATCACAGGACCATTCCTAATTCATTTTACAAGAAAAAACTCACCAGGACTGACACCTTGGCTATAACATCCTGGTCTCTGGCCCAAATAAGGTGTTGTTACATAGCTCTTATTATTCTTATCTTCTAGGCTGGCAGGATTACTCTTGTGTTAGTTTGGGTGTTTCTGGAGTTGTATATCTTCACATCAATCCTCTGTTCTTAGAAATGAACTCAAAGACTTGTATTTCTTTATTTTTCCCAAGATCATGTTTCCAACCTACTTAAATGAATTCTGGAAACAGACACAAATTAATCTTTTAATGAATTACCACTTAACTTTTGAATCAAAATATTTCTACACTTTCTTACACCATGGATAGGTTACTATCCATTATGTAACTAAAACATTTTCTTTAAAGTTTGTGGATCAGCATTTTCAGTGAATTCCCCTTTAAGAAAGCACATGCAAAGACATGAAAGAAACCATTTTCTTCCAAAACATGGAGCAGCATTTCAGAGAATTGTGTGTGTGGAGCAGTATTGCTGAAGATATCCCATTTAAACACATGCAAACAATCACAAGAGAAAAACATTTTCTTGTAAAGTGTGTGGAGCAGTATTGCTGAAGATATCCCCTTTAAAAGTCCACATGCAAACACATTGAGGAAAGAAACCATTTTCATATTAAACATGTATCAGCATTTGCAATAAATTTCACTTCAGTAAAGCACATGCGGATACACAAATGATTATTTTAAACAAAATAAATGTTTTTTTTTACTAATCTGATAATATAAATTCTAATGCTAGAAATTGAACGATTTTAATTTTAGATAAATTTTATTTATTACTTTGATGTAAAAATAATTATAGAATAAAAATAACTATGGATAACCATATCTGTAATAATTATTTTAAAGAATGCCTTACTCTTATCATATTAAAATTAATAACTGTCTATATATTTCTTTTTTACTTGCTTCTAAATTTTGAAGCTCTAACCTGTTCCAGTAATCATCACAAACATATAAATATGTTGTCAGTTGTCATTCTTGACCCCCACCCCCACCCCATACGTGTTTCCTACAAACAGAAGTTTCTTCACTCACCTTAATGACCAGACATGGATAACTTAGAAAATATCCTTTGAAGCCACTTGATCAATACATCTAATATGTGGACGCACATTGTCCTATTGTCTTTTGAATTCTGTTTATCGTTATGTCAGAAAGTTGACTTTGACTGTTTATGACCCAACCAATGACTTTGCAAGTTATGTAAGTACAAATTTTAACTTTGTCGGTTAACCCTCTTCAGACCATTGTCAAGTCCCTGTAGCTGCCGCTAAAAACTGACCAGTTTAATTATGTTTTATTTTTATATGAATATTTTTGTTTGTATAAATTAACTACCACCAAGAGTATTAAATTTAGGGTAGTTTAATTAGTTAACATCATTTGGTTCGGATCACTAGTTTGGCGATCTATGAACCCTAACCAAAAAGTGGGAAGGGGACTTTAGTTAGATTATCGCTGCCAGGCTGGTCGGAATGAAGCAACAAGCTGTGAGTTTCCATCTCTTGAAGTGTCTATATTTTGTGATTTTTTTAATTTGTTCTTCTTTGTTGTATTCGCCTGTTATTAAATGCTATTTGTTTTCTTACAGTTTCACGGTGTTAATTGAAATAAAATTAATTACATCAGTAAGAATCGTCATGCCTTCACTTTATCCAGACGGGGGCAGCCGTTAAACTCCCAACTGTCAACTCAGGAAGTCCCCGGCCACCTGTGTACACAAAGAGTGGTCAGAGAATTCGACCACCAGATAAACTTATTATTATGAACCCATAACTCGAAAGCGGGCTGTGTTGTAACTTTAAGTTACTCAATTTAAAAAAAAAAAAAAAACATCTCAGAAACACACCTGAAATTCATGACTCATTTTGGTACTATTGTCTTTTGAATTCTGTTTATCGTTATGTCGGAAATTTGAGTTTGACATTTTCTGACCCAGAACAAGTTATGTAAGGACAAAGTTTTAACTTTGTCGATTAACCCTCTTCAGACCATTGTCAAGTCTAAATCCTTTCAATTGACCCTCTACAGGTTTTTGTGCCACAGCTGAAGGAGTGACATTAAATGAAAAATATCAATTCTCCAATGGAGAATTAACATTTTTCAGACATTTAATCTTCAAAGAAATAATCCGAGTTAATCCTGAGAAGGTAAACGGGATAAAGGAGCTAATCAGACCACAAAATGTGTCTGACCTAAGAAGGTTGATCGGAATGGTAAATCATGTCAGCAAATTCGCTGAGAATTTAGCAGAGATGACCAAACCACTCCGCGATTTACTAAAAAAAGAAACCACACTGATATGGGACCAGCCTCAGGAAACAGTATTCTTGACTCTGAAGAAAAAAACTTAGATCTGCACCAGTACTAATTCTCTATAGTGCTGACAAGCCAACAAAGGTCTCAGCAGATGCGTCATCTTATGTCTTGGGTGAAGTGCTTCTTCACAAGGATGGAGATGACTTGAGATCAGTATTCTATACATCAAGATCTCTCACTGAAACAGAGCAGAGATATTGTTATATACTGGACCCATCAAGGAACACGAACACTTGTATTTATAAAAATATAAGATTATATTTTTATTTCCTCGGTTGTGTGTAGACTGAGAGTCGTTAGCAGGTGTAACGTATACATGGAGCCTTCGGGTGTTCACTGCAAGCAATCTTTGTCCGCCGATTTGATTTCCACTGGCTTTTTTAAAAATTATGATCCAACTCACAGTGTCACGACTCTTTGATCGTGACACCTGCGTAGTTTTTCTGTAGACACACCTCTTCGCCCACGCAGCCTATTTTCATTGGTTATGGGCTACACCTACAGATTTTCTGCGCCTAAACAGTGTCAAATGTACATCTGCATCTTTAGGTGCCAAAGGTCAGTTCAGTGCTATATCCAGTTTTGTTTCCAGGCCCTCACTTGACACCCACGCATTTCCTGCGTGCCCCGGTTTCCAGGTGCAAACCGATTGACCAGGCAATAATTACAATACGCACTGATTGAGAATGTTATATAACACAAATAAAGATATCTCCCGATTCACAAAATTCACTAAACCCAATACACCCACTCACCAACAATACAAAATTTTATCAAGTTCATCTATCAGATTTTCGGACCAAGTTACCTTTAAGCAACCCAGGGGCGACTTGGATTCAGAAGGACATTTCTCACTGTGCACCGTCAACATCCGGTTGTTGGTTAGAGGTTAGGGGTTAGGTTAGGGTTAGGGTTAGGGTTAGCAGTTGGTTTTATGATTTTTAAAAATGTGCCTAAAAATCGCCTGGTAATTAACCAGATGTTGACGGTGCAAAGCAAAACATGTCCCCCTGAATCCAGGTCGCCCCTGGTGTGCTTAAAGGTAACTTGGTCCAGATATTCTGCCCACATATAATACACATCGTACCTACATAACTGCCAGCGTCAACTAACACATCACCGGAAAACCACATCTCGTTTCAATTAACACCACAATGATTCAACCATCAACTATCGGAGTTTCTGTCCACATCTAATACGCATCATACCCACATCACTGCTAACGTCAACTATCGCATCCCGAGGCTCAAGCTGCCATCACATTCAGCCAGCATTGCCACCGATTTTGGCTACCCACTATGTAGATATCACCAGCAACACTGCTAAAGTCTACGGACTTCATTTTTTTTTTTCTTCAATACAATTTATTGAAACTTTCAACCTGTGTTTGTTTTTCTTTTGCTACCATACACTTACTATAACTTGCTAGATATTAAAAGAAGGAAGCATTAGCAGTCACATGGTGTTGTAAAAAGTTTGCAGATTTTTGCACAGGTTGAGAAGGAAAACATTAGCAATCACGTGGTGTTGCTGAATGAGTTGACCAACCAGAAACCCAGTTCACTGCATACAGGGACGTCCCACCTGTCAACTCAGGAAATCCCTAGCCAGCAGTGTACACAAAGAGTTACCTCACCTTAGACTATAGAATAGTAAAGTAAGAACTTTTTAGATTTAAAAGGGCTATTTCCAGTCCCTAGAAAAACATTACTCATTCATTCACTCATGTACCTGGCTTAATAAACCACGCTTATAGCTATCACTGCATTAACACTATCTATTTCATACTATCAAACCCCATAACATTACATTTTGTGTACATAATTGAATTTTAGATTATCTGTGAAAAGATTATACATCGATATTTGTTCTGCCTAAAAGGGGGGAGGAGCTAACTTTTCAATTGAGTTTTCGCCAAAAATCATTATATAACAATATTAAAGTAGGATTGTTAATAAATACATATTTGTCTTTAGAATATAAAAATATGAAATTTAAAACTTAAAATTACGCGATTTATATTTTGAATTAATTTTATCTATTAATTAGGTTTATAAATTGTTGTTTGGATCGCTACTCTGAATGACTGTAACAGTAATATTTTAAAAGAATTTCGTTTTATTTCCATTGAATTAGTTGATAGAAAAGATTTTGTAATTCAAAACAAACAATTTGTTCATTAATAAGTCAACACTGAAAATTTTATTAAAAAAATAATTCCCTGGTTTTTGGTAATTTTTTTTTTTTTTGTCTGGGCACTTATCAGCCATCGTATTTTTCAACAGGACGCCCTGAGATATTTAAATAAAAACAAAAAAAAACCGCAAGATTTTCTTTCTAATCTTTACTTTTTGTATGTTTCGAAAAAAAAAAAAGAAAGAAAGATATGCTATTTAAATTCATTTATAAAGGAAGTCATTTTTCTGTACATAGTGTAATTAATTTTTTTTTTTTTGATTTCTAAGAAGAAACTATAATTTTTTGTGTTTTTGTTTTTTAACTTTAATAACGCTTTTTTTTTAAGTTGTAAGTGAAGTAAATCTTATTTAGAAAAAAATTATTTTCCTTTACATTTTGAGGCTAATTTAATTGTTTAAAATGTATTAAAAATAAATTACATGCGTAATATTATATTGATTTTTTTTAATGATGCTCATTATCTTATTTATTTTCGACTTAGACAAAAATTTGACCTTAAAAAATTAATTTAAATCTTTTTAATTCGTTTTTAAAATGAAAATGAGTCAACATTTATGTGGTACCTAGTTTATCATTTATTCGTAGCTAAGGATTATCTCCCTTGAATGTGTGTCGAAAAACATCGATTAAAAACGACTACTATTATAAAATTTCATATAATATTAATTATATGAATTATATGATATACATTTCAAGTAAATATTTGTTTATCTAAAAGTTTATTTTTTTCTTCCTTTTCCATTAAGATAAAGAAGACAAACCAGACGAAAGAAAAGAATCTAAAGAAGTAAGTATTTTACCTTCCTTTGTCCTTTGTACAATGTACACATTATTAGATTTGACTAAACTTTTAGGAAGAGGCTATCCTGCCGGTCCTGGTCGAGTAGGAAAAAAAATCTGATTTTTGGCTTATTATGCCGGTACTCATAAATTTCAAAGGGCAAGTTTTGGATTTGCAGAGACTTATGCCTGAATATTCCGAGGCTTCTTTTTATATTTGATCATGAAAAAATCATGATAATCAAATTTACCGCTTTATCATTTCTTTTCTTATTTCCTTTTTTTTTTATTTATTTTAAAATTTATTTATTGCATTCATAATAAGAAATAACGGTAATAGAAAAGAAATGATAAAGCGGTAAATTTGATTATCATGATTTTTCATGATCAAAATAATAAAAAGAAGCCTCGGAAATATTCAGGCATAAGTCTCTGCAAATCCAAAACTTGCCCTTTGAAATTTATGAGTACCGGCATAAATAAGCCAAAAATCAGATTTTTTTCCTACTCGACAGGACCGGCAGGATAGCCTCTTCCTAAAAGTTTAGTCAAATCTAATAATGTGTACATTGACAAAAGGACAAAGGAAGGTAAAAATACTTACTTCTTTAGATTCTTTCTTTCTCTGGTTTTGTCTTCTTTATCTTAATGGAAAAGGAAGAAAAAAAATAAACTTTTAGATAAACAAATATTTACTTGAAATGTATATCATATAATCATATAATTAATATTATATGAAATTTTTATAATAGTAGTCGTTTTTAATCGATGTTTTCGACACACATTCAAGAGATAATACCTTAGCTACGAATAAATGATAAACTAGGTTACCACCATAAATGTTGACTCATTTTCCATTTTAAAAAACGAATTAAAAAGATTTAAATTAATTTTTAAGGTCAAATTTTTGTCTAAGTCGAAAATAAATAAGATAATGAGCATCATTAAAAAAAATTCAATATAATATTACGCATGTAATTTATTTTTAATACATTTTAAAACAATTAAATTAGCCTCAAAATGTAAAGGAAATAATTTTTTCTAAATAAGATTTCTCACTTACAACTTAAAAAAAAGCGTTATTAAGGTTAAAAAACAAAAACACAAAAAAATTATAGTTTCTCTTAGAAATCAAAAAAAAAAAAATTAATTACACTATGTACAGAAAAATGACTTCTTTATAAATGAATTTAAATAGCAATATCTTTCTTCTTTTTTTTTTTTCGAAACATACAAAAAGTAAAGATTAGAAAGAAAATCTTGCGGTTTTTTTTGTTTTTATTTAAATATCTTCAGGGGCGTCCTGTTGAAAATACGATGGCTGATAAGTTGCCCAGACAAAAAAAAAAAAAAAAATTTACAAAACCAGGGAATTATTTTATTTAATAAAAATTTTCAGTGTTTGACTTATAATGAACAATTGTTTGTTTTGAATTACAAAATCTTTTCTATCAACTAATTCAATGGAAATAAAACGAAATTCTTTAAATAAATATTACTGTTACAGTCATTCAGAGTAGTGATCCAAACAACAATTTATAAAACCTAATTAATAGATAAATAATTCAAATATAAATCGCGTAATTTTAAGTTTTTAAATTTCATATTTTTATATCTAAAGACATATGTATTTATTAACAATCCTACTTTATATTGTTATATAATGATTTTTGGCGAAAACTCAATTGAAAGTTAGCTTCCTCCCCTTTTAGGCAGAACAAAATATCGATGTATAATCTTTTCACAGATAATCTAAATTCAATTATGTACACAAAATGTAATGTTTATGGGTTTGATAGTATGAAATAGATAGTGTTAATGCAGTGATAGCTATAAGCGTGGTTTATTAAGCCAGGTACATGAGTGAAATGAATGAGTAATGTTTTTCTAGGACTGGAAATAGCCCTTTTAAATCTAAAAAGTTCTTACTTTACTATTCTATAGTCTAAGGTGAGGTAACTCTTTGTGTACACTGCTGGCTAGGGATTTCCTGAGTTGACAGGTGGGACATCCCTGTATGCAGTGAACTGGGTTTCTGGTTGGTCAACTCATTCAGCAACACCACGTGAATTGCTAATGTTTTCCTTCTCAACCTGTGCAAAAATCTGCAAACTTTTACAACACCATGTGACTGCTAATGCTTCCTTCTTTTAATATCTAGCATGTTATAGTAAGTGTATGGTAGCAAAAGAAAAACAAACACAGGTTGAAAAGTTTCAATAAATTGTATTGAAGAAAAAAAATGAAGTCCGTAGACTTTAGCAAGTGTTGCTGGTGATATCTACATAGTGGGTAGCCAAAATCGGTGGCAATGCTGGCTGAATGTGATGGCAGCTTGAGCCTCGGATGCGATAGTTGACGTTAGCAGTGATGTGGGTATGATGCGTAATTAGATGTGGACAGAAACTCCGATAGTTGATGGTTGAATCATTGGTGGTGTAATTGAAACGAGATGTGGTTTTCCGGTGATGTGTTAGTTGACGCTGGCAGTTATGTGGTACGATGTGTATTATATGGGCAGAATATCTGGACCAAGTTACCTTTAAGCACACCAGGGGCGACCTGATTCAGGGGGACATGTTTTGCTTTGGCACCGTCAAATCTGTTTATATTACCAGGCGATTTTAGGCACATTTTTAAAAATCATAAAACCAACTGCTAACCCTAACCCTAACCCTAACCTAACCCCTAACCTCTAACCAACAACCGGATGTTGACGGTTGCACAGTGAGAAAAATGTCCTCTGAATCCAAGTCGCCCCTGGGTTGCTTAAAGGTAACTTGGTCCGAAAATCTGATAGATGAACTTGATAAAATTTTGTATTGTTGGTGAGTGGGTGTATTGGGTTTAGTGAATTTTGTGAATCGGGAGATATCTTTATTTGTGTTATATAACATTCTCAATCAGTGCGTATTGTAATTATTGCCTGGTCAATCGGTTTGCACCTGGAAACCGGGGGCACGCAGGAAATGCGTGGGTGTCAAGTGAGGGCCTGGAAACAAAACTGGATATAGCACTGAACTGACCTTTGGCACCTAAAGATGCAGATGTACATTTGACACTGTTTAGGCGCAGAAAATCTGTAGGTGTAGCCCATAACCAATGAAAATAGGCTGCGTGGGCGAAGAGGTGTGTCTACAGAAAAACTACGCAGGTGTCACGATCAAAGAGTCGTGACACTGTGAGTTGGATCATAATTTTTAAAAAAAGCCAGTGGAAATCAAACGGCGGACAAGATTGCTTGCAGTGAACACCGAACGGCTCCATGTATACGTTACACCTGCTAACGACTCTCAGTCTACACACAACCGAGGAAATAAAAATATAATCTTATATTTTTATAAAACAAGTGTTCGTGTTCCTTGATGGTCCAGTATAAAAACATATCTCTGCTCTGTTTCAGTGAGAGATCTTGATGTATAGAATACTGATCTCAGTCATCTCCATCCTTGTGAAGAAGCACTTCCCCAAGACATAAGATGACGCATCTGCTGAGACCTTTGTTGGCTTGTCAGCACTATAGAGAATTAGTACTGGTGCAGATCTAAGTTTTTCTTCAGAGTCAAGAATACTGTTCCTGAGGCTGGTCCCATATCAGTGTGGTTTCTTTTTTTAGTAAATCGCGAGAGTGGTTTGGTCATCTCTGCTAAATTCTCAGCGAAATTTGCGACATGATTTACCATTCCGATCAACCTTCTTAGGTCAGACACATTTTGTGGTCTGATTAGCTCCTTTATCCGTTTACCTTCTCAGGATTAACTGGATTATTTCTTTGAAGATTAAATGTCTGAAAAATGTTAATCTCCCATTGGAGAATTGATATTTCATTTAATGTCACTCTCAGCTGTGGCACAAAAACCTGTAGAGGGTCAATTGAAAGGATTTTAGACTTGACATGGTCTGAAGAGGTTTAATCGACAAAGTTATTAAAACTTTGTCCTTACATAACTTGTTCTGGGTCAGAAAATGTCAAACCAAATTTCCGACATAAGATAAACAGAATTCAAAAGACAATAGTACCAAAATGAGTCATGAATTTCAGGTGTGTTTCTGAGAATGTTTTTTTTTTTTTTTTAAATTGAGTAACTTAAAGTTACACACAGCCCGCTTTCGAGTTATGGGTTCATAATAATAAGTTTTATTTGTGTGTCGAATTCTCTGACCACTCTTTGGTACACAGGTGGCCGGGCTTCCTGAGTTGACAGTTGTGAGTTTTTAACGGCTGCCCTCGTCTGGATAAAGTGAAGGCATGACGATTCTTACTGATGTAATTAATTTTATTCAATTAACACCGTGAAACTGTAAGAAAAACAAATAGCATTTAATAACAGCGAATACAACAAAGAAGAACAAATTAAAAAAATCAAAACAAAATATAGACACTTTCAAGAGATGGAAACTCACAGCTTGTTGCTTCATTCCGACCAGCCTGGCAGCGATAATCTAACTAAAGTCCCCTTCCCACTTTTTGGTTAGGGTTCATAGATCGCCGAAACTATGATCCGAACCAAATGATGTTAACTAATTAAACTACCCTAAATTTAATACTCTTGGTGGTAGTTAATTTATACAAACAAAAATATTCATATAAAAATAAAACATAATTAAACTGGTCAGTTTTTAGCGGCAGCTACAGGGACTTGACAATGGTCTGAAGAGGGTTAACCGACAAAGTTAAAATGTTGTACTTACATAACTTGCAAAAGGTCATTGGTTGGGTCATAAACAGTCAAAGTCAACTTTCTGACATAACGATAAACAGAATTCAAAAGACAATAGGACAATGTGCGTCCACATATTAGATGTATTGATCAAGTGGCTTCAAAGGATATTTCTAAGTTATCCATGTCTGGTCATTAAGGTGAGTGAAGAAACTTCTGTTGTAGGAAACACGTATGGGTGGGGGTGGGGTCAAGATGACAACTGACAACATATTTATATTGTTTGTTGATGATTACTGGAACAGTTTTAGAGCTTCAAAATTTAGAAGCAAGTAAAAAAAGAAATATATAGACAGTTATTAATTTTAATATGATAAGAGTAAGGCATTCTTTAAAAATAATTATTACAGATATGGTTATCCATAGTTATTTTTATTCTATAATTATTTTTACATCAAGGTAATAAATAAAATTTATCTAAAATTAAAATCGTCAATTTCTAGCATTAGAATTTATATTATCAGATTAGTAAACAAAAAACATTTATTTTGTTTAAAATAATCATTTGTGTATCCACATGTGCTTTACTGAAGTGAAATTTATTGCAAATGCTGATACAGTTTAATATGAAAATGGTTTCTTTCCTCAATGTGTTTGCATGTGGACTTTTAAAGGGGATATCTTCAGCAATACTGCTCCACACAATTTTTTTTTTACAATCTGATAGATTGGTGTGCAATCGATAATAATCCGTTGAAAAAAAAAAAAATTAAAAACGAAAATTTTAGAGTGGGGGGTCCGAAAGTTCAGGTCACCGGACTTTTAAAATGGGATATCTTCAGCAATACTGCTCCACCACACAATTCTCTGAAAGCTTGCTCCATTTGTTTGGAAGAAAATGGTTTCTTTTCATGTTTTGCATGTGCTTTCTCTTTAAAGTGGATTATCACTGAAATGCTGATTCCACAAACTTAAGAATGTTTTAGTTACATATGGATAGTAACTATCCAGGTGTAAGAAAGTGTAGAATATTGATTCAAAAGTTAATGTGGTAATTCATAAAAGATTATTGTGTCTGTTTCCAGAATTCATTAAGTGGTTGGAAACATGATCTAAAAATAAAGAAATACAAGTCTTTGAGTTAATTTCTAGAACAGAGGATTGATGTGAAGATATACAACTCCAGAAAACACCAAACTAACACAAGAGTAATCCTGCCAGCCTAGAAGATAAGAATAATAAGAGCTATGTAACAACACCTTATTTGGGCCAGAGACCAGGATGTTAAGCCAAGGGTGTCAGTCCCTGGTGAGTTTTTTCTTGTAAATGAGATTAGGAATGGTCCTGTGATGTTTTTTTAAATGAAAAGTAATTGTTTTGGAATTGTAAATGTGTAACATGGGGGAATTAACTAACCGCTAAGAGGAAGAAAAACAGATGTAATTTTAGATAATACTGGAACAGGCTAAAGCTTCAAAATTGAAAAGCAAGTAAAAAGAAATTCATAGACAGTTATGAATTTGAATATGATTAAATTTTATTCTAAATATTAATGATTTTGACTATAGATTAAATACTCATTGATAAACTTACACAGTTGCTGAGGGATTAAATGATGTAAGCAGTGATGTAGATTCAGATACAGGCAGAGAGATACCGAATCTCCATTAAGAATAATTGAATCCAAAAAAGCAAGAAAAAATAAAGTCTTAAAGATTAATTATTCTTTGAATGATGACCAAATATCATCTAAATGCAAATGTGGAACTTTTAATCTTTTTGTGTTTCTGATAATGAGGAAATGATGTTACCAGGAACCAGTTCTTTCTCTGGTCACTCAACTGTTTTATGTAGTTTGACCCTTATTGATCTGTACTAATGCTCTTATTTTTTTGGATACCATGTGATTGGGATTGGTGGATGATGGCTTAGCTTAAAGTCAAAGTGAAGTTTCCTCCTCTGTGTGTTATGTGCTTTCTAAAGCACGATTCTCTTAGAATGCTAATCCAAATACTAGAAAAGAAAATACTTTCACTCCTGTACACAAAAGTAAGAAATTACCAATTCTGTAATACAGAACGTTATGTAAATGTTTGTGATAAAAATCAAAACAGGGTACCATTATAGTATGTGGGCCTACAAAATCATCTCTCTATATAGTATGTGGCCTACATAAAAAGCATATTATAAGGTTTTTAATAATAATTAGAATATTTTAGAATTAGATAGATCTCTGATTCATGTAAATTGTGGATGCTTCAAAATTGAGAAATCAAGTAAAACGAATGTCATAGACATAAATTTGAATATGATGAGAGTAAGGAATGTTACATAATGGATAATAGTCTTGCATTTTGTAAGTGTTGAAATATTTGAATTCAAAAGTTAATTTGGTAATTCATTAAAAGAGTCATGAAATAACCAGTAGTTTGATTCCTTATTGACCGTATGTAATACTCAAGTTGTTTAGGACATTTAAGTCAAAGGGAAGTTTCCATCCTGTGTGTTTTAACATGTACTTTCTTAAAGAATGATTCTCTTACATATAATCCAAATACTTGGAAAGAAAATATTTTCACTCCTCTATGCAAAAATGAAGACTGACCAATTGTGTAATACAGAACATTACGTAAATGTTGTGATAAAATCAAAAAAGGGTACCATTATAGTATGTGGCCTACCATTTGAATGTGGCCTATGAAATCATGTCTCTCTTATAGTATGTGGCCTACCATAAAAAGCAATTATAAGGTTATAATAATAACTGCTAACCCTACCCTATTTTAGATATTTTAGAATTAAATAGATCTCTGATTCATGTAAATTATGGATAAATTCTTTTTAATTATTCTTAATTACTATATACAGCTTATGACTGAATTGCATTTTTTTGAAATTGAATTATGTGAAAAATGATTAGTTTCAATAAATTGCCTATACTTATATATATAGATATACTCTTACTGTGGTAGGACACATTCAAACTGGGTAGGCCACATACTAACAGAATAAAAAATGTAGGGCCACATATTATAAATGCACCAAATAAAGTACGAGTTGATCTTAAATAATACTTTTGTATTGTTATGTGGTTGTTTTTTTTTTCTTTTTTATTTCTTTGTGTGTGTGGTGTGTGGTTATATTGAAATGATTTGTTTACAAATTTTAAGCGATACTTTTTTGTGGGTGGAGTATTGTATTAAGAGGTTGTTTTTAGTGTAGGTACCAACAATTTTTTATTTTACAAAATTAAATTACTACCCCTGATTGAAAAAATTAATTAACAAAAAGCACTGTATTATCTGATTTTAATGAATTTTTCAGTGTTTGCTTTAGCAATGAAATATTTTATATAATGCATCAGTTGTTTTATTATAGTAAAATTGTTTCTTTCCTCTGTATTATTAGCATGTGCACATTTAAAGTAGAACTTTGAGCAAATGCTGATCAAAATAAAACTGAAAATGCTGATCCACATACATGAAAAGATGGCTTCTCTCCTCTGTGTTTTTTTGTTTTTTTTCAATGTGAATACTCAGAAAATGCTGCTGCGTGCACTTCACAAGAAAGTGGTTTCTCTCCTGTATGT
The DNA here is from genome assembly GCA_023376005.1 of Doryteuthis pealeii. NCBI lineage: Eukaryota > Metazoa > Mollusca > Cephalopoda > Myopsida > Loliginidae > Doryteuthis > Doryteuthis pealeii. The sequence goes on from CM042151.1 coordinate 90,516,516, forward strand.
TTTAGCATATGTACTTTTAAATTGAACTTTTGAGCAAATTCTGATCCACATATTTCACAAGAAAATGGTTTCTCTCCAGTATGTTTTCGCATGTGCAATGTTAAAGTGATCTCCATGAAAATGCTGATCCACACACATCACAAGAAAATGGTTTCTCCTGTGTGCACTCGCATATGGATTTTCAGCGCTGATCTCGATGGAAATCCTGCTCCACATGCTTCACAAGAAATGGTTTCTCGCCTGTGTGCCCTTGCATGTGGACTCTCAAATTTGATCTCCGTGAAAATGCTGCTCCACACACTTCACAAGGAAATGGTTTCTCTCCTGTATGTATTCGTATGTGGGCTTCTAAATGGAATCTAGAGGAAAAACGTTTAGTACACACTTCACAAAAGAAATGGTTTCTCTCCGTGTGAGCTTGCATATTGTCATTTAATTCTGAACTCGCTGAGAATGCTGTACCATTCACTTCACAAGAAAATGGTTTCTCAACAGTATGTTTAAGCATGTGGGAATTTAAAACCTGTTTTCTGTGAAAATCTTGTTCCACACACTTCACAATGAAATGGTTTCTCACCAGTATGTGTTCGCATGTGACTTTTAAACTACTACTTCGTTAAACGTTGATCCACACACTTCACAAGAAAATGGTTCTCTCCCAGAGTGGTGTTTGCATGTGCCTTTTTAAAATGCACTTATATTCACATCGTAACCCACAAACTTCACAAGAAAATGGTTTCTCTTCTCCTGTATGTTTTCGCATGTGTTCTTTAACCTGCCAATTTGTGGAATGCTGATCCACACACTTCACATGCATATGGCTTCTCACCTGTGTGTGTTCGCATGTGGATTTTTAAATGTTCACTCTGGGAAAATGCTTGATCCACACACTTCACAAGAATATGGTTTCTCCCAGTGTGTATTTTCATGTGTCCTTTCAATTTTGAACTCTGCACAAATGCTGCTCCACACACTTCACAAAATGGTCTCTCTCCAGTGTGTATGCGGATGTGGATTTTTAAACTTGATTTTTCCAAAAATGATGATCCACACACTTGACAAGAAAATGGCTTTTCTCCTGTATGTTTTTCGCATGTGCACTTTTAAACGGGAATTGAGTGCAAATGCTGCTTCACAAACTTCACAGAAAAATGGTTTTTCTCCCGTATGAGTTCGCATGTGAACTTTTAAACCTGATCTGCTGGATATTCTAATCCACATACTTCACAAGCAAATTTTTTTCTCCTGATTGTGTTTGCATTTTAAAACTTATCTGAAGAAATATCCTGATCCACACACTTCACAAGAAAGTGGTTTTTCTTCCTTTATTTCAAATGTAAATTTTGTTATTCTCCTCTACAATTGATGATACCTGGAAATAAGAAAAGGTATTATAAAAAAAATGATATTCATGATTTATTCACAGTCAATTTTGCCAAATCTGAGGTCACTCACCACACTCTGATAATTGCTTTAAACATCAGATACCATTATTTTTCTTATACAAAAGCATCTAGCTAATGAATATGGTCAGTAATAGACAGCAACTCAGAGACATCAGTGTATAATAATGATACTTTCTCATCTTAGAAAATTAACAAATTTAAGAATAACACTGAAAATTATTCATACAAATGCATAGATATAAAATCTTGGGTTCAAATCATGCTGTGGTCAAAAGCAAAAAAGGTATATTCGATTGTAATGGAATTTTGAATTTGACACCAGATTCTATAGTAGTTTAGAAATGTTGATGAAAATATATATTTTAAAAGTCAGTAACATAAATTAACATGGCATGCAAAAAAATTTGACTGAGAGAGGAAAATACTTAATTCCAAAAAGAAAGAGCAAAACTAGGATTTTTGCAACCCCAACCTTTTGAAGAACTAAACCTTTGAGTGATTGCTGATAATAATAATAATATGAAACTGATTATGTAAAATAAAAAAGGTGAGATTTTCAAAATAATTTTATATATTTACATAGAATAACAACTTCTTATTCTCCCTCAACAAAAATGTTTTTTTCTGCACAGTTATAATATCAAGTATTCCAATCAATCGAAATAATTTGCATAGAGTAATATGGTTTCAATTATTCCTTACTCATACTAATAATTATACATGATTATATTGTTTCAAGTAATTATTTCTATTGTTTGCACAGTTATACTGTTTCAAATTACAGCTATATGGCATGGCATCAAGTATTTCTGTATTATATATATATATATATTATATATATATGAAAAAGAAAATGACTAACCGGTGAAATATTAGGTTGGTCTCAATATTTTGGTTGGTACAAGTTTTACATGGATAAGTCAGCGTTATAACAAATATAAAGTGCTCAATACATAAGTAGAGCAGATTTATTATTATAGGTTATTTCTGTACACACTATAATATATATATATATATATATGATAGATTAATGTATAAAGTGCAAGAGGCTACTCTGCTGGTCCTGGTTGAGTAGACAAACCTCCTTTTTGGCTTATATTGACATAAATTTCAAAAGGTAAAAGAACCATGCCCAAGGGCAAGTTTTGGATTTGCAGAGACTGTTTTGCCTGACTATTCTGATACTGCTGCATTTCTTTTAATATTTGATTATGAAAAAAATCATGATAAATTTAACTTCATCATTGTTATTTTATTTATTTTCTAATTAAATTCTTGTCTTCATAATAATAAAAATAACGGTGAACATTTTTTATTAAATCAGTTGTTATTTCTAACATTACTTGCATTCATAATAAAAAATATTGACAGCAATAGTAAAATAACATAACAGTAATTTTGTCTATTTTATGAGAACATACAGAGTCATTAACAGTATCTATATTTTTCATTTTTGTATCTTTATCATTCATAATAAAAATAATATTACAGCGACAGTAAAATAAGCATAATTTGTTAAAAAGCTTTATGTTAAAGATTTTGGACCATATGACCTTAAGGCACCCCTTTTGCAATTTTGACTCGTGGGGACACATCTCTAATTTACACCGTAAAAATCCAGTTGTTTGTTAGGAGTTAGAGTTAGGGTTAGTTTTATAATTTAAAAATAAAACTCTAAAAAATCATCTGTTAACAATTAACCGGATTTTGATGGTGTAAATGGAAAAAATGTCCCATGAATTGAAATCATAAAAGGGGTGCCTTAAGGTTATATGGTCCAAGATTGTTATTTAAGATTGAATATTTTTTGAAGTATGCAAAAAGTATTTTGATCTCTTATGGAATCAAAGAATTAATCAGCTAATCTTTTTTTGAAATTAACTGGAATCTATAAATTCCTTCCAACAAAAAAATAAAAGATTAAAAAAATCACTCGAAAAATGCATCATCTTGACTTGATCCCTAATGAGCCTGTCTTTTAATTGGCCAAAGTTACAGTTTTTTGCAAGTTGGCACAAAACTACTATATAGGTCCCTATATTCTCAGAATGTTCCTGTTTACGAAGGTGAAATTGATAAGCCTCATGCATCTCACCCACAAAAAAATTCATTGAATTTCTTAATTATTTCATCAAGTTCTGTTTTTACCCAATTATCCTCAAATTGTAGTCCTTCATGAATATCAAAACATTCTTGACCAATAATTGCTAGAAATACAGATGCTTTATAATCTGTAAACTTCATCTGAGAGTCGGCTGATGACTGAATAGTTTAACATTTTTTCTATAACTCTTAACATCTTATATCATTCCACCTGACTGGAAGTCACATTCATTTTTCTAATCTACCCCAAATGATAGCCTTTGTTTAAATGTAATATTAAACATATTCAGAAGTCTTTGTTTTAAAGGAAGTAACAGGTAACTTTAGATGAAAAGGTCATTTTTAGCCATTTTTTGATAAATCTTTATAGAAATGGGGCTCTGGAAAATTATCAGCAGGATGTTAAGAGTTAAATTTTCACCAGTTATCTGTGACTTTCCCTGATAAATATATTTTCCCAGGAGACAAAATATCTACTGAACATTGTTTCATCATGGTTTCTTTAAACAAAATGAAAAAAAAAAACTTACTATTCTGTCAAGAATTCTATCTTTTTCACTTTCAAGTTATTGAAGTTTTTTTTTTTCCAATGCGTGTGTGCAGGCTATGGCAGTTCGTCTTTTCTGAAGAATGAAAAAAGTTCATTTTTCTTTTTCCACAGAATTTTTCTTTTTCCACGGAATTTTTCTTTTAGTGTCCATTCCAAATTTTCAATATATCCTTTCTGACACCATGTAATGTTTGACAGTATGAAATAAATAAATAATGCTGTAATGCAGTGATAGTTTTAAGCATGGTTTATTAAGCAAGGTACACGAGTGAATGAATGTTAATATTGGTCTAGGGACTGGAAATAGCACTTTTAAATCTAAAGAGGTTTACTTTAACAATTAATTTTCAGTACTTAATTTCTACCAGAGACACTCCCTTCAAAGATTTTTTCATCTATTCACACCTTCAGTTGTTTATTCATACTGTAATTAGTTTTGAAATATATAACCCCACTGATATTTTGTGCTACAAAATTACAGGGTCGGGGTCAGGGTCAAAGTTAAGTGACCTAAAAAAATCAGAAAGTTTTGAAATCACTGATGCATTATAAAATTCATTTATCAGTAAATCAACACTGAAAATTTCATTATAATCAGATAATTCCCAAATTTTTGTGAATTTTTTTTCAACTAGGAAACTCTCCAGGCTGTGTTTAGAATTCAGTTATATTCAAATGTTAACTCTGTGTTTTTTGGGGTTTTTTTCAATTTGAATACTCAGATAATTCTGTTGCATGTACTTCAGAAGAAAATGTTTTCCCTTCTCCAGTATGTTTTCGCAAGTGGATTTGTAAAGCTGATCTCCATGAAAATGTTGATCCACACACATCACAAGAAAATGGTTTCTCTCCTGTGTGTACTCGCATGTGGGCTTTCAAAGCTGATTTCCATGAAAATGCTGTTCCACATACTTCACAAGAAAATGGTTCTCTCCCTGTATGTATTCGTATGTGGTCTTTTAAAGCTGATCTATAGGGAAAAGGTTTACTACACACTTCACAAACAAATGCAGCACCACTCCCTTCAGAAGAAAATGGTTTTCTCACCAGTATGTTCAAGGCATGTGACTTTTAAACCTGATTTCTGTGAAAATGCTTCTGTCACATTTTACAAGAAAATGGTTTCTCACCAGTATGTTTAAGCATGTGGACTTTTAAACCTAAATTCTGTGAAAATCCTGTTCCACATACTTCACAAAGAAAATGGTTTCTCACCTGTATGTGTTCTCATGTGGACTTTTAAATTTGATCTCTGTGAAAATGCTGTTCCACATACTTCACAAGAAAATGGTTTCTCTCCAGAGTGTGTTCGCATGTGACTTTTAAAGTGCATTTATATTCACATCGTAACCCACAAACTTCACAAGAAAATGGTTTCTCTTCTCCTGTATGTTTTCGCATGTGCTGTTTTAACCTGTTAATTTGTGTAAATGCTGATCCACACACTTCACATGAATAGGCTTCTCTCCTGTGTGTGTTTGCATGTGGATTTTCAAATTTACTCTCTGGGAAAATGCTGATCCACACACTTCACAAGAATATGGTTTCTCTCCAGTGGTGTATTTTCATGTGTCCTTTCAATTTTGAACTCTCTACAAAGCAGCTCCACACTCTTCACAAGAAAATGGTCTCTCTCCAGTGTGTCTGCGAATGTGGACTTTTAAACTTGATTCCTCTGAAAATGCTGATCCACACACTTGACAAAGAAAATGGCTTTCTCCTGTGTGTGTGCGCATGTGTATTTTAAACGGAATTGTGTGCAAATGCTGCTTCACAAACTTCACAAGAAAATGGTTTTCTCCTGTATGTTTCGCATGTGGATTTTTAAAACCATTCTGCTGGAATATTCTACTCCACACACTTCACAAGAAAGATTTTTTTTTCCTGGTGTGTTTGCATTTTAAAACTTATCTGAAGGATATCCTGCTCCACACACTTCACATGAAAATGCTTTTCTTCCTTTATTTCAATTTTGAAAATATCTATTCTCCTCTACAACTGATACCTGAAAATAAAGAAAAAATCACTCACTGATAATTGCTTAACACATCAGACACAAATATTCACATCTTTAATATAATGAATGTGACACTTTTGATTTTTGTATTCCTTGATAATCGAAGGAGGCGCATGGTATGACACAACCAAGGCTGCATGATGCACTTGGGGCGCGCAAAGTGAGCAAGTGTGGTGTGCATATAGTAGTACTAAATTAATTATATAGATAAGTGGGTATATGGAGATTAAAGCTCCATATAGGTACATATATGTGTATACAGTGTGGATCATATGTGTGTGTGTGTGTGTGTGTGAGTGTATGTATGTGTTATACATAAGTATATGTAGGTATAGGTGTCAATAGGAAGTCAGGAGGACATTAAAATAAGTTAGAGACTTAGATAAAGAATTATGATAATTCCTCCTATGAGACAGTTGGTTGAATGTTGAAAGGTAGTTAAAATCTAGTAAGCTATAAAAAAACACCAGGGGTCAATACTGTGGTGGTCTTCAAACAAAGAGTTTTCAAATCACGCAGGGATTGATGAAATCTTGGAGGAAGGAGAAGCCAGAAGAGATTTTTATAGGAAATGCAATACATCGTGGGTAAGTGGTTAGGGATAAAAGCAACCTTACCTGGATAGGGAAAACTGATCCTTTAGTGAACAGGCAACAGTGAGAGAAGAATGAAGTGAAGAGAAGAAATGCACTTCTGCAGGGGGGTAAATCCCCCAATGGGCCACATGTTGATTAACGACGGAATCCTGGTGGATGAGCAGTCCATGAAATGCAACACTCACTTGACCATTACTTAGGCTAGACGGGTGGTCAGAGAGGCCCCTCAATCAATCGGCTGGTCATGTCAAGCCCTAGCACCTATATGATTACCCAACCCTATTGCCCTTATGACAAGCCCCAACCCTTTTTATCATAGGTGCTAGAAGGTGATGGCTGAGGGTCTTCATGTCCTGGGAATGACATTAAACTCTGATTGTGAGATTCCAGATCTGGAAGTTTGGGGAATGTGGATCACCCCTTCATCACCATTGCTTTCTGGTCTACTCTGACCCGGAGTGGTTGTACCTGTTAGGGTCTCATCTATGGGTTAGATAGAAGAAAATGAATTTCTAAAATGACAGTCGACCACACTCACCCCAGACTTCTAGTTCCAGCATTCTGGTTCCATTCTGTAACTTTTCCAGATCTTTGTTACTCTGTCTGTATAGTTGAAGATGCTTCCTCTCAGATTCTGCAGATTCCACATCCTCATTGACATATATGTCAGCAATATACGCTGATGTTCCTTTCTTTATCATCTCATCCTGTGCTAACACAGCCCCAAGTACAGACTGCATTATCAGGGGCGCCACCTTCTGGGCAAATATAACCTGGTCAGACAGTATCATTTTCCTTAAACATGACTGTTCGTACTGCCACTGCCACAGGGACTTCTCAAATATGAATCTGCAGGTATACTTTCCCGAGGTTCAAATGGATATGTTCACTCCCTGTTGTCATCATTCTCAGTTTCTCTGTGCAGACATACAGTGCTCATATAGGTGTCAACAAGGTGGATATCTATTATGTACCCATGTGTACGGGTTAGGCTCAAGGCCCTATTAATGTGGGACCACCTAAGAACAGAAGCTCATGGGTGTTGGGTGCAAAAATGCATTGATCCTGTAAGCATTCCCCTCAAGGGGGGTGCCTCACACAATAAACCTAGCCCTGTCTGTTTAATCAAGGGAGTAGGTTGTTGCCTGGGGATCAATGATGTTAACTGGTCATTTGCTTTGGCCCTGGACCACCCCAGGGCCAAAGCCACATGACCCTCCAGTTGAAACCAGAGTTTTCCTGTTCAGTTTGCAATAGTCCATAACAGGATGCAGCTGTGTATTAGTTTGAATACAAGCCTATCAGCAGTAATCTGTCCCTTTGTTGGTCAAACTCCCATCAATATACCCAACCACCGTCAACCATTTCCCATCTAGGGTCTACAACTCACGCTTATACTCTCAATTTTCCTAAGTTACCAGATATTTAGAGATCCTGTTTCCAAAGCTTCTCTGTGCGTGACCACTCACAACTTCCAGAATGTGAACCCAAACACCCTTTTCACTCATTGAATCCTCACACTAAAATCAGCTTCATCGAGCAAAATATGTACAGAAGGTTTGTGTTGCCTCAAACTCCATACTGTGTGATGTGAAGGCACTTGTAGGATAATCATACTAAGTTCAATTACAGTTGAATTGGGTAAGACAAGGCAACAAATAGCTGAACTCAATACATGAGGAACTAGTTTGCAAATACTACACAGAATGCCAAAGTTTTTTAATGAAGCCTAAACATCAATGGAGAAACCAAGCACTAATCAGAACTCGGAATGGAATCACCCAAATACATGAAATGGATATTTTGAGTCCCGTAAGTACCAGAATTCTTGAGCACTAGTTCATTTGTGCTAGCCGTTGCTGTTGTCCAAACAACAGCATACTGACTGACTAACAATGGCATCAATGCCAAGCAACAGGTCAAAATCCAGAAGATTTCCTCACTAACAGCACATCGTTATGGCAGTGTTACAGTCACAATGCTAACAATGCCAATTCCGCAGCAAACTGTGTAACTCCGGTTAATGTGGATACCCATCATTCTCTCTTTTGACTAATACCAAATAGTTTTTACATAGTTTTTATGCTCAGTATGCTGCTGTAGGCTGCACCACTTGGACCTACGAGTGCGCCTTGAGAATAAGATAGATGGGAGCTGCAAAAGAATGCTGCGTGCAGTCTTGAAACGCACCGCACATGGAAACGCTGTAGCTGTATGGACACCTGCCCCTATCTCACAAACCATCAAATGAGACAGACAAGACATGCTGGACATTGTTGGAGGAGCAACGACGAACTCCATACAGCAACATCTTTCCTGTGAACGCCAGCACATGGACCATACTAACTTGGGCCACCCAGTAAGACCTACTATTGACCAACTCTGCGCAGCATCCAGTTATCTGCAATACTGGATGCTGCGCAGAGGATCCTCCCTGGGGTGATGACTGATAGAGAAGTGTTGGCAAGAGATTGTGATGGATCCGTGCTAATTGCACGATCATGATGCATGAATTAGAATGATTTATGCTCAAAACTGGAAGGTGAGCACCAGAACAAGAGAGACAGCATGGGTGTGCCATCAAGATAGACAGTAACGGAGTTCACAAGTGGTCTGCGGGAAAGGAACCTGTGCTGATATTTCATGTTACAATTCTTTTCCTAAGAACAATTTTCTAACCAGGTACAGGTTCCTTGTTGTGTTGTTATTACTCTTTTTTTTACTTTATTTACTTGCTATTTTTCTTCTGTTCATCTTTAGTATCTTACGTTCTTTCTGCTAGCGTTCTTTTCTAACGTCAAATCAAAATTCTAGCATCTGGACTTCTCTTGGTGGTCGGTCGCACTTAATGCATTTTTCTTCTAGATCAGTCTTGTTGCCAGAATTCATCAACCACAAGAACCCTGTTATATTTAAGCTTCGTATTTACATTTAACTAAACATTTCATGTGAACTTAAACATAACGCCATAATGCAGTGGAACTCAGCTAAGGCAGAAAGACCTTGATTCTGCGACGTCCAAGCTGAAGACCGAGGACCCAACCAGGTCCCACTGACTCTCTCACGTATTTCGCAGGCTTTCTGTAGATATTCCATGGAAAGTCCAGCCTGTTGAATGAAAAGGAGGCCATCCCTTCCAGAACTACAGGGGAGGTTGACAATAATCTTAGTCAACGCAGTAGATTATGTTAACAGTCGCACCGATGAGAGACTGCAGGGAGTTTTCTTCCTTCTCTGATTGAGACCTTCACCAAAGCACGATAGGGACCATTACACTTACGGAGTAGGGATTGAGTAATTGGACACGGCGCACCTTGTAGCACTTGACTGGTTCTTACCTGCAGGTTTCCTCTTTCATAAATGCCCTGAGCTCAAGGAGCCAACAGCTCTTGAAGAGACATAATCATCCATACTGGAGCCTTTCTCAGGGTAAGGGAAAGCACCCACTGAAACACACATTGCCAATTAGCCCTTACATTGTCTGTAAATCCTCCGAAAGTACTGACGCTTTCTGTAAATCCACCAATATATATCCACGGTCTCACCTGGATGCAACAGTGCCTTCAAAGTTCTTACTAGTGCCCGTGAATCTTATCGTAGCAAAGTCTCTTAATATAGCTATTGTTACTTTTATTCTATATTTCTTCATTGTATATCGAAGGTGGAAAGAAACAAAATAAGTGCCCTATATAGTAATTTGTGGCGCTAATCTTTTTGATTCTGTTATAGTATGTGGCCTACCAAAGGGTCTTGAATTGGTGTCCTCCTCAGTAAGAGCTAATATTTAAGATATAAGTAGTAGGCAATTTATTGATGATACTAATTATTTTTTTCAACATATATTCATTCAAGAAATGCGAATCAGTCATAAAGCTGTAGTATAGTAATATAAGAAGAATTAAAAAAGAATTAATCCATAATTACATGAATACAGAGATCTATTTATTCTAAAAATATTATAAAATTCTGGAATAGGATTAGGGTTTAGTCGTTAGCAGTTATTATTATAACCTTATCAATATACTTTTCTGGTAGGCCACATACTATAAGAGAGACAGTTGATTCGTAGGGCACTTTCAAAAGCCTTAGACCACATACTATATGGTTACTGGATTTTTAGTGAAGAATATTGTTAGGTTAGGGTTTAAGTTAGGAGGTTAGCAGTTATTATTCATACCTACAATATACTTTTTATGGGTAGGCCACATACTATAGGAGATACATGATGTCCGTAGGCACATTTAATAGGGCTTGTCTGATTTCCTTCCTGGTTCAGTTGTGCGTAAACAGTGAATGCATCCCCAATAGGTGAAGAATACAAGTACAAGTGTATAGGGCATGATGTTATCAGCAACCTCACTGTTATGAAAGTGAAACAACATGAACACTACTCCACCAAGAGTGGCAGCTTCTAAATTAGCATCATTACACGTCTTAGAGTAAATGGGCATCGGCACTGGCAGGGACAGGATTCACTAACAAATAGTTCTAGAGAGAGCCTCAACTCCCCACTTGTGTTCTCTTACCTGAGACAGCATCATCTCCGATGCGCTGAGCATGTCCGCCGGATGGATGATGGACGAATCCCGAAGGACATCCTTTCGTCTTGTAAGAGACAGTTCGGTTGCCCCAGTGCCTTTCAAGGGATGTCTGCAGAATGATCTCAGGTGCATTTGGCATGGCCCCTTTCCAGCTGGAAAATTGGCTCAGGACCGCCTCAGTGGTGTCAGGCCTCCCGACGAGGATTGCTCAATGCCTGAATGCACTCCTGAGCAACACCAATGAAGCTAGAGGTCTAGAGAAGCAGCAGTAATAAAGCAACGAACATCAACATCTTCGGGGACAAGCTCACATCGAATCTGTTGGTTAAGAATGTTTTTCCAAACATTCGACTCCAGCCACAGCGAGGGCTGTACTCTCAGGGGGCCACAAAAACACTATATTATAGTCTTCAAGACTGAAATGCCCAATATAGATGACCACAATTCAAGGCACTTACTCCTGATGAAGTCTACACAATTCTAGTTTCCTAGATCCATCAGAATTCAGGAATAATTTTTAAGTCACACCAAATAGCTAGTCAAAGAATCACAAAGTCTCTTGTCACCTCTGGATTAATTCTGCTATCATTGCCAGCATACCTCATTAAAGTGGGTGGATATCCTCCATCTAGGTGGTACTGATCACACTCTTCCCAACATCTGCGCTCTTCACCACAATGTCAGACCACTACTATGCACAAAAGCCACCACCAAAGCATGCAATATACCAGACCTCTTACAAATAGGGCTTGCAGGCCACGGCACTGGAACTTTGATATAGGGAGCATGAATGTCTGTTAATCAACGCATTTGGTACTTTGTTTTAATGGCATATCAACCCTGTGTTCACTCAATGCCAAATCTTGTCCTTTTTTGTATATACGATTTGTAAGTCAAATAGTTTGTAGGTATTTTTTTTTTTGTTTGGTTTTAAAAAACTGGGTTGAAATATTCTGGCATTTCAAAGTGTTCAATATATTTGTGGAAATTATTTTGTTACATTTTTTTTCATGAGGTTTATTAAGTATCATAAATCAGTAGAATAACTTCATTTGTATCAATGATTTTTTAAATTTAAATTTAATTTTTAAAAATTGGACTCTATCTTATTTTAATGCTTTAACAGTGGCCACTTTGAGGACTCCTTCAAAGGACTATCCTCTAAATTAGTTTGATGTGTTAAAAGCTTTCAAACAAATTGCTTACAGAACCAAATTTCATATGATTAACAAGATTCAAGATGCCCACAAAGTGGAGATAATGTTTGCAAGTCAAATGTAAATTTGCGTTTATAGTTGAAATAATTATTCTTGGTTATTTTTGCAGTGGCAATCTTGCAAGGCATTATATTTATTCACTCGTGAATTTTTTTAATATAGGTGCCTGATGAATAGCCAAGCGGATTTCCATCCGCAGCTGGGCTAGCCTGCAAATGTCTAACGCATACTGAAGAACAATGATACTTCCGAAACAAAGAGTGTCTTGTGATCGAACTATATATATAATATATCATGATACTATATATATATACGGATAGTGTGGGCATGGGTTTCACTGTTTCAGCTTTGTTGGAAATGGCGCACCAAAAGCTAGTATTATTGGTAGAGTGCTCAATATTTAAAATGAGAAGCTGCTTACTATAACTATAATAAAAATAAACCGTATAGCTAAAGGTTATCATATCTATTTTATTTAGGACAAAGGAACGATTCACGACCATATGGTTTCATGCGATGGCAGTCATCATGTGTTGAAGATTGTTTCACAATGACCATTTGTCACCTAATAAATAGACAATGTAAAACCTTTATATATTTTATTTTATTATATAATATATATATAATAGTACTACTATATATACTGATACTATATGCAGATGATGTGATCTTTTCAAAATAGGAATTCTGATTTATCCAGATAACATTTTGAAACAGATCAAATGGACTACCAAAGAAAAGATTAACATAAAAAATATTTAATGTCAGTTTTAAAAAATTGAGTGGCTAAATATGGTATTTGTGGGCAGAATATGGGGGAGGAGTAAACATGTATTGTTAACAGAATAATTAAACCATCATAAAAGCAGTTATTTTTTATGGTGTTGTCAAAGACATTTCCCTTTCTCTTGACCAATTGAACTGATTGATATTTTCACTTGTCAAAATCAGCGGATTGATGTTTTATAGATTTAAATAATTATTTTGTTATTTAGAATCTTGCATAGCAAAAATAAACTGATACTGGTATTATAACAGTGAATTTTTCATCCCCAGCACTCAATGTAACCTGTTATGGCTGCTAACGAGCAACAGTCCCATTGCCAGATGGACTGCGGCTGAAAACCCAAAACAACAGGCAAAAATCATTGTTTTTGTCGAGTTCATTTTTTCATATTTCATAAAATAAATACGAAGGGGTAGAACCTCGTAAAAAGACTATTTCACTTATATATTTTAGAAAAAAACTATTTCAGACAGATTTATCAAAAGGTAATAATTAATGGAAAATTTTCGCTGAAAATCGGACCATTAAGTTTCCATTTTTCATTAGAATTAAAAAAAAAAAAGCCGACGCTCGACTATAGTTCGATAACTTGTTTTTTTGGCATATGCTCAAATATTCAATTGATTTAATGGCTGCAAAAATATAAACATTGTTTTTTTATTCATAATTTTCATTATTGTTCCATAAGCTGAAATTTTTTTTGTTTAAATCAAACAGGATTTTTTTATGTTTCTTCTTTTGAATGGCACAAACAAATTTCAAGATAATATTAAACTGTTATGCAAAGTTTTATTGTTAAAATATAGGGGGAAATTTCACAGGTAAATTCCTGCTAAGCAAAGGTGTCATTGCATTTTAGGACTACTTTTAAGTCATTTAATGCAGTTTTCTATTTATGTGTTATAAAAAAAAAGGACTTTCTTAAAAATTGTCAAGATGTAACTGAAATGCAATGATAAAACCTTTGATAATACAAAGAAAAAAGGGCTAATTCCATGTCAAATCATCCCAGAAAAAAAAAGTAAAATTGTCACCCACTGCCGTTCACAATTCTTTCCTGAAGTTTGTACAGGTTGTGTGACTCGTTTTAAAGCGTTCAGACATTCTCCAAAATTTTAGCATTCCAGATTAAATAAAAAACATTGGCCGGAAGTTATAGTCAATTTTTTTAGCTCTCCAAACATTTGGTGAGCGTTCGCGAAAAATAGCGACTTTTTGTAACGTATTTTTGTCTTTAAAATGAGTTATCTAGATATTCTCCTACTCCTAAAAAGTTTGCTTTTATAAAGAACGTTTTACCCTAGAAATCCAAAATGCAATCGAAAAAGTTTGAAGAGTCAACCCAATGTTAAGTTACTGTTTGATTTTCCTTGATTTTTCATAGCAAGATCCAATATTTCGGGTGGCACTGAATCTAAGACATTTTTTTTTCTCATTATTACTTGGGAACATAGTCCACACCCTGTACAGAAAAATTGAATGTGGGTGGGTGACATGCCTGGATGATTGACATGGACATTACCCACAAGCTTGTTAATTATTTAGTTTATTTTATACGTTAATTATGTAGAGGAACTTATTATTCATGCGTTAATACTGAGTGTTGAAGAGAAAGTAAAGTTAGGAAAAAGAGAAACTAAAGAATTTCATATTTTCTTTTAAAATAAAATTAAATGAAGAATAAATGCCTTGCTTTAATAATGAGAAGAAAACCAAGAAAAATAAATTGATATTCTTGGAAATAGCGATACATGTATATTTTGATATATATAATATTCTTATATCTTATAGAATAGAGATATATCACCAATTAATAAATTAAAATAAAAGAATAAGAGAATAATATAGAGTTAAAAATTCTGTATTTCTAATTTTTCCTGAATGTTATCGCTAAGTTTCAAGTTTTGTTGTTTTGTTTTTAGCCTTCGAAGTGACTTTTCTTGTATCTTTGTGTAGGGGCACGGAAGGAGTTTGTTGATTCCATGTGTAGTTTTTCAAAAAAAGATTCAGCCTAATCAAATATTTCTTAGATTCCCATAAGCAGGTCAAAAATACTTTAACATATTTCAAAAATACTTTAATCTTTAAAAAGGTATTTATGCGTAAAACTTTTAAAAATAAAAATCGTTTCTCGTAAAATTTTAGGTTTAGTGTCAAGATATAATCCGAGAACAAAAGGACAAAATACTTACTTTCTTTTGTTTCTTTCTTCGTCTGGTTTGCCTTCTCATTATAAGTGAAATTTAGGAAACGAAGGAAAGAGGTAATATGAATAATATTTTAGATAAACTATATTTTCTTGATAGGATTAAATTTAAAAATTAGTAGTCGTTTTCATGATGTTTTCAACACAGATCAAGGCGAAGATAATCCTCAGATACGATGGAAATAATTAACAGCAAAATTCGTATATTAAAACAGTCTGTAATTTTTTACGTTTCATTAGTTATTCAATAAAATTTGAAGGTGTGTGCTCAAATTTATAATATAATTGTATTAAGAAAAATTCTTTATCGTTTAAGACTATAACGCTTTTTAATTTTAGAATCTTAAAGCTGATAAATAAAATATCTACTGGGATATATTATACGTAGTTATAATAAAAAAAAAATAGGACTCCACATTTTGCCCCAGTGAAATTTACCCCCCACCCGCCACCCCACCTTATATTTAACACAAATGACAGATCATCTTCATAAGTTATATTATTCACACCTTCCCCTGAGAG
>CM042151.1:90532470-90627920 GCA_023376005.1 Doryteuthis pealeii
AATTCTGTTGTAGAAATTATTAATATTAAATAGGAAATATTTGGAATGGCCAATGCATAGTAGCTGGTAATTTGAAACCATATAATGTGGCAAACTAATAGAAATAATTACTTGAAACAATATTAATCATGTATGAATTATTAGTAAATAGTGAGATAATCTGAAACCCATATTACTCTATGCAATTATTTCAATTGGATTGGAATACTTGATATTATAACTATGTGCAGAAAAAAACATTTTTTGTTGAGTGGAGAATAAGAAGTTGTTTTTCTAATGATAAAGTAAAAAGTAAATGTAAAGTCGTTGGGGCAGCCTAAAGTCGGTATCAGCCAGTCAGTCGAGGGAGTCTAGTCCCTTTCACTTGCGCTAAGAACCAAGAGATTGTTTTTAGCATCTGAGGTCGAGCGCCCACCTATGTGCAGAAAAATATTTTTGTTGTGGGAGAATAAGAAGTTGTTATTCTATAAATATATACAATTATTTTGAAAATCTCACTTTTTATATTTACAAAGTCAGTTCATATTATTCTTATTAGTTCTTCAATGGCTTTGAAGTTGTTAATTCCTAGTTTTCTTCTTTTCTTTTTGGAATTAAGTTAATTTCCTCTCTAAGTCAATTTTTTTTTGCATGCCCATGTTAATTTATGAAAGTGACACTTTTAAATATTATTTTCACTAACATTCTAACTACTAAGAATCTGGATGTCAAATTTCAATTCCGTCACAATTGAATATATTATTTTTTTGCCTTTTTGAAAACGCAAGCCTGATTTCAACCCCAGATTTTATATCTTATGCATCTGTATGAATAATTTCAGTGTTATTCTTATTTTGTTAATTATTCTAAGATGAGAAAGTATCATTAATATACACGATAGTCCTGAGTTGCTGTCCTATTACTGACAATTCATTAGCTAGATGCTTTTGTATCAGAAAGATAATGGTATCTGAATGTTAAAAGCAATTATCAGGGTGTGGTGAGTGACCTCAGATTTGGAAAAATTGACTGTGAATAAATCAATTGATATCATGTTTTTTTTATATACCTTTTCTTTATTTCCAGGTATCAATCAGTTGTAGAGGAGAAACAAATTTTACAATTTGAAAATAAAGGAACGAAAACGCAGACTTTCTTGTGAAGGTGTGGTGGATCAAGGATTTTCTTCATCAGATAAGTTTTAAAATGCAAAAACAATCAGGAGAAAAAAATTTCTTGTGAAGTTTATGTGGAGTAGAATATGCAGCAGATCAGGGTTTAAAAGTTCACATGCGAACCATGACGGAGAAAAACCATTTCTTGTGAAGTTTGGTGAAAGCAGCATTTGCACTCAAATTCCCCGTTTAAAAGTGCACATGCAAAAACATACAGTGAAAAAGCATTTTCTGTCAAGTGGTGATCATCATTTTTGGAAAAATCAAGTTTAAAAAATCCACATGCGCATAAACACACACCTGGGAGAAGACCATATTCTTGTGAAGTGTGTGGAGCAAGCATTGTGCAGAGTCAAAAATTGAAAGGACACACTGAAGACTACACCATCCTGGGGAGAAACCATATTCTGTGGCAAGTGTGTGGATGCAGCATTTTCCAGAGTGAACATTTAAAATCCACATGCGAACACACAGCTGAGTGAGAAGCCATAAGCATGTTGAAGTGTGTGGATCAGCATTTCCACAATTGCCAGGTTAAAAGAACACATGCGAAAACAACAGGAGAAGAGAAACCATTTTCCTTGTGAAGTTTGTGGTTACGATGTGAATATAAGTGCATTTTAAAAAGGCAACATAGCAAGACACAACTCCTGGAGAGAAACCATTTTTGGTGAAGGTGTGGTGGATATCAAACGTTTAAACGAAGTAAGTAGTTTAAAAGTCCACATGCGAACCATACTGGTGAGAACCTTTCATTGTGAAGTTGTGTGGACAAGATTTTCACAGAAAACAGGTTTAAAATCCCACATGCTTAAACATACTGAGTTGAGACCATTTTCCATTGTGAGTGAATGGTACAGCATTCTCAGCAGTTCAGAATAAATGACAATATGCAATGTCAACACAGGGAGAGAGCACCATTTCTTTGGTGAAGCTTGTACCTAAACGTTTTTTTCCTCTAGGATTCCATTTTAGAAGACCAC
This sequence comes from Doryteuthis pealeii, assembly GCA_023376005.1. Taxonomy (NCBI): domain Eukaryota; kingdom Metazoa; phylum Mollusca; class Cephalopoda; order Myopsida; family Loliginidae; genus Doryteuthis; species Doryteuthis pealeii. The sequence continues at coordinate 90,534,608 of CM042151.1, forward strand.
AATACGAATACATAACAGGAGAGAAACCATTCCTGTGAAGTGTGTGGAGCAGCATTGTCACGGGAGATCAAATTTGAGAGTCCACATGCAGGGCACACAGGCGAGAAACCATTTTGCTTTAAGCATGTGGAGCAGGGATTCCATCGAGATACAGCGTCGAAAATCCATATGCGAGTGCACACAGGAGAGAAAACCATTATCTTGTGATGTTTGTGTGTGGATCAGCATTTTCATGAGACAACTTTACAAATTGCAACATGCGAAAAACATACTGGGGAGAACCCATTTTTCTTTTGTGAAATATGTGGATCAAATTTGCTTCAAATTCCAATTAAAAGTACATATGCTAAAACATACAGGCAGAGAAACCACTTTCTTGTGAAGTGCACGCAGCAGCATTTCCTGCGTATTCACATTGAAAAAAAAACAAAAAAACACAGAGGAAGAACCATTTTTTCATGTAGTGGATCAGCATTTTCAGTTTTATTTTTGATCAGCATTTGCTCAAAGTTCTACTTTAAATGTTGCACATGCTAATAAATACAGAGGAGAAACAATTTTACTATAATAAAACAACTGATGCATATAAAACTTTACTCATTGCTAAAGAAAACTCGAAAAATTTCAATTAAAAATCAGTTAATACAGTGGCTTTTGGTTAATTAATTTTTTCAATCAGGGTAGTAATTTAAGTTTGTAAAAATAAAAAAATTGTTGGTACTACACTAACAAACCTCTTATACAATACTCCAACCCTCCAAAAAGTATCGCTTAAAAATTTATAAACAAATCAATTTCATATAACACACAACACACACACACAAAGAATAAAAAGAAAAAAACACAACCACATAATACAAAAGTATATTTAAATCAGACTCGTACTTTATTTGGTGCATTTATTAAATGTGCGTCCTACATTTTTATTCTGTTATAGTTGTGGCCTACCCGTTTGAATGTGTCCTACCACAGTAAGAGTTATATCTATATTATATAAGTTAGTAGGCAATTTATTGAAACTAATTTCATTTTTACATATATTCAATTTCAAAAATTGCAATTCAGTCATAAAGCTGTATATAGTAATTAAGAATAATTAAAAAGAAATTCATCCATAAATTACATGAATCAGAGATCTATATTTAATTTCTAACATATTCTAAATAGGGTTAGGGTTAGCAGTATATTATAGCTTATAGCATATGCTTTTATCTGGTAGGCCAGCATACTATAAGAGGACATGATTTTCATAGGCCACATTCAAAGGTAGGACCACATACTATAATGGTAACCTTTTTTGATTTTATCACAAAACATTTAGTAATTTCTGTATTACACATGGTCAGTTCTCATGCATATTGAAGGCAATAGCAGTGAGCAAGAAAACATATACTGCTGCTGAGCATATGCGCAACTGGCATTAGTATTGTAAGAGAATCAGTTCTTAAGAAAGTACATGGTAACACACACAGGAGGGACTTCCCTTTGGACTTAAATGTCCTAAACACTTGAGTAATTACAACTACGGGTCAATAAGGAATCAAACTACTGGTTATTTTCCATGACTCTTTTAATGAATTACCACTTACTTTTGAATTCAAATTATTCAACACTACAAAATGCAAAGACTATTATCCATTATGTAACATTCCTTACTCTCAATCTATTCAAATTTATGTCTATGACATTCGTTTTACTTGATTCTCATTTTGAAGATCCACATTTACATGAACAGAATCTATCTAATTCTAAATATTCTTATTTATTATTAAAACCTGATAAATGCTTTTTATGTAGGCCCATACTAATAAGAAAGATGAAATTTTGTAGGCCACATACTATAATGTACCGCTGTTTGATTTTTATCACAAACATTTACATAACGTTCTGTATTACAGAAATTGGTAATTTTCTTACTTTTGTGTACAGGATGAAAGTATTCTCTTCTAGTATTTGGATTAGCATTCTAAAGAGAACAATGCTTTAAGAAAACATAACACACAGAGGAGAGAAACTCACTCTTGACTTAAGCTAAGCCCATCCATCCACCAATCCCAATCACTATGTATCCTAAACAAATTAAGAGCATTATGTACAGACAATAAGGGTCAACTACATTAAAACAGTCGAGTGACAGGAAGAACTGGATGTCCACTGGTAAACATCAATTCCTATCGTCAGAAACTTCAAAAAGATTAGTTCCACATTTGCATTTAGATAATATTTGGGTCATCATCACAAAGAAAATTAATCTTTAAGACTTTTATTTTTTTCTTGCTTTTTTTGGATTCAATTATCTAATGGAGATTACGGTATCTCTTCTGCCTGTATCTGAATCTACATCACTGCTTACATTCATAAATACCTCTCAACAACTGTCGTAAGATTTATCACAAATGAGTATTTAAATCTGATAGTCAAAACATTAATATTTAGAATAAATTTTTAATCATATTCAAATTCAATAACTGTCTATGAATTCCTTTTACTTGCTTTTCCAATTTTGAAGCTTCTAGCCTGTTCCAGTAATATCTAAAATACATCTGTTTTTTCTTCCTCTGCGGTTAGTTAATTCCACCAGTACACATGTACAATTCCAAAATACAATTACTTTTCATTTAAAAACATCACGGACCATTCCTAATTCATTTTACAAGAAAAAACTACCAGGACTGACACCTTGCTATAACATCCTGGTCTCATGGTGGCCAAATAAGGTGTTGTTCATAGCTCTTTTATTCTTATCTTCCTAGGCTGGCAGATTACTCTTGTGTTAGTTTGGGTGTTTCTGGAGTGTATATCTTCACATCAATCCTCTGTTCTTAGAAATGGAACTCAAAGACTGTATTTCTTTAATTTTTCCAAGATCATGTTCCAACCTACCTTAATGAATTCTGGAACAGACAACCAAATGGTATAGAACTCTATGTATAAGATGAGACTATGAACCAATTCTAATTATTGCGAGATCAAAATATTTCTACACTTTCTCTTTACACTTCCGTACTCATTGGTTGATCTTCACCTTGTCTATCCTATCGATTTAATTCCTATCTTTATGGTATATCTATTATTACGAGTTTCCTTTTATGTTTGTTTGATAATCATCCATTCAGTATTTACAGTGAATCACGCACCACGTCTTCTTAAGATGAAGCACTAATGCAAAGCAACACAGTGAAATTCATATACACAAGTGTTTTTACTTACACTCAATCATCGTGTATGTCATGGCGAGATCGACTCAGAGAGAAATTATATGATAAGGATCCTTTACAGAGTGAGAACAAAACTTAGTAGACAAAGACACCCAAACCACATAAATCACAAACAGAGCACACTAGTTTTCACTTGTAACAGTGAATTGATAAGGCGAAACATATTTATCCACGCTCGAGAAGAATACTGCCAGGATTGAGATAGTCCACATGTCGAAATCTAGCATAATATCGAAAGGAAATGAGAAAGATAAATAGAACACCATTGCTATCCATTAAAGACAATAATAATACAGAATTTTTCATATTGACAATCTTCACCCCACTGTTCAAGTAAATGCATCCAATGCGAAGTAGTGTACAATCACCATAATTATATATTAGCAGAGAGATAAGATGCGTTCGCTTCTGAGCTTCACATCTGATACACTTAGACAACTTCTACAATACAAGATATATTGAGAGCTGACTCTTTAATTTTAGATGAATTTTATTTATTACTTGATGTAAAAATAAACGTATGGACTATCAAAGAGAATTAAACAAATTAACTCCACTGGCCTAACACCAGTTAATCATATGTCATATGTTATAATTTATTAGTCGTAAAGTAATCGTTCTCGTACTACTATCTAATAGAAGACATGAGAATTAATAACTGAGGTTCTATGAATAATTCTTCATGTTATTAACTTAGCGATTAATCAATTAAAATTGTATAAGTACAATCAAAACCGAATCCAGTATCATCATCAAATCACATATAAATAGTAGATATGCGATTATCTATATTATCGTAGATTAACACACCTATCCTTCGCAATAAATGTATTTTTGGGGGGGGGGGGGGGGCTCGCATTCTGTGCTTTGGTCGGCTAGATTAGAATTGTCACCGTACGCTTGGCTTCCACTTGCAAGAAGGGGATAAAGACAATCTAACACAACCCACCATTGAGGAGCAAACTTATATTGAGACAACGAGTCTTAGGTGAGACTCTCGTGATAGACCATCTAAAGAGAAAATAAGAATGATTCCTCAAGTCAATGTGATGCCTCACAAGTTCGGGAGCCACATTCATTGTACTTCCTATCTTAATTTAGAGTTCACACTAACAAATTAAGAGTGTCATACGTATTGAATGAACTTGGTAAAACAGGATTCCCGCTATCAGAGCACAACGAAGGGCCGTACCATCGGGATCTCGATCACAGAGAACTGTTGACGCATCTGTTCTACGCCGCGGACGACCTTCATAAGCCTACCATTACAGATATTTGACTTGGCACCAACCATACACTTGCTCTATGGCAAGCCCCAACCCCTTTTTACATATGGGTGCTAGAACAGATTGTGGATTTTACACGTGGAAAGAGGGCGCTATACAGATAGGGATCTGAGAGCGTATTACAAACGCTTCCATACTCTGTAAGATCTGATTGGAACTTTGGCTGCTCGCCAAGAATATTGGAGAGAAGATGAGAGAGAGAGAGAAATGTGAGAAAACAAACAAGAATTCCTGCTATAATATATATATCTATCATCTAGACATCCAGTGCATTCCACATTCTGGACCTCAAAAACGTGACATGTGTATAATGACATTTACTACTGATTAATGCTTCTAAGCGACAGTCCATCTATTGGGTTGAATAGAAAAATGTATTAATAAAAAAATTGTATTATCCATTAAGAATTGATTTATTTCAAAACTTTATCGGCATGTAAAATGAACCCACCTGAGGTTGATATGCCGTAAACAAACAAACCAAACAATTGGCAGTTGCTTCTTCGCTCCGCGCCCCCCATATGTGTCTTATTCTACAAAAAACAGAAGATTTCTTATTTTAGCTATATAAAGCCTCCATCTATAGCCAGGCATGAGATACTTAACAGTAACGAGAGTGCATTTTGAAGTACTTTGAGATACAGATACAATAGATATTAATGAGAATTGTGGAGGAGTTGCTACGATATTAGTATCCAGCAGCTGGTGCGTCTTTTGTAATTATTTCAAGTTCAACGGGTATATTCCAGAATTAGTTTGACAGCAGCGAGGTATACCTGAGCAGAACTCTGTATGACACCTATTTCTCATCAAATAATATATTAGCTACGATGTGTATATTTCTACATCTTGTGTGTTCAGTATAACACGCTCGCACAGGACTCATCCTAACACTGTCTCTTCTGAGTTAACTGACCCGGCGCGAACTACGACTCGAGGCGTGTGTATGACTTATGTATTCGCTGCTTATTTTGATTGACACATTCCTAGGCATTTCTATTGCTTTTAATACACATACTGAATTATAAGCGTACCTTACTCGAAGGAGTTTAACTAAATTATAAGGGTAGTTTCATGAATTATGGTCCAAGTGAGATGCACAATATCATTTTGGGTTTCGAGTGACTCAACTTAGTTTCATGGCACGGATCTATAATAGAGACCTCGCCTTATACTAAGTTCAAAGAAGATGGAAGGGAGCGACTTTTTAGCAGTTGACGTATAATCCGCTGGCGAGTCGCTCAAGGGTCTGCGTACCGTCAGCTGAGTGACACGCACAACACAAGCGTTGATGGTTTATTTTCTCCACCTCATGAAATGTCTATATATCTACTTTGTATATTATTGTGTACTATATTAATGAAATGTGTCTATATTTTATTTATTATTATGAGATTTGTGTAATATATTTCTCGTACTCCGTTGTTTAGTAATGCTTACGCACAAGTTTATTACTAGCATTGGAAATCTTCTGTGTCACTGTTACGGAGTCTAGTCTGGTAGTGAAATTGAGAAAAATTAGGAGCAGAATATAAGGTAGAATGGCTTCATTGCCTTCACCGGTTATCACCAGACGATGTGTAGTGCTCTTCATATAACTATAAACTAGTTCACTTCGAGAATAAACATCTATGTTCACATCTCTGTGTTACACAACACGTGGTCACGCAGAACTTCCCGCCGCCCCCCTCTTATAGAGACAACAGATTTGGCATTTTAGAATTCTCACGACGGCTAAGTTTGTCCCTCAGGTGATAGTATAGTCTAATTGTGTGGTTGTTGGTGTGTCTTGTATCGTTTTGTCCTGTGAGCGTGCCAAGGGTGCTCATGTCATGGGCTTAGCTCCCCGCTATTAGTGCATGGCCGTCCCTTCAATAGTAGTTTACAAAATAGAAGTTTTTCTTTTAACTAGTCATTATAACTTGGTACCTACTATTGATAAATAAATTTCTTATTTATTCTTTCTTAAAAATGTCGGTACTGTCGTGGTAACTGAAACTGCGCAACCTTGACGTGTTTTTTTACGTCATTGTGGAATTGGAATAAATTCAATTAGAGTTTGTCTAGAATGAAGTAGTTTTTACATTGTGATGAGTGTAAGGTTTTGAAGTTATGTAACAAAGGAGAATGCGATGAAAATGTGAGTTTGGAAGATATTTTGTAGAAACAATTGGTTTAATCCGAAGTGACAGTAGTCTACGTCATCGGAATGCCACAGGTAACAAAAATCAGTCCGATGATTTAGCGGTCAGTAGAAGAACAGCGTGATATTTGAAATTCCGGATAGTTAAATTTAACTTAATGATGACGTAGGACAATTAAGAAGAAGAATTGATAAAAAGGTCGCATAGGAGCTGAAGAACTTCATTGGAGCTTACGCTCTGTCCTGACCAATAGAGTGGGAGCCGGACGCTCTCCCCAAGCGTCGACACAGATGGGGAGAGAGGACGCGTCGCGAGAAAACGATAGATAACGACTGCAGCGTCCGTGCTAGTTTTTCGTGTTCAGTATTTTCTCTCTCTGCTGCCTCTAATGCGAGCACAATGTCAATCACAGAGCATTGGTTCTTAGAGAAAACTGCTACAGGATTTGAGCATGATCGCCAGACGAGAGCATGTAGAACGATGCATACGGCGAATGTTACAAGCCAACTACGTACTAGACACATACAGTCCTGCCACATCAATGAAGAGACATTGGACTAGTCCACTGATATATGTTTATTATAATAGTATTTAAAGGTTGTTTTCGTGGTTTACATTTGTCTTGGTGTTTGTTTTGCTGACGGATGTGGTTTCTGTAGTCTTGTATACGTCTAGAATTGTGTGGGAGTACAAAACTTGGATCTTTCAAGCACAGTAGATCAGCGCGGCACACAAGTGGCCCGCATAGTGACAGATGACCCTGCAGAAGATTGCGTAAGTTCTGATAGATGGAATATGTTATTTTGAGTCAAAGATCATTTAATGACATGAGGAATAAAGTTCTCGTGAATGTTTGAGGACTGAGGCTTGATGAATTACTATTATCGTTTGCATTATTCGGACTATTGTCTCATACTGTCATTGTAAGGATCTGTATCTCTAATGTTTTGATGATGAGGCTTGATGATGTAGTATTTGATGTACAGACTGAGAATGGCGTTGTACGGATAACATGAGAGATGAGGACAAGTAAGTCCGAAATAAGCGGCAGATTATACTAGAATAGAATAAATAGTGTTATTAACGATTTGCTATAGGAAGAACTGGTCAGGATTTGCTAGAAAGAAGCCATCTTAGTTAGTGAGTTTAAGTACTGCAATGGGTTGTCTTAGTATATCACTTGCAGAATAAAGGTTTCGATAATTGATGATGTGGTTATTTGCATGACTGGTGTTTGAACAAACAGAGGTTGAATGAATATTGACTGTGGTTTATGTGATCTCTGATTTTTTTTGGTTTTGATTCACCCCAACGAGTATTAAAGATCATCTATATGAATGCTTCATATGAAAGCCTATTAGAACATAATAAGAATAAGTGTAATCTTTGTAGTATGCGTTCTTGATTTGAATTTTGTTAGTCTTTCTAATCTAGATATATTGTCATTGACATTAAAACTTAAAGTTTGTACATCAAGGTGACGGTTAATCTTCAATGAGTTCGTCGTTGAGTGAGGTGTATATACAAGACACGACATATACATCAGGGTGCGGCATAAGTGAGCTGCCTTTGTTGTAAGGTGGTACGAAGAATTAAGTGCTTTTGTGATTGAGTCCTTTAGTTTTTCGAACATGAAGGGTGATTGCTAAGATTAATGGATTAATATAAGTAGATTACAAAATTGATATAGATGCTGTATTCCGGTTTTAGATGAAGTAAATCGAAGACCAAGTTGAGGAGAAGAAAAAGGTAGCAAAAAGATATAAGGTTGTGGTAGAATTTAGTCATTTAATGTGTGAGATGTTCAAGAGATGGTTCGCCGGCTTCAGTGTTCCATGACGAATTCTGAAGCCTGAGCCGCCACTTTAACAACTGAGCACACCCCGTACTCGCACTCGCGCTCCACCTTTCTACTCGACACACTCCCTCTATCTGACCCACATTAGCATTGCTTAATCTCCTCGGCATCTAGAGTTTCCCTCCTGCGCCCCTTCCAGCATCTGTAAACCTGATCTTTAATACACCCTACAAATAGATTCGGTGTGTCATTAGGTCTGGTGAATGTGATGGTCATTTAATTGGTCCTCCCCCTCGTCCTAATCGCAGTTACTTCAAATTTCATTTAACCATTCCACTCTTATCCCATAAGATATGAAATTAAAAGGGCCTACTTATGATCTCGCACGCCTGGTATTATATATATATAAGAGTGTTTGCATACCTTTCTCTTTACTTACTTTTTTCTTACTCTAGCTCTCTTCTGGTCGTCCCCCTGTTTGAATCTGCGATGAACAGTCTTGTCTTGGTCTGGAATCTTCTAAGGTCTGGACTTTCTTTGGAGACTTCGGGCGTCTGGTCCTTCTATTGGGGATTTTTCTCTTCTATCAGAAGGCCCTGTGTCATTGTTAGTTTTTAGAGGTAATAACACAAGAGCTCTGATTTGCTTTGCACTCCTTTTATTCCTCTAAATATGTGTGCGGCCGAACCAGACAAGTCTGCCGCAGATGAGAGGGCGGCGTATAAACGAGAACTTACCCCTCAGGGCTCGCTACTTCTAACTGACTGAAACTATAACACTATAACTAACAGGAAGAATAGGATATTACTACTAACACGAGTCCTAACAACAGGCTTCCCAGGAGAGTGGGTGAGGAAGCACTAAGTCACATACCAAAATCCTCAAGAGACCATCGAGCTCGCACTTAAACCCTAATCTTGTATTACACTATTGCACATAAATATTAGGTATCTAATACATTATGTAACACACAGATAAACTTAATTATTATGAACTCCATAACTCGACAAGCTGGGGTCTGTGTTTGTACTTCTATAAGTTATTACTATCAGTTTAAAAAACAGAAAACATTATCTCAAACACACCTGATATTCTATAGACTCATTTTGAGAGACTAAATCGAGTAACTTTAATGACATCTCTCGTGTTTGGAGCGTAAGATAGCAAATTCATGAACAGTTCAGTCGTAGCAATGGTCTTTCTCTTAGAGAGAACCCCAGAGAGCACAGTTGTTGAGATAGTATATGAGATAGACATAAGTTTTATAACTTAGTCACGATTAAAGATACTCCATCTTCGAAGTACCATGTACAAGTGCTAATTTCACTGTCTAATATGACCCCGAACGAAGGATGTTATTTATTGAGATGACAACGATCAGACTCAGCGAACGCCACATTAATGACAGATATATTTCTTATATTGACGACGAGATCGGTGAGAATGAGAAGAAATCGAGAGCAAGTTGTCAGAACTCGGTCAAGAATAATCCGAGTTTAATCCTGAGAAGGTAAACGGGATAAAGGACTAATCCACCGGCAGCAAACAACAGCATCATCCCTCAACATACAGGAAGTGATGAACGTTCAGAGGGAGAATAGAGTAAATGCGAGTTCAGCCATAAACTTCAGCCATGTGTAGTAATTGTATTATAGCAGAAATAAATACCAATACACTCGCTATTTTATTTATAAATATGTATACTCACTACTGATTATGTTGTGTATAAATCTAAGTGACATGCCTCAGGAACAGTATTCTTGACCACTGAAAGAAGAAAACGTTAGATTCTCTCATTGCCACAGTACATTTCACTATTTACGTGCTGACAAGCCAACAAAGGGTCGGCAGAGGTGCGCGTGCGAGGCTGTCCACAAATGCTTCTATGATACATGATGAAGTGCTTCTGTTTCAACAAAAATAGGAGAGTCACGGACGGCAGACCCCTAAGTATTTAATTTTGACGATCGCACGCATATCTAAACCGAGTCTCGACTGAGAACATTCAGAGAGAGTATGAGGTAGTGTATGACAACTCAGGGCCTAGACCCATCAAGGAAGGACAACGAACCACTTGGTATAATGATTATCAGAAGATATTATCAAGATACTCATAATGGTCCCCGTTGTGAGCTGCAGAGCTCAAGAGCGCCCGTACGTTAAGGTACACGAGTGTAATATGGGAGGACTAATATCCTGCATGCCATGTGCGTTACGGCGTGGGGCGCGTTACATCTGCTATCTACGTGGAATGGCTTCTGTGGGAATCCACGAGAATTCTACATCTCTCAATCTTCTAGCGGGCTTACGCGTCAGTATATGATTTCGGGGAGATACTTGAAGCGCGTTTTTCTTATAAATATATCGATTCCAACGCCAGGTAGGTTCTAACTCGACTCTAAGGCGAAATTCGTCGACACCCCGAGCCGCATAATTTTCTTGTATACGACTTCACTACTCTGTCGTACATACTGTCATTGACTCATAATAAAGTTCTCACCCATCACATTTTACTAATTGGTTGTAATTTGGCTTATCGCCAACTAGATTCTTCTCATGGCACAGCGCTCTCTTGAATCTAGTAGATTCATTATGAGCGTCTTGCACTTTTATCATGTCTCATAGCGTTCGTCTCAATGCCACTAGGTCTACACGTGCTCCGCTCATTTTCCAACGTCCTCACTTGACATCTATCCTACACTCTATCGCTATCTTCCATGCCATCGACTCATCTGGTCTACAGGTGCTAATCACCAGTTATGTTACCCTAACAATCTTATATTACATCACTATACGCACTGGTGGCACAGTAAAGGTATCTTATGAATTAAGACATAAAAGGACTCATAATGATAAGTATCAAGACCAGGATTACTCTACCTCTTCAATGCACTCTCGGGAGGCACCAGCACAATTATGCGCATGACGTTGCTCAACTCACCAACATATAACAAATAGTTATCCGAATGGTATGCAGATCTACTATCAGATAAGTCCTATAATCAGGACCCTTCATATATTTCATACCATTAAGCAATATTCCCAGAGTGTTGTCACTATGGTATCTAGAAGTGATCCTTTCTTGCTTCAGATGGTGCAATCCGTCAACAATCTGATCATCCAGCAATCTACTATACTACTGTCTACTTACATTCTTTTCAGTATTATTGTATTTGGGTTATAGTTATATGGGGTCATTTTTGCTAAGGTGATCCATAGTGTTCGAGTGTTATTGTCATTCTATGATTCTATGTATTGTATCTATCTATTTCACTATTTACTTATAAATTCATGCTCTATAAATTCGTCCTATGCGTTATATTATATCACTATCTTGTTGATCGGTGCATTAATGCAAATCACACAGTCTCATTCACACTAGAGAGAATATTCACTATGTCGCGATACTAGGTTGTCGCCTTACGAGAGCTACATTGGAGTGAGTCAAGGATTATGTTCTCTAGCCTTATATCCATGAAGGCTCTTGATTAAGACATGAAGGCTCAACAAGTTAGACAGAAAAATCTGAAGAAGTCCGGAGGAGCACATTGGGCTGAAGACGTTGTAAAGATACAATAAGATGAGGAAATAGTTTAAAAATCTAAATAAAGCAAATTTTAATTAATATCATTTGCGTAAAATACTTGTCCCTCAATCTTCATTGTACCTACATTATGCTGCTGTAGAGCCGTTCGGTCTGATGTGACGTCGGCCTCAACTCACTATACACATGCACATTCTCAGGGACACATCGCGAACATCACTGTGTCAAATATTGAGCAACATAGCGATCACAGTAGGATTTACAAAGCGGATTCAAGCGTATCTAGAAGACATGTCTGGACCAACGATGGCTACAGATTATCAGTCATTCATCATTAGACTCCTCACAACCATCGGTCAGACTGGCTACGGAGCCAGCCAGCAACTCACACGAGGGACATTGTAGAGAGCTTGTCATCACATGTGCATAGCTACCAGTGATTTGACACCCGGATTGGAGACTTCGCCTGTCAGCTTGACTGTCGAGGTTTCGAAGCACACACACGGGATTTCGGGCTACCCACTATGTAGATAATCACCAGCAACACTGCTAGAGAGGCAGGTTCTAGTGCACACTTCGTCTATGTCGACTTTGTTTCTCGTATCCATACCATTTATTGAGATATAGCGTCACCACTGTAGCTTGTTGCTATGTTTTGGATTGTGAGCACCATTCCGAGATCTCGTTTAGCCTTACATTTGAATCATATATAGCCCGTCTAAAATCATGTAATATAGTAAAGCATAATTCCATCTTAAATATATAAGGTATGAACTTCATTAAGCATCGCACATCACTGTACTTCAAAGATATTGAGGCAGAGGCTATTAGAGCACATAATAGGAATAGTAAACAGCTAAATATGTTGTTTGCATGTTATATACCTCATTGACAATAGATAAGTAACACGCTTAAAACTCACGACGCTATAGTTACCGGTGAGAAGGAAAACATTAGGCAATCACGTGGTGTTGCTGAATGAGGTTGACCACCAGAAAGCCAGTTCACTGCATACAGGGACCGTCCCACCCGACGCCCGCACGCACACAACCACGCCCGCTACACCTCACAGTCTTCTCCATATCGAGTTGCAGCGAATTCACCGCATACGCACAGACATGTGGACTCACAAAGAGTGACGAGTTCGCGAGCTATATAAAAGACGTCCACTGAGGACAGAGACGAGAAAGTAAGTAGGAGCTGCTTATTTACTGAATTCAGACACCAGGGCCTATATTCCCAGTGAGCTACAGGAAAGACGAGTATACTCTGTCTTTGCACTCGTAGGACCTCTTATCGATACCGTGTTTATGGTCATGTAAATACATCTCAGTAGCTCTTATGAGCGCTATCACTAGGTGTCTTATAAGACATCTTTACTATTTCATATCCTTATCCAATACATCCATTAACATTTATCACATTGGTGATATGTACATAAATGATCGCAACCTCTCTCTCTCAGATTAATCTATTGAAATAACTTATATTACGATATAATTTCATGAGGATGCTGCACATTATAAAAGGAAGCCGGAGAGGAGAGCACGGAATAACATATATTTTTCAATCATGAGTTTTCGCCAAATCATTATATAACAATACTAAAGTAGGATTGTTAATAAATACATATTTGTCTTTAGAATATAAAATATGAAATTTAAAAACTTAAATTACGCGATTTATATTTTGAATTAATTTTATCTATTAATTAGGTTTATAAATTGTTGTTTGGATCGCTACTCTGAATGACTGTAACAGTAATAAAGTTAAAAGAATTTCGTTTTATTTCCATTGAATTAGTTGATAGAAAAGATTTTGTAATTCAAAACAAACAATTTGTTCATGAATAAGTCAACACTGAAAATTTTATTAAAATAAAATAATTCCCTGGTTTTTGGTAATTTTTTTTTTTTTGTCTGGGCACTTATCAGCCATCGTATTTTTCAACAGGACGCCCCTGAGATATTTAATATAAAAAAAAAAAAAAACCGCAAGATTTTCTTTCTAATCTTTACTTTTTGTATGTTTCGAAAAAAAAGAAAGAAAGATATGCTATTTAAATTCATTTATAAAGGAAGTCATTTTTCTGTACATAGAGTAATTAATTTTTTTTTTTTGATTTCTAAGAAGAAACTATAATTTTTTTGTGTTTTTGTTTTTAACTTTAATAACGTTTTTTTAAAGTTGTAAGTGAAATAAATCTTATTTAGAAAAAAATTATTTTCCTTTACATTTTGAGGCTAATTTAATTGTTTAAAATGTATTAAAAATAAATTACATGCGTAATATTATATTGATTTTTTTTAAATGATGCTCATTATCTTATTAATTTTCGACTTAGACAAAAATTTGACCTTAAAAAATTAATTTAAATCTTTTTAATTCGTTTTTAAAATGAAAATAAGTCAACATTTATGTGGTACCTAGTTTATCATTTATTCGTAGCTAAGGATTATCTCCCTTGAATGTGTGTCGAAAAACATCGATTAAAAACGACTACTATTATAAAATTTCATATAATATTAATTATATGAATTATATGATATACATTTCAAGTAAATATTTGTTTATCTAAAAGTTTATTTTTTTCTTCCTTTTCCATTAAGATAAAGAAGACAAACCAGACGAAAGAAAAGAATCTAAAGAAGTAAGTATTTTACCTTCCTTTGTCCTTTGTACAATGTACACATTATTAGATTTGACTAAACTTTTAGGAAGAGGCTATCCTGCCGGTCCTGGTCGAGTAGGAAAAAAAATCTGATTTTTGGCTTATTATGCCGGTACTCATAAATTTCAAAGGGCAAGTTTTGGATTTGCAGAGACTTATGCCTGAATATTCCGAGGCTTCTTTTTATATTTGATCATGAAAAAATCATGATAATCAAATTTACCGCTTTATCATTTCTTTTCTTATTTCCTTTTATTTATTTATTTTTAAAATTTATTTATTGCATTCATAATAAGAAAAATAACGGTATCAATATTTTTCCTTAAATTCGTGTTGTTATTTTTAACATTACTTGTATTCATAATTTTTTAAAATTACAGCGACTGTAAAATAAGCATAAAAGTAGGTTTGTCTCTATTTTACTAGGACACAGTGTCATTAACGGTATCTATATTTTATTTATTTAGAAGGATTTTTGTATCTTTATCCTTCACAAAATATTTTAGACATTATTTGCATTCATAATATAATAAAACATTTTTTAAAGCGACGGTAAAATAAGCATATTTGTTTATTTTACGAGAATAAACACGTGGAGAAAATAAATGTTTCTTGTAAATCCTAATATATCTTTTTGTTGTAATATATTATTTCTCATAGAATTTATATATATTACCATCGATAAATAAAATAAATACAATAAGAAAATATTAGGTATACCCATTTTGTCGATAAATCCGTGTTTTTACAACCCCCCCCCTCCCATTTGAAAAAAATACCAAAAATCAGGGAATTATCCAATTTTAATGAAATTTTTAGTGTTGATTTAGTTGAATGAATTTTATAATGTAACAGTTATTTTATTTCAAAACTTTCTCATTTTTTTCAGGTCACTTAACTTTGACCCCCCTTTTTAGGGGGGGGGCGTAATATATCGGTGGGATTTTATGTGACTGGTACTTTTTTCTACATAAATAAAAAGACAAAAGATCGAAGGTGTGAATAGAAGAAAAAAAACCTAATGGTAGTAAATAAGTACCGAAAATCGGAAAATAAAGTGAAAATAAAAACTAAAAAAAAAAATTTAATTGGCTATTATTTTATAAAAGAAAAAATATACATCATTATTTGTTCCGTTTAAAAAGTGTGGGGGGGGTAAATTTCCAATACAGTTTTCGACCAAAGAATATGGGTGATTGATACTAAAGTTAAGTAGTTATTAATAAAATATTTTTTTTAGAATCTATTAATATGACAATTTAAACTTAACATCATGCTGCTCATATTTCAAATGAATTTTATATATAATTTTCAAAGTTTTGATATAAAATAACTGATGCATCATAAAATTCATTCATTGATAAATCAATAATGAAATTTTCATTAAAATCAGATAATTCCCTGATTTTTGGTAATTTTTTTTCAATTGCGAATGTTACATTTATTTTGTAAACACGCCATCTTAAAACAGCGTTTCAGGCTATACGGGATCAAAATTGACTGAAAGAAATCGTTTTAAATGTATTAAAAGTAAATCACATATGTAATATTATTATTTTTTTTTTTTTACTGATGATCATTATGTTATTACTTTTCGACTTGGACAAAAAATTTACCTTAAATAAACAATTTAATTAATTTTAATTCGTTTTTGAAATGAAAAGAAGCTGAAATTTTGGGTATCCTAGAAAATATAATTATGGTTTTAAAATTTTATTTTTCCTGGGATAATGGTAAGTGCAAGTTTTTTTCAAGTGATTTTTTTATTTATCTATTGTCGCTAAGGAATACATTTGATTACAGTAATTTAATATTAAAAATTACAAATGATTCAGCTAATTCAATATAATTCTTAGATTCCATAAGAGATTAAAATGCTTTCACATATTTCAAAAATATTTAATCTTAAAAAAAGACTTTGTGACAAAGATTTTAAGAAATTATGCTTATTTTACTGTCGCTGTAGATATTTTTAAAAAAATTATGAATACAAATAACATCACAAATTTTTTGTGAAGGATACAAAAATGTTTAAATTAAAAATATATTGTTAATGACTGTATGTCCTCGTAAAATGGACAAAACTACAGTTATGCTTATTTAACTGTCACTGTAAATATTTTTTTAGAATTATGAATGTAAGGAATGTTAAAAATAACAACATTGACTTAATGAAAAATATAGATACGGTTAATTTTTTTATTATGCAAGAAATGAATTAGAAAATAAATAAATAAAAGGAAATAACAAAGGTAAATTTGATTATCATGAAATTAAAGAAATATAGATACAAAGTGTTCAAATCTTTTATAATGGACTAAAGATATCTGTTTAAAAATTATTAATAGAAACACTTGATGCCATAAAATGTAATTTGAAACCATATAACTGTGCAAATTAATAGAAATAATTACTTGAAACTATATATTCATGTATAAATTATTAGTATTATTTAGGAATAATTGAAACCATCTAACTGTATGCAAAATGTTTGTATTGGATAGGAATACTTGATATTATAAGTGTGTGCAAGAAACACTTTTTGTTGAGGGAGAATAAGAAGTTGTTATTGTATAAAAATATATTATATAAAATTATTTTTAAATCTCAAAATCCATACTTTTTTATTTTTACATAATCAGTTTCATATTATTATTATTAGCACCAATCACTCAAAGGTTTAGTTTTTCAAATGGCTGGGGTTGTAAATTCCTAGTTTTGCTCTTTTCTTTTTGGAATTAAGTATTTTCCTCTCTCAGTCAAATTTTT
The DNA here is from genome assembly GCA_023376005.1 of Doryteuthis pealeii. Classification (NCBI taxonomy): domain Eukaryota; kingdom Metazoa; phylum Mollusca; class Cephalopoda; order Myopsida; family Loliginidae; genus Doryteuthis; species Doryteuthis pealeii. The sequence continues at coordinate 90,552,038 of CM042151.1, forward strand.
TTTGCATGCCATGTTAATTTATGTTACTAACTTTTAAAATATATATTTCACCAACATTTCTAAACTACTATAGAATCTGGTGTCAAATTTAAAATTCCACCACAATCGAATATATCTTTTTTTGCCTTTTGACCACAGCATGATTTCAACCCCAGATTTTATATCTATTCATTTGTATGAATAATTTTCAGTTTTAATATTACATTGTGTTAATTTTCTAAGATGAGAAAGTATCATTATTATACACTGATGTCTCTGAGTTGCTCTCTATTACTGACCATCTTCATTAGCTAGATGCTCATATCAGAAAAATTTAAAAAAACAAAAACAACACTGACACATTGTCATTAATCAACTGTTCATTAAATGAAAGGTCTTGCTTAATATGAGTTTAGTGTATCAAGGACATTTGTAATGTTGTTTCCTCACCATCAGTGGTTATTAAGGAATGTTAAAAATCAAAACTGTCATATTAATTGCATTAAAGATGTGAATATTTCTGTCTGATGTGTAAAACAATTATCAGTGTGTGGTGAGTGATTAAAGTTTTGGAAAGAACTGATTCCTTATAACATATCATTCCTCCACCTGTTCTACATTGATTAATGAATGCAAAAAAAAAAAACTCTCATTCATTATTAAAGATAATATTGGTAATTTATGAGGAAGTATGTCCCAGTCCCCTGCCTCCGAAATTGCTGCCCGGTGAATTTTAAAATAATGACCCCAGCTATGTCGTCTCAGCGGTGTTACTTGAAAGAAAACAACCAACTTAGGGTGTTAAATGTATTTTAGGGGGGGTTCAGTTTGTCTTAATTCTTGTTTATTTATAGAAATTAGTCATAATTCTGGTTTATTTATCGTAATTTGTCATACAAAAGAAGAATTATGACAAAAAAAGAAAAATAAGAGGTAATTTATGAGTTTGTTTAATGTTTTTTTCTTTTGAATGGAAAACATTTTTTCAAGAAAATATTAATTTTTCTGCAAGTTTCATTGTGTTAAATATAGGCGGGGGGTAAATTTCACAGGATAAAATAGGTGGTACCTATTGTTTATCTATCTATCTATCTATCTATCTCAGTCTATTCAAAACTATCCATCTTCATATCTATCTATCTTATTAAATACTAAGATTTTCATTTATTACGATAAATTACGAGAAATAAACAAGAATTATGATATTGGTATCTGATGTTTAAAGCAATTATCAGTGTGTTGTGACCTCAGATTTGGCAAAAATTGACTGCAAATAAATCATTGATATCATGTTTTTTTTGTTTTTTTCATAATATGTTTTCTTTATTTGCAGGTATCAGTTGTAGAGGAGAATAACAAATTTTATATTTGAAATAAAGAAGAGAAAGCATTTTCTTGTGAAGTGTGTGGAGGAACATATTCCTTCAGATCAGTTTTAAAATGCAAACACAATCAGGAGAAAAAAAATTTCCTTGCAAAGTGTGTGGAGTAGAATATTCTGGCAGAACAGGTTTAAAAATCCACATGCGAAAACATACAGGAGAAAAACCATTTACTTGTGAAGTTTGTGAAGCAGCCTTTGCACACAATTCCAGTTTAAAAGTACACATGCGAACACATACAGGAGAAAAGCCATTTTCTTGTCAAGTGTGTGGATCAGCATTTTCAGAAGAATCAAGTTTAAAAGTCCACATTCGCAGACACACTGGAGAGAGACCATTTTCTTGCAAAGAGTGTGGAGCAGCATTTGTAGAGAGTTCAAAATTGAAAGGACACATGAAAATACACACTGGGGAAAACCATTTTCTTGTGAAGTGTGTGGATCAGCATTTTCCCAGAGAGCACATTTAAAAATCCACATGCAAACACACACAGGAGAGAAGCCATATTCATGTGAAGTGTGTGGATCAGCATTTACACAAATTGGAAGGTTAAAAGAGCACATGCGAAAACATACAGGAGAAGAGAAACCATTTTCTTGTGAAGTTTGTGGGTTACGATGTGAATATAAGTGCATTTTAAAAAGGCACATGCAAACACACTCTGGAGAGAAACCATTTTCTTGTCAAGTATGTGGATCAGCATTTAAACAAAGTTGTAGTTTAAAAGTCCACATGCGAACACATACAGGAGAGAAACCATTTCATTGTGAAGAGTGTGGAACAAGATTTTCTCAGAAAGCAGGTTTAAATGCCCACATGCTTAAACATACTGGCGAGAAGCCATTTTCTTGTAAAATATGTGCAGAAGCATTTTCACAAAAATCAGGTTTGAAAGTCCACATGCTTAAACATATTGGCGAGAAACCATTTTCTTGTGAAGCAAGTGGTGCAGCATTCTTAGCAACATCAGAATTAAATGTCCAAATGCAAAGTCACACAGGAGAAGGACCATTCTTTTGTGAAGTGTGTAGTAAACCTTTTTCCTATAGATCAGCTTTGAAAGCCCACATACGAATACATACAGGAGAGAAACCATTTTCTTGTGAAGTATGTGGAACAGCATTCTCATGGAAATCAGCTTTGAGAGGCCACATGCGAGTGCACACAGGAGAGAGACCATTTTCTTGTGATGTGTGTGGATTAACATTTTCATGGAGATCAGCTTTACAATTCCACATGCGAAAACATACTGGAGAAGAGAAAACATTTTCTTCTGAAGTGCATGCAGAAGAATTTTCTGAGTATTCAAATTGAACTAAAACACACACGCACACACACAAAAAACAACACAGAGAGAGAAACCATTTTTTTTGTGCATGTGGATCAGCATTTTCAGTTTTATTTTTGTCAAATTTTTTGACCAGCCTTTGCACAAAGTTCCACTTTAAATGCACATATGCTGACACATAAAGGAGAGAAACCATTTTCTTGTCAAATATTTGGAGCACAATTTTAAGAGAATCATGCTTTAAGAAAGTACATGTTAATACACACAGGTGGGAAACTTCACTCTGACTTAAGCTAAGCCCTTTCCCACTGGTACCAAGCACATGATATCCTAAACAAATCAGGGTCAATAAGGCGTCAAACTACTGGTTATTTTCCATGACTCTTTTAATGAATTACCACTTAACTTTTGAATTCAAATATTTTAACACTTACAAAATGGAAAGGCTATTATCCATTATGGTAAAATACCTTATTATTATTATTATTATTATTTCACTCCTTGTGAGTTATTCACACAAGCATAAGCTGATGGTTGTTCACAGGAGTGAGTGACAACAAGTCTCCTCAGAGAATAGATATTCGCAAAAAACTGCTTAAAAATAAGGAGATTGTTTTTTAGCATCTGAGGTAGAGTGCAACACCTGCCATCAGTTCCTCACTTTACCACACAGACCCGTGTGCTACTTATGCTGAGTTGCCGAACCAGAATCCTAGTGATTCCCAGGAGAGAGAGAGAGAGATAAAATTCATAACTGTCTATATATTTACTTGCTTCTCAATTTTGAAGCTGTAACATATTCCAGTAATTATCTAAAATTACATCTGTTTTTTCTTCCTCTTTTGAAAAATAAAATTACTAATTATTCTCCTTTTCAAGATAATATAAGTGTTGTTTATTCCTTTGTCTACTCTTAGTTACCACCAATTTTTCCTGTGAAATTTACCCCCCCCCCCTTATATTTAACACAATGAAACTTGCATAAAGGTTAATATTATCTTGAAAATATTTTGTCCATTCAAGAGAAGAAACATTAAAAAATCTCATGATGATTTAAAAAATAAATTTTCAGCTTATGGAAATAATGAAAATTATGAACGAAAACAATGTTTACATTTGCGCACCATTAAATCAATTGAAATTTAACATAGTCAAAAGCAAGTTACAACTAGTGCCTTTTAAAAAAATTCTATGAAAAATTCAATTAATAGTCCAATTTTCACAATTTTTCCATATTTGCTTACCTTTTAATGAAAATATGTTTGAAATAGGTTTTTCCTAAAATATATTAGGAGAAATATTTTTTTACATGGTCTACCCCCCCCATTTTATTTTATGAAATATGAAGAAATGAATCCGACAAAAAATGATTTTTACTTTATTTTCTATAAAGATAAGAGTCTGAATAATCATATCAGAAGATTTTTATAAGTTTCTATATGGGAGTTTTTTTTAGTAAAAGAAGCGTGAATACAGAATTCTACTAAAAAATATCGATAAAGAAACTTGTAAAAAAAAAAATGGACTGTCTTACTTATTTTTTCAAGATAACGGTGAGTAATTTTTCCCAAATCGGATAATTTGATCTTCGAATTAATGTTTTTCTTTGTAACAACTCTTTATGTTCATTTTTTTTTTAGAGAGATTTTTTTTTTAAAGTTCAAAAATATTTACTTTTTTCCTTCAATATAGCCTAAACTGATCAAGTTTAGTATTTTGGTGGTACCTAACTCTCACCTTATATTTTCTTATTCCACACTATAGCTAAGTCAACAGGTTATGGGACCAGCAGAAAAGGAATGGAAATAGTGGGTATTCTGCCTTGGCTGTGTAGTTTAAACGATAGCTTTAACCAAGTGGTCTATGAAAACAATAAACAATTAAATGAAAACAACAAAAACGAAGGAAAAACTGAAGACAATAGAATCAACAAGAATGATTTATATATTGATGAACAACGTGAAACACAAACAAACAATTTTACAAGGTGATAAAAAAAAGTTCAAAGTTCTCAACAGACCATTACAAAGGAGGTAAAAAAAAGTATTGCATTCTGTAGAGATTTGGGGATGCGTCTGTTCGCTTTGGGTTTTGTGGAAGAGATATCTTTGACTTGATGCAAAAAAAGTTTTTTCTTTGATTCAATTAGTTTTTTTTATTCACTTAAAAATTTAATAGTGAATTTTAAATGTCTGAAAGGTGCCATGTTCTACTCAATATATTCTGTTTTGCTTGACTGCGTAGCTTGACATAGCTTTAACCAAACGGTCTCAGATAACAATAAAGGATTAAATGAGGCGACAATATAAAACTGAGGATGATAGAATGAACAAGAACGATATATATATTGATGAATAATGTGAAACACAAACAAACAATTTTACAAGGTGATAAAAAAGGGAAAAAATTCAAAGTTCTCAACAGACCGTTACGAAGAGGTAAAAAAAAGTATTGTGTTCTGCAGAGATTGGGGATGCATCCTCTTTAGGATTTGTAGAAGAGATTGCTAATTGTTCGAAAGGTGCAGGAAAGGGTGGGGGTGGTGGTTATGTGATCTCTGTCACATAGGCTAGATGTGAGGTGTGCTTGTATTTCATGTCTGGCCCAATTAATACTGGGTTGCAGTTAATATTAGAAGAAATAAGTCAGTCACAGAGATGGGTTAATGTTGGTTGGTTTGGTTTATTAATTTTAACGGCATATCAACCCGTCCAGGGTTATATCATGCCTAGCGGTTGGGTTGTTATACATATTGTGTATTCATATATATACATTTAGTAATTGGTTTTAACAATGTGTTAGCATTATTGGGAATCATACTCTATGACATTGATTTGTTTCATGTCTATATTCTATGGTATAATTTTATTTCCCTCAAAAAGGAGAAAATATCCTCTATGTTAACATTTTCAAATAGGTCCTTCATATTGTTTGCTTTAAAATAATGTTTTCTGATGTGAGCAAAAATCTGCATTCCATCATTAAGTGTTTGACTGTCAGGGGTGTTTGACATGTTTCACATTGTGGTTGTTGTTCTTGTTTGAGTATATAAGAGTGTGTTAGTTTTGTATGACCAATGCATAATCGGGACATAATGACTTGTTCCTTTCTAGACTTCCTTAAAGTTGGTCTGCAGCCTCCCAAAGTTGGTTTGATTAGGAAGAGTTTGTTGTGGATACAGTTATTCCAGTGTTGCTGCCATTTTGTATGAAGGAATCTATTAATTTTAGGTTTCAAATCAGTATATGGTATCTGGAACTTGTCAGGGATTAAATCTAGAGCCGATTTAGCTGCAGAGTCAGCTCTTTCATTCCCCCTCACTCCTATATGACTTGGTATCCAGCATATAATAATCTCCTTAGAGTTAGACATTGAGTCTAATCTATTCAGGAGCTTAATGATGAGAGGGTCTTCCAGTTTTTTATTTCTTAATGATAGTAGGACTGAGAGCGAGTCTGAAAAGATGATATATTTTGTGTGTTTATTTTTAGAGATGATGTCAAAAGTAAGTAGGTGTGTATGTAGGTGTAGATGGGGAAGGGTGTTTGTAAGAATGTATGTACTAGAACAGTAAGAGCAGGTTACAATTTGATGGAGACGAGACCAAATATGAAATTTGGGAAACAAAGCTCTTAGATACCTCGCAAGCTCGGTTTAAAAGGTGCCATTTTAGGAAAAACCTGAACGGAGATGAAACTGATAGAGAAAGAAATGAAGAAGCCTATGCCAAATTAATACAATTCCTGGATGACAGAAGCCTTGGATAATGGAAGAAAAGCTTTGAGGATATTGCATGAACATTATGCAGGCAATGGTAATCCGAGAATTATTTCACTTTATACCAAACTAATGTCACTTAAAAAGGAACCAAATGAAAGTGTGACAGATTATATTAGGGATACCCATATTTTCGTCATCTTTTCATTTTAAAAACGAATTAAAATTAATTAAATCGATTATTGAAGGTCAAATCTTTGTCTACGTCAAAAAGTAGTAAAAAAAAAAATATTACACATGTAATTTATTTTTGATACATTTAAAACAATTTTTTCGGTCAGTTTTGCTCTAATATGGCCGTAAACTCTGTCTAAAGATGACTTAAAAACCATGTTTACAAAATAAATGTAACCCTCCTGATTGAAAAAAATTTACCAAAAATCAGATTTTAATGAAATTTTCAGTGTTGATTTATCAATGAATGAATTTTATAATGCATCAGTTATTTTATTTCAAAACTTTCTAATTTAATTAGGTATTTCTGCTATGATAAATTCATGTTTAAAATTCATTTAAAATATGAATATAGCCATACCCAAATTTGTCGGCTGCTAGCTTTTTAAAAACAAATTAAAATTATGCAGTTTATTTTTAAAAGATTTAAAACTATTTGTTTTGGTCAATTTTGATGCAATCTGCCTTTTTGGCTTTTTACAATGGTTTTACGCGCTTGTTTACAATTTTAACATAACATTTGGGATGGAAAAATGTTTTACCAAAAATCAGGTAATTATCTGATTTTAATGAAATTTTCAGTATTGATTTATCAATTAATGAATTTTATGATGCATCAGTTATTTCATTTCAAAACTTTAATTTAGTATTTTTGCTATGAAAAATTAATATATAAAATTCATTTAAAATGTGAAAAGCCTGATGTTTAAGTTTAAAATGTTATATTTTTAGATTCTAAAAATAAATATCTACTTAATGCAAACCTTATTTTTTTCGAAAAAAAAGTATACGTTTTGAAGAAAAACTCTATTGAAAATGTACCCCCCCCCTTTTTAAGCAGAAAAATATCGATGTATAATTTTTTCTTTTATAAAATAATAGCCAATTAAATAATTATGAAATGAGTAAAAAAGAAATCTCCAAAAAATTAATTATTTATTATTTTTTTACATTTTATTTTTCGATTTTCGGTACTTATTTTCTCATAGAAAAGCCACCGTAAATTTTTTTTTTCTATTCATAACTTCGGTATTTTATCTCTTTATTTACTACTGTAATTAGAAAACGGAAAGACCAACTTGAAAAAAATGTTACGCCCCCAACAAAAGGGGGGGGGGGGTAAAAAATAGTGACCTGAAAAAAATGAGAAAGTTTGGAAATAAATAAGTAATGCATTATAAAGAGCATTCATTGATACATAAGTAAGTAAAGTCGAAAAGTTATCATAATTCCGATACCATTCCTTTTTGTACAGATTGTTTCCGCTAGGGGGAATCGAACTAAAGTGGTTTTAGCCGAAAATGAGCTAATTAGTCTCATTTTGGGTATCACTAGAATATTAAATGTCATATTATTCAATTCTAAAAACATTTTTTTAATAATTACTTTAAAATCTTTTAAACAGGGCCGGGGGTAAATTTGTTTTGTAAAAACAAGGATTTTTCAGTGTTATCAATATTTTTTTTTATTATTGATATCTCTAAGAAGAAAGTAAGTCTTCGTTATTTTCTAACATTTTGAGGCTAATTTAATTGTTTAAAATATATTAAAAATAAATTATGTGTGATATTATTTTGATTTTTTAATGATACCCCTTATATTACTACTTTTCAAATTAGACAAAAATTTAACCTTAAAAAATGAATTTAAATAATTTTAATTCGTTTTTAAAATATAAATGAGTCAATATTTTTGCAGTACCTAATTTATCATTTATCCGTAGCTAAGGATTATCTCCCTTGAATGTGTTTCGAAAAACATCGATTAAAAACGATTACTATTTTTAAATTTCATTTGATAAGAAAATATTAGTTTATCTAAAAGTTTAATCTATCCCCCTTTTTCTTAATTTTCTATTATAATGAAGAAGACAAACAATACGGAAGAAAAGAAGAAAAAAACAAGTAAGTATTTTACCTTCCTTTGTCCTTTGTAAACATTATTAGATTTGACTGAACTTTTACGAGAACGTTTTATTTTTTAAAAGATTTCCTTTATGATGTCATAAAGACTTTTTTTTAAAGATTAGATATTTTTGAAATATGGAGAAATATTTTGATCTCTTATGGAATCGAAGAATTATATTGAATTAGCTGAATCTTTTTTGTAAATTAATGTAATCAATAAGCTCCTTCGCCACAAAAATTTTTTTTTTTCAATTACTCGAAAAAACTTGCGCTTACAATTATCGCAGGAAAAATAAAATACAGAATTTTAAAACCATAATTATAGTTTCTTATTGTGTTTATTTTATTTATTCATTGTGATATATATCAATTCTATGAGAAATAATATATTAAAACAAAAACACATTACGATTTACAAGAAACATTTATTTATATCCTCGTATTTATTCCCACATTATTCAAATGTTTATATGAAGCAGAGATTTATTCTTTATTAATTCTATTTTAATAGAAGTTAAAATTAACTTTTCTCTTTATGTAGGGATACATTTAATGTTATTGATATCAACTATTATTCAAGAGAAAGTAAAATTTACACAAATTAAACATGAAAAATAAATAAATGAATGACTATAAAAAAAGATAGTATTAGGTATCATCAAAGATCGTAAGGGGAGATAATTGTTTTTTTAAATTTTGTAATTTTCAAACAATTACCAAAATCAGGAAATTGTGCGTGTTTTATTAAATTTTCAGCATTTTATTAATTAATTTAAGAAATAGCTTATTTTATTTGAAAAATAAATAAAAGAAAGAAAAACAAACTTGATAAAATGTTTTTTTTATCAATTCGGATTGTTTATTTGAATAAAAAAACAAAACAACAACAACAAAAAAACAGTCCCTAATTTTTACATTTCTAGAAAGATCAAATCCTGAAGTCCAGATAAAAAAAAAAGATAAAATTAGATTAAAAAATCATGACCCTAAAAAAAGGTCACGTAAAAATTTAAAAGTTACTTTTTTAATGCTCAAACAATATTTTTTGTAGCATACGTTTCTTTTTTTAAAAAAACAATATTTTTCTTTGAATTGATGAAAAAAAAAAAAAAAAAAAAAAAAATCATTTCCACCGATCTAAGTGAATTTTAAATGTCTGTAATGTGCCATGATGCACTTAATATTTTCACCATAGATAAATCTTTATGTAATATCTCTTAAAACGTTACTTCAATTTTGCGCAACATATTTTCCAAGATTTTTATATATTTAAAAATTTGTTTCTAACGATGTTTTTGCGTTTAAGGATCATCAGACATGTTAAAAAGTTATCTCTCCTGATGACATGGACTGATGAAATATACAGTATAATTTTACAGTATGGGCTACCATAGATTTTCACTTATTTATATGAAAAAAATCTAGTCTATTTGTGTTGATTTTTACACATTTATTTCCCTTACATCAATGTTCATTCATGTACCTTGATATTATCATTTCATTTTTTATCAAGAGGTTTTATTTTTATTTGAATAAAAACCATGGAAATTGTTTACGATTTCTTTTTTCTTTTTATCTCCTATGGACATGTAAATACAATAAAATTTCATTAAAACAAGATAGGTGTAAAAAAAAAGTAATAACATTAAAATTAATTATTCAAACTTGTATACATAGGGATCAATAAATTCACATACTTGTTAATAAGGGGGATCACTGGAAATGTTTTCTTTTAGTCGACAAAAATAAACTAATAATCCGATTTTATTAAAATTTTTTAGTATATGAAGTAGTAAAAGAAGAGCTTTTATTTTAAATTAATGTTTGCTCAACTTTAAAAAGGCTAAGCATTAATGATACCCCATATAGTGAACCATAATTTTCTTCATAATTTTTGACATGTATAGGGATTGGCCCCTATATTTTTACAGCATGTGGAATTGACCGAATTAAAATAATTAAGTTATCTTAAACAACTAGTTTTACAATTGTATGTCATGAGTTTAGAATTAGGTAAACAAAAGAGAATTGAATGAATATTAGTTTAGAAATATTTTTAGAAACAATAGAAACATTCATCCGATAATTTATGTCACCAGAATTCCACAGATACCAAAATTATTCGATATTGCTTCATTGCAAATCACCTGATATTTGAGGAATATTTTAGCTTAATGATCACGTAGACAATGACAATAGGAAAATTATAAAAAGGCCCATAGAGCTGAAAAACAAGAGAGACAGTGGGAGCTTATGCTCTTTCCGACTTGACAGAGTTGGAGCTCATGCTCCTAACTCGACAGTAGGAGGAAAAGTTCTCCCCCAACATTGACACAATGGGGAGAAGCCGCTGCCCGAAAACACAAAAGGATATATCAGGTTGGTCTCGTATTTTCGTTTCCAATTCTCTCTCTCACTCACCAAACTTGGTCACTACACATGTAAGATGTTACTGCTGTTGACATGTATGTTTACTCTTCCCCACATTCTTTACATGTGCCATATTTACCAATAATTTTATGCTGTCATTTTATTTTTTATGTTAATGTTTTTATACAATTTCAATCTTTTGATAAAGTATAGAAGATTTCAAGTTACACTTTTTATTCATGATGTTGCTTGCATTTTCTCTACCTTTCCTTCACACTCATTTCCAAGGATTTATGCCAAACCGCATCTAATGGTGAGGTTCCAATTTTGAAGTTCTGAAGAGTGAGGAGTACCCCTTAATAGCCATTGATCCCAGGCTCACCTTTACCTGGAATGGTAGTACCTGTTTGGGTCCCATGTATGAGTTAAATATATCTGTTTGCAAATTAATTAACCTTATTTCTTCCAGTTTATTGATTCACATGAGGTTGAGGAAAATTATTTATACCAATTTATTAATACTCATGCAGTTAATGAGCATAGCCTACAAATTATGGCTGTAGTGTACTAAAATTTAAATAACGTTATGGTAAATGGGCTGTGTTAAATCAGTCGGTAGAGCATTCGGCTAGAAACCACAAGGTTCATAGTTCGATACCGGCCCTCACCAACTCAGCATATGAGTAGCACAAGGAGCTGATGGTAGGTGTGGTGCTCCACCTCAGACGCAGAAACAATCTCCTTAGTCTATCCCCTTTTCACTAGCGCTAGACTATCTCGCTGTATGGCTCATACCGACATCAAGCCGCCCCGACGACTTTACTTTACTTTACTTTTTATGGTAAATGATAAGTTACCATTAACCGTTGAAGTGATTGACAACAAATTCACCTTTCACTGACTTAGCCGTAGATTTCTCATTGGCTAAGGGAAGAGCATTTGAAGAGAACTGAATTAGATTTTGGTGGTTAGTTGAAAGGGTCAGTCATCTGTCCCACGTAAGCTATCTTCTCACCACACAGTTAAACCCTTTTGGCTTCAGTTTTAACAAAGATGTCTTTGAAAAATAAAAAGTCTTGCTTCATTATTAAAAACAAAGAGGATGAGCACAGACAACCAAACCCAACAGAAAGAAGCTGTATTGACCAGAGGAAGAAACCACCCTAAAAGAAGATGGCCAGTCACCTAAATAGAACCGTCCTACTCCCTTTCCTCTCTTATTTACCCAACAGATGATGGGTATATGATGTTATTGAATTCTAATAGAATTAGAAGTTGTTATAGTATAAAAATATATTAAAATTATTTAAAAAATCTAAAAATCCTATACTTTTTTATTTTTACATAATCGGTTTCATGTTACTGTTATTAACACCAATCACTCTCTCTCTCTCTCTCTCTCTCTCTCTCTCTCTTCTCAGCCATTATATACCCAACAGATAATGGGTATATAACATTATTGATACACATGAAGTTATTTCATCTCATTTATTGATACAAAAGAAGTTAATGAAAATGAAAAATAAAATAATTTCTACCAATATATTGATGCACATTGAATGAAAATGATTTCTACCAGTTTTTAAAACCAAACTAAACAAATAATTTACCTACAACCTATTTGCTTAAAAATCTTATATACAAAAGGACAGAATTTGGCATTTGCTGACCTGCAGAGGTTGTTGTGAATGAAAGGTAGAAGAAATGGAAGGGACATTATAGATACAAAATGTTCAAATATTTTATAATGGGTCAAAAAGATCTAAAAAAAAGTTTAGAAATTATTAATATTCACTAGTAATACTTGATGCTATATAACTGTAATTTGAAACCATATAAGTATACAAATAGAAACAATTACTTGAAACTATATAATCATGTATTACTGTATGCAAATTATTTGTATTGGATAGGAATACTTGATATTATAACTCTGTGCAGAAAAAAAAATTTTTGAGGAAGAATAAGAAGTTGTTATTCTATGTAAATATGTAAAATTGTTTTGAAAATCTCACTTTTTTATTTTTACATAATCAGTTTCATATTATTATTATTATTATTATTATTATTATTATTATTATCAGCAATCACTCAAAGGTTTAGTTCTTCAAATGGCTTGAGTTGTAAATTCCTAGTTTTTCTCTTTTCTTTTTGGAATTAAGTATTTTCCTCTCTCAGTCAAATTTTTTTTGCGTGCCATGTTAATTTATGTTACTAACTTTTAAAATATATATTTCACCAAAATTTCTAAACTACTATAGAATCTTGTGTCAAATTTAAAATTCCACCACAATCGAATATATCTTTTTTTGCCTTTTGACCACAGCATGATTTCAACCCCAGATTTTATATCTATTCATTTGTATGAATAATTTTCAGTTTTAATCTTACATTGTGTTCATTTTCTAAGATGAGAAAGTATCATTATTATACACTGATGTCTCTGAGTTGCTCTCTATTACTGACCATCTTCATTAGCTAGATGCTCATATCAGAAAAATTAAAAAAACAAAAACAACACTGACACATTGTCATTAATCAACTGTTCATTAAATGAAATATCTTGCTGAATATGAGCTTAGTGTATCAAGGACATTTGTAATGTTATTTCCTCACCATTGATGGTTAAGGAAAGTTAAAAAATCAAAGTGCCACATTGATTGGATTAAAGATGTGGATATTTGTGTCTGATGTGTAAAACAATTATCAGCGTGTGGTGAGTGATTAAGTTTTGGAAAGAACTGATTCCTTACAACATATCATTCCTCCCCAACATTGATTATTATTAACGAATACAAAAAAATCAAAATATCTCATTCCTTAAACTAAAGATAATATTGGTATCTGATGTATAAAGCAATCATTATTGTATGGTGAGTGACCTCAGATTTGGCAAAAACTGATTGCAAATAAATCATTACTATCATTTTTTTTTTTTTTTTTTGCAGGTATCAGTCATAGAGGAGAATAACAAAATTTACATTTGAAATAAAGGAGAGAAAGCATTTTATTGTGAAGTGTGTGGAACAGCATATTCATTCAGATCAGTTTTAAAATGCAAACACAATCAGGAGAAAAAAAATTTTCATGTGAAGTGTGTGGAGTAGAATATTCCGGCAGATCGGGTTTAAAAGTTCACATGCGAACTCATACAGGAGAAAAACCATTTTCATGTGAAGTTTGCGAATCAGCATTTGCACAAAGTTCTAGTTTAAAAGCACACATGCGAAAACATACAGGAGAGAGGCCATTTTCTTGTCAAGTGTGTGGATCAGCATTTTCAGATGGCTCTGGTTTAAAAGTCCACATTCGCAGACACACTGGAGAGAGACCATTTTCTTGTGAAGAATGTGGAGCAGCATTTGCAGAGAGTTCAAAATTGAAAGGACACATGAAAACACACACTGGAGAGAAACCATTTTCTTGTGATGTGTGTGGATCAGCATTTTCCCAGAGAGCACATTTAAAAATTCACATGCAAACACACACAGGAGAGAAGCCATATTCATGTGAAGTGTGTGGATCAGCATTTACACAAATTGGAAGGTTAAAAGAGCACATGCGAAAACATACAGGAGAAGAGAAACCATTTTCTTGTGAAATTTGTGGGCTAACATGTGAATATGAATGCATTTTAAAAAGGCACATGCAAACACACTCTGGAGAGAAACCATTTTCTTGTGAAGTGTGTGGATCAGCATTTAAACGAAGTTGCAATTTAAAAGTCCATATGTATAAACATACAGGAGAGAAACCATTTTCTTGTGAAGTGTGTGGAACAGCATTTTCAGCAAGCTCAGGTTTAAAATCCCACATGCGAACACACACAGGTGAAAAACCATTTCTTTGTGATGTATGTGAAGCAGCCTTTTCACAGAAAGCAGCTTTAATAGTCCACATGCGAACACATACAGGAGAGAAACCATTTTCTTGTGAAGTGTGTGCAGCAACATTTTCACAGAAATCAGGTTTAAATGTCCACATGCGAGCCCACACAGGAGAGAAACCATTTTCATGTGAATTGTGTGAAGCTGCTTATTCAGTCAGATCTGCTTTAAAAGTCCACATGCTTAAACATACTGGTGAGAAATCTGTTTCTCGTAAAGTGAGTGATGCAGTATTTTTACCGAAATCAGAATTAAATGTTCAAATTCGAGCTCACACAATAGAGAGACCATTTTTTTGTGAAGTGTGTAGGGCAACATTTTCCCATAGATCAGCTTTAGAAGACCACATACGAATACATACAGGAGAGAAACCATTTTCTTGTGAAGTGTGTGAAACAGCATTTTCAAAGAGATCAACGTTAAAAGTGCACATGCGAACACACACAGGAGAAAAACCATTTTGTTGTCAAGTGTGTGAAGCAGCATTTTCAGTCAGATCAGCTTTAAAGGTTCACATGCGAAAACATACAGGGGAGAAACCATTTTCTTGTGAAGTGTGTGGAGCAGCATTTTCAGGGAGAACAGCTTTGAAAGTCCACATGCGAGTGCACACAGGAGAGAAACCATTTTCTTGTGAAGTGTGTGGATCAGCATATTCTGTCAGGTCAAATTTAAAAGTCCACATGCAAACACATACAGGAGAGACACCATTTTCTTGTGAAGTGTGTGAAGCAACATTTTCTAAAAGATCACATTTAAATGTCCACATGCGAGCACACACTGGAGAGAAACCATTTTCTTGTGAAGTGTGTGAAGCAGTATATTCTATAAAATCTGCTTTAAAATTCCACATGCGAACACATACAAGAGAGAAATCATTTTCTTCTGAAGTATGTTCACAAAGTTCCAATTTAAAAGTACATATGATAAAACATACAGGAAAAAAAAACAATTTCTCATGAAGTGCATGGAGCAGAATTTTCTGAATGTTCAAATTGAGAGAATAACTCAAATACACATAGGAGAGAAACCATTTTTTTCATGTGTGTGGATCAGCATTTGCTGAGATATCAACTTTCAGTATCCACATGTTAATACTCACGGGAGAAAAATCATTTTCGCGACAGATGTTTTGATCAGCCTTTGCACAAAGTTCCACTTTAAATGTGCACATGCTAATAAATACAGTAGAGAAAGTATTTTCTTTTCAAGTATTTGGATTAGCATTCTAAGAGAACCGTGCTTTAAGAAAGTACATGTTAACACACAGAAAAGGGAAACTTCACTCTGACTTAAGCTAAGCCTTTTCCCACTGATGCCAATCACATGATATCCTAAACAATTCAGAACATCGCATACATGCTTTAATAAAATACATAAGAACACACAGAAAAGGGAAACTTCACTCTGACTTAAGCTAAGTCTTTTTCCACTGATACCAATCACATGATATCCTAGACAATTCGTAGCATTACACACAGGTCAATAAAGGCTCAAACTACTAATTATTTTCTATGATTCTTTTAATGAATTAACAGATAATAAATACAGGAGTGAAAATATTTTCTTTCGAAGTATTTGGATTAGTATTGTAAGAGAATCATTCTTTAAGAAAGTACATGTTAACACACACAGGAGGGAAACTTCCCTTTGACTTAAATGTCCTAAACAACTTGGAGTATTACATATGGGTCAATAAGGGATCAAACTACTGGTTATTTTCCATGACTCTTTTAATGAATTACCACTTAACTTTTGAATTCAAATATTTTAACACTTACAAAATGCAAAGACTATTATCCATTATGTAACATTCCTTACTCTCATCATATTCAAATTTATGTCTATGACATTCTTTTTACTTGCTTCTCAATTTTGAAGCATCCACAATTTACATGAATCAGAGATCTATCTAATTCTAAAATATTCTAATTTATTATTAAAACCTTATAATATGCTTTTTATGGTAGGCCACATACTATAAGAGAGATGATTTTGTAGGCCACATACTATAATGGTACCCTGTTTTGATTTTATCACAAACATTTACATAACGTTCTGTATTACAGAATTGGTAATTTCTTACTTTTGTGTACAGGAGTGAAAGTATTTTCTTTTCTAGTATTTGGATTAGCATTCTAAGAGAATCATGCTTTAAGAAAGCACATAACACACAGAGGAGGGAAACTTCACTTTGACTTTAAGCTAAGCCCATCCATCCACCAATCCCAATCACATGGTATCCTAAAAAAATAAGAGCATTACGTACAGATCAATAAGGGGTCAAACTACATAAAACAGTTGAGTGACCAAAGAAAGAACTGGTTCCTGGTAACATCATTTCTTCATCATCAGAAAGTCAAAAAGATTAAAGTTCCACATTTGCATTTAGATGATATTTGGTCATCATCTCAAAGAATAATTAATCTTTAAGACTTTATTTTTTTCTTGCTTTTTTGGATTCAATTATTCTTAATGGAGATTCGGTATCTCTCTGCCTGTATCTGAATCTACATCACTGCTTACATCATAATACCCTCAGCAACTGTGTAAGTTTATCAATGAGTATTTAATCTATAGTCAAAATCATTAATATTTAGAATAAATCTTATTTATTCTTATTAATGATTATTTTTATAATATTATATAATTCTTTATTAATAATATCACTATGAAAATCTGAGTTAGATTTGCCTCAAAACAGCCCATCTCATTTGAGCATTTAAAATCCTGAAAAATCCTTGTAAGAAACACAAAAAGATTAAAGTTTCACATTCACATTTAGAAAATATTTAGTCATCATCAGAAAGAATAATTAATCGTAAGTCTTTATTTTTTTCACTTGCATTTATGGATTGAATGATTATTAATTTTCTTGGTAAAATGAAAATCTTAAAATTGATTAAATTATCATTGATATGACTTTCTTCTTGGTAATGTTATTTTTTGGGGAAAATAGTTTAATAATAATATGAAACTGTTAGGATCAGTCTTGATAAAAAATATATAGAGTTGCTTCCCTTGATGAGTAGGGGGAAGTTGCCTCCCATGACAGGTATTGTGGGAGCTATGACCAGAAATAGGACTTCATCCATGACACATGTATTAGTACATGAGATAACATTTCTTTATTCTGCATTAAATAAAACCTTAATTTCCAACACTCAGGTCTTACATGTTCATTCAGTTCTCCATATTTATTTCTATTTTGCTTAAACTCCTGTAACACATGTTCAGTGTATGGATGAACATTTTAACAATTCAAGTTTTAAAAATCTATGTAGAAACACATAAAAGTGACATTCAACATATGTTAAGTACATTTATATGGGTAATTCCATGTCAAATCATCCAGAAAAAAAAAGTAAAATTGAGCAACAGAGCCTCATATCAAGGAGAATAAAGTTCATGATTAAGACACCATTGAAATGGGATGAGTAAGAAAAAAATCTTTGATTAGAAGAAGATAATTCCATTGTTTTGTCCTTAAATTCCCCTCTGCTTTTAGGGTCAAAAGAAAGGGATTACCCACTTCTTTTAATCAGAATTTTTTTTGGTTTGGTCGTTGGTTTTGAAGACTATCCCAATGCAATTGTAAAGAAAAATAAGGTAACTATGGTGTTGTTTGTTAACCTTTGATTCATTCTTAATATTTCGAGATCAAAATTTATTCGACAGAAGATTTCTGAAAATCTGGAGTTGTTGTTAGGGACCATTCATTCTGTTTTGTTTCTTATATGTTCCAAATTCTCTGCATGTGTATATGTTTGAGTCTCTGTGTGTCTGTATTTATGTGTAGGTGTGTGTTTATGTGTGTGTGTCTGTCCAAATGATTTTTTCTTACTCATACCATTTATATGGTGTCTTAGAATTCGTCTATCCAATTTCCTAATGCCAAGTGTTCATCTAGTCATCCACAAAGATGACGTCATAGGCCTATTTTACAAAATCAAATCAGCCCCATGATTGAAAAAAATTTACTAAAAATCAGGGAATATTCCGATTTTAATGAAATTTTCAGTGTTGATTTATCAATGAATGACTTTTCTAATGCATCAGTTATTTTATATTAACACTTTCTGATTTTTTTCAGGTCACTTAAATTTGACCTATCCCCTTATTTTAGGGGTGCAAAATATTGGTTGGATCATATAATATTGAAACTAATTACAGTATAAATAAAATGATAAAAGATTGAAAGTTTGGATAGAAGAAAACATTTTTATTTCAAAATAATTACTGAAAATCGGAAAATTAAATGTAAAAAAAAAAAGAAAAAATTTTTTTTTGTGATTTTTTTTTGTTATCCTGTTGATTATGAAATATAATTTAATTGAGATTATCAGTGAAAAATTATGCATCGATATTTGTTCTGTCTAAAAGAGTGGTGGCCTCACTTTTCAATTGAGTTTTCTACAAAAATTATTAGATAATAATACTAAAGCAGGCATGTTATTAAATGAATATTTGTTTTGAGAATCTAAAAATTTTGGTATATCCACATCAAATCAGTACATCTGAACATATTCGAAAATGCTGGAACCTAAGAATTTTTTCCTAATAGTTATTTGCTAAGCTTAGCTCAGATGCTGCACAGGGCCATATGTATGGGATGTCCAGTGAGAACTCACTATCAATGGCTAACTTAGCTCATTAATGATTACATCACATGAGGTGCCCAGTCCTCTAAATAGTTGAACAGAATGGTTCAATAATGGCGATAGTCATTGGCAGCTGTTGGTGAAGAGAGGTCTCTATCTGAGCACTTTGGCTTCCACTCCATTTCCATGCTTGCAATAAATTGTAATAAATTAAAACAGAATGTTGAAATAAGTAATAACAGAAATAAATGTTCTGTAATGAGAAAGGAAAGAGGACAAGACAAATATATTATGTTTAAAAGATGTTTATTACAGAGCGGTATGACAGGTTTGTTAAAACTTAAAGCATTTACTAGTCTTTGAGTTGCATACACATATATATAGTAACAAGTAAGACACTTATCTTTGTTGGGTTCTTTTAGGGTGAAGAATTCTGGTTATATATATTTACCAACCCCTCCGCACGAGCAGGATGCGACACAAGGTCAATTTCTTAAGCGGAGATTATCAGGTTTGAATTCAGAGTTTATCTTCTCAAAGACCGGTTGCCTAACCATGGTTAAAGAGCCCAGTCTGCCCTACTATTTACCCATAGCTGGAGGGAGAGTAGGATTAATACCTTTCCCAAGGGTATTAGTGCGAAGTGAAATGCAATTACCATGTCCAGGATTTGAACTCGGGGTGACGAGTCCATTTCTCAAGACTTTAACCATTACACCACACGCTTGCAAGAATTCTGATTATAGGCTCTTACATTGTTGTGTTTGCTGCTATGTTAATTCCCCCAAAGTTAGGGGGTAGTCTGTGGTCATTGTATTAATCAGCAGTCTCTGCTAAGGACTTTGGCTGTGTAGGGACTTCGTATCTCTCTTATCACCGGGGCTATTCGTCGGGACGTCCAGCTTCGTCCACTGCTATTACTGTTCTAAGGATTTTGGCCCCTGCTCATCCCACTTCCAGTACAGAATCAGAAGAAACCCATATTTTCCAAAGTAAAAGTAACAAGCCTTTGAAATCATTTGAAAATCACAGGTGAAAATCTCAATGTTATAAGTACAAGCGACCGTTGGAATCTCTCATGGTGTCTTCGGAATAAATGCATGTGTACATTGAGCTCTTCCTTCTTCCCCATCTACAGACATCGAGTCGACATTTATGCTTCTTAGTGGCCGAACCACTTCAGCCAACAGGGGTGACAGTAGTCTGACTCACTATCAGGAGGTTGCGAATTCAATCTCTGTAGTCTCTTACTACAGCTTTTATTAAACTAAAAGAAACTCAGCTACAAAATGAAGGGATGAAATTACACTTTATATAGCTTGTGTTGGTGAGTCTATTGCTTGTACAATGAGAGCATAGGATACCACAATCCATGAGTAGATTTTAAATTTTGTGGCAATTTGGTTTGTTGGTCAGTAGGTACCATAAAATACATCAGTTTACACAATATTGAAGGAAGAAAAGTAAATATTTAAAAACTTATTTTTAAAGATCTTGCAAAAAAAAAAATTAACATAAAAAGTTGTTACAAAGATAAACAATTAATTCAAAGATCAAATTATCCATTTGGGGAACAATTACTAACCATCATCTTGAAAAATAAGTAAAACAGTCCGTTTTTTTTACAACAGGGGCAGTTTCTTTATTGATATTTTTTAGCAGAATTCTGTATTCATGGTTCTTTTACTAAAAAAAACTCTTGTATAGAAACTTATAAAAATCTTCTCATATAATTATTCAGGCTCTTATCTTTATAGCAAAAAAAAAAGTAAAAATCGTTTTTTGAGGGTTCATTTTTCTCATATTTCATAAAATAAAATAGGGGTGGAGGGCTCATAAAAAAGATTTCCCTAATATATTTTAGGAAAAACCTACTATGGAAATTTTCGTGAAAATCAGACCATTAATTGATTTTTCATAGAATTTTTAAAAAAGCCTCTAGTCGTAACTTGTTTTTGCCTACGTTAAATTTCAATTGATTTAACAGTGAGAAAATGTGAACATAGTTTTTGTTCAGAGTTTTCATTATTTTTTTTTTTTTTAGATGAATTTAAAAAAAAAAATCATCAGGAGTTTTTAAAAAATGTTTCTTCTTTCGAATGGCCAAAAATTTTTCAAGATAATATTAACCTTTATGCGAGTTTCATTGTGTTAAATATAGGGAGGGGGGGGATAAATTTCACAGGGCAAATTGGTAGTACCTATTGGTAAGAAATGATTGGCCTCTCAACTTTTTTTTTTAATTGTGTCATTATTTCATAATTTAGAAAAATGCTTCATTATAAAAAGAAGAATAGAAAATTTGACACATTTTATAAATAAATTACAGAATTAATAATAAAGCCACAGGAAAACCAAATATTTGAATTTTCCTTCGTAGCCTCCAATAATTATCTCCCTTGATTTTCGCTCTTTAAGAAAATATATGACATTCATTGCAAATGGCGGCCGGATTTAAATTTCACTCGTCCAGAAAACATTATTAGTTTATTTTTTTACGATTACGCTTTTCCTTTAATTTTGTATTGTATCTAGGCAGAAAAATCAAACGACAAAAGAGAGAAAGTAAGTATAATATTGACTTCTAAAAATTTTGTGTTGTCTTCTTTTTTTTTTTTTAGTATGAACGAACGTCAACGACGTTAGTGATGTTCAATCTGCCGTGTCAAATCCCCCCCCCCCATATTTAACACAATGAAACTTGAATAAAGGTTAATATTATCTTCAAAATTTTTGGATAATTTTAAAGCAACATTAAAAAAAATAGCTTACGGAAATAATGAAAATTATGAACGAAAACAATGTTTTTGTTTACATTTTCGTACCATTAAATCAATTGAAATTTAACGTAGACAAAAACAAGTTACAACTAGAGGCTTTTTAGAAAATTTTGTGAATAATCAACTAAGAGTCAAGTTTTCACGATGATTTTGGTAATTATTCACTTGTTGATGAAATTATGTTTAAAATAAGTTTTTCCTAAAATATATTAGAAGAAATATTTTATTTTATGAAATCTGAAAAGATGAAGCAATAAAAAACGATTTTTATGTTTTTTCTATAAAAATAAGAGTCTGAATAAATTATATCAGAAGATTTTTATAAGATCTATACGGGATTTTTTTAGTACCCCTCCCCCCTCTGAATTCCACTAAGATATGTCAATATTATGTCCGGTAGTCATAACTTGTTTTGGGCTACATTAAAGTTCAATTAATTTAATGGTGCGAAAATGCAAACGTTTTCGTTCATAATTTTCATTCAGATTGGACATCCCTAAAATAATTAAGAATACGATAAAATATTTGAAAGTATTTTATCGTTGTTTGGATTTATAATTATATTAAATTTAGTGAATATTTTTTAATATAAATTCAGCCTTTTTGTGAATTTTTTTTTAATTAAAAAAAAAAATGTCTTGTTTGTATTTTCTAACTGGTGATTTTTTTTTTTTTTTTTTCGTTATTAAACATTATTTTCTTTTTATAACCATGCTATTTTTATTTAGACATTTGAAGTAACTTTAAAGTATGAATAATAAAGAAAAGCAAAACGACAACAGAGCCGAAAATTTCATTAAATTGAACATTTTTCTGATTTTTGATAATTGTTGTAAAATTTAAAAAATTGAATTTATTTTTATTTTGTCACTTTAGTAATTTTAAACATAGCTATGTCCTATAGAAATTTTACCCCAAAATGCCAACCACTTGTGGTTTCTCCTTGTTATGTTACTGACTGAATTTTAGTTTTTTGTATCCATGTGTCTTTAATTTTATGATCTCTGCTATCATAAACAGCTGAAGTTGGAAAATAATCTGAACATTAGCTACATAAATGAGTAACCTCCCCTTGTTTCTTTCACTTTGAGAAAGCCTTATATTTGGTCATCAATTTTCATTTCACCATAAATCTGCACTGAAAATACGAATTTGTTCAAATCAATACAACTGCATGTTTTAACACAAAAATATCATTAAATCTGCTCTTAATAACAATTAGGTTCATTTCAAATAATGTGCAAGCATAATTAAGAACACATTTTATGATATATTCGTGTTAAAACAAGGCTCTATTGGGACCATTCCTGTCTAAAACACATACCATACACTATCCTTAATCATCTGAAAAGTTCAAGGTGAACACAATTGAAATGAGATAAACCCCCAATCACCCTGTCATCCCCTTCTCCCAAGAAACCAAATTGCGCACCAATACCTACCTCCTCCTCAATACCCTACATACAAAATAATAAAAAATTCATTTTACCTACAACTTGCTATAATTTTAGAATTATCCAATTTCTTTTAAGTTAGAATATTAAATCCCTTAGTAATCCTCCTTAGTAAATCATTTTCTATGCATTAACCTTCTTCCAATAAAATCCATAAACTTTAAAAAAATCTGCATCTGCCTTAACTGGCAATATAACAATTAGTATAAATATCTCCTGAGTCCAATGTCATTTACAGTGTCAATTCAAACACAACTGGTACGTCATCTGTGTTTTTTTTATTTTTTTTTTTTTATATTAGTCTATTTTGAACACTGACACATTCTTGCTTAAAAAAAAAAAAAAAAAAAGACTTCTGATTTAGGTTGGAAAATTTAAACGGAAAGTTTTTTGGTGGTACCCAATGACAGTTTAACTACAGTCTATGAATTAACATTTTGTGAATACGGTTACGGTTTTAGGGGATTAAGGTTGTTTTTAATTATGTATTGCTTAAAAAAATAAACAACAAAAAACCCAAATTACTATACATTTAATTAACCATTGAAATTAATTATTGAATCTATTATTGAGACAGTTGTTTATGTTAGTATTGCAATGTATAATTTCAATTAAACTTAGTTTAAAAAAATATTTTTCAACATTAAATGTATAGTAATTTGTTTTTTTGTTGTTTATTTTTTTTAAGCAATACATAATTAAAAACAACTTTAATCCCCTAAAACCGTAACCGTATTCACAAAATGTTAATTCATAGACTGTAGTTAAACTGTCATTGAGTACCACCAAAAAACTTTCCGTTTTAATTTTCCGACCTAAATCAGAAGTCAGCCAAAAAGAAGAAATTTTTTTTTTTTATTTTCCATTTTTATATATATCTTATAAGTTAACTTTCATACCTATTCTGAGGATTGTTTCCACAACTCAGACTTTATTGAAACACTTGGAGAAAAAGCTAGATGGGAACTACACAAAGATACTGCATATTTTCTATATTTAATTCCTTTTATTTATGTTTATTAAACCAATATAAAAATATTATTAATGACTAACTGAATGCTAAGATATGTTACAGTTCACTGAAACAGAAATGAAATTATTATTTAATTATAATTTCAAATAAATCATTAGTATCCTGTTTTATTTCATAATACCTTTTCTTTATTTGCAGGTATCAATTGGAGAGGAGAATAACAAATTTCAAATAACAGCCATCGGTGTGAAAATATATTTGTGCAAGGTGTGTAGATCAGATTTCAGATTTAAATAGTCACATACAAGCAAGTAGAAAACACTTATTCTTATCAGTTATTAGTTAAGTAATTATATTTACATTTTTCAGTAAACATGAAAGCATACACTTATAAAAGAGTCATACACTTGTGAAGAAAGTGGGTCAGCATTTTCACTGTGTTCAATTTTGAAAAGGCATATGAAAGCAAACACTGAAGAGAAAACATTTTTGTCAAGTTTGCAAGTCAACATTTGCTTATAATTCATACTTGAAGATATGCATGAAAACACACACTGGAGAGAAACTATTTTTTTGACAAATATGTCGATCATCATTTGCACATCCGTTTTGAGTAGACACATGAAAACACACACACTGGAGAGAAACCATACTCTTGTGAAGTGTGTGGATCAGCATTTACAGATATATTCCATTTAAAAGCGGTTTGAGTAGACACATGAAAACACACACACTGGAGAAAAACCATACTCTTGTGAAGTGTGTGGATCAGCATTTACAGATATATTCTATTTAAAAGCAGTTTGAGTAGACATGAAAACACACACACTGGAGAAAAACCATATTCTTGTGAAGTGTGTGGATCAGTATTTACAGATATATTCCATTTAAAAGCGGTTTGAGTAGACACATGAAAACACACACACTGGAGAGAAACCATATTCTTGTGAAGTGTGTGGATCAGCATTTATAGATATATTCCATTTAAAAGTGGTTTGAGTAGACACATGAAACCACACACACTGTAGAGAAACCATAATCTTGTGAAGTGTGTGGATCAGTATTTACAGATATATTCTATTTAAAAGCGGTTTGAGTAGACACATGAAAACACACACACTGGAGAGAAACCATACTCTTGTGAAGTGTGTGGATCAGCATTTGCAGATATATTCCATTTAAAAGAGCCCATGAGAATGCATTCAGGAGAGAAACCATTTATTTCTCAAGTTTATGGATCAACATTTACACAAAGTGATTCTTTAAAAGACAACATGCAAACTTACACAGGAAGGGACAAACCATATTCTTGTGAAATCTGTGGGTCAGCATATACAAAGAAGTCTGATTTAAAATGCCACATGCGAAAACATACTGGAGAGAAACCATATTCTTGTGAAGTGTGTGGATCTGCATTTGCAATAATTTCCAATTTAAAATATCACATGCGAACACACACAGGTGAGAAACCATATTCTTGTGAAATCTGTGGGTCAGCATTTCCAAAGATATCCAATTTAAAATGCCACATGCGAAAACATACTGGAGAGAAGCCATATTCTTGTGAAGTGTGTGGATTTGCTTGTGCAAGTATGTCCAATTTAAAATACCACATGCGAACACACACTGGTGAGAAACCATATTCTTGTGAAATCTGTGGGTCAGCATTTACACAGATGGCCAATTTAAAAATGCACATGCAAAAACACACAAGTGAGAAACCATATTCTTATGAAGTATGTGAGTCAACATTTGCTATAAGTACATCTATAAAATGCCACATGCAACCACATACAGGGGAGAAACCATTTTCTTATAAAATGTGTGGATTAGAATTTTCAGATTTGTCCAATTTAAAAAATCACACGCAAAAACATATAGGTGAGAATCCATATACTTGTGAAGTATATGGATCAACATTTACAGAGAGCTCATCTTTAAAACTACGTATGCAAACACACAGAGGAGAGAAACCATATTCTTGTGAAGTGTGTGGATCAACATTTGCTTATAACTCATCTTTAAAAACACATATGCGAACACACACAGGAGAGAAACCATTTCCGTGTCAAGTGTGTGAGTCAATATTTGCACACAGCTCTTCTTTAAGATCACACATGCGAACCCACACAGGAGAGAGACCATATTCTTGTGAAGTGTGTGGATCAACATTTGCACAAAGTTCACATTTAAAAGGCCACATGCGAACACACAGGGGAGAAACCATATTCTTGTGAAATCTGTGGATTAAAATTTTCAGATGGGTCGTCTTTAAGAGATCATACACGAATACACACTGGTGAGAAACCATTTTCTTGTGAAGTGTGTGGATCTGCATTTATGTGGAGAACACAATTGAATATGCACATGAAAACACACACTGGAGGAAACAATACCAGGGAAGCCAAGCTGCTGTGAAGAACAAATAGCAGCCATCAAAGGAACATGCTCCATCCTTAAAAGATCATTAGGATATAAGTACTATTTATAAAGGAATCAAGTGTTAGCCCCAGGACAGGGGCCCCTTGACTTCTAAAAAAACTAATAAGAAAATGAAACAAAAAGAAAAAATATCTTCACTGGAAAATCTGTGGAGAAATGCAGCTTGAGAGAACACAGTACATCTGGGAACATGAGCCTCCACCAATAACATCAAATGGAAAGGTGACTGTGTTCTATGACAAAGTATTTCAGACAGGCAGATATATAGGATACAAATACTATTTATAAAGAAATCAAGTGTTAGCCCCAGGACAGGGGCCCCTTGACTTCTAGAAATTCTTATAAGAAAATAAAACACACACTGGAGGAAAATTAGTGTAGTGAAGCATGTGTATTAATAACTTTAGAGAGCTGCAGTGTAAGAGTTCTTGATTTGTTTAGATTGATGATTGTTTTATAATTATCATATTTCATTGGCTGTTTCTTTTTTTTTAAAATATATTAATATTTGGCTCTGTGAAGATTGACTATTGAAGATTATTATATGCTCTTGTAGTACTCTGGATGACAGCCAGCATATCTGAAACATTTGGGATTGTCAGAAATTTAAAAAAATCTTTGCTACTAATTTTTGTTGTTTAACATTCAGAAGATCTTATACTCAGTCAGTTTGTCAGTTTTGAAAAATGTTGATTTCATATAATTTCAGAATTACTGCTGATATAGATACAATGATCTTTGACTTTCTGACACATGAATAAATCCAGTTTAACTTTACCATAAGCCTATTACTAAACTCAGCTTAGTCTAATAGAGGGTTACAGTAGTGGATCTCCAATGAGGAGGATTCAGTTCACTACACTTTGTGAAAAGATAAAAAAAATCTTCAAAATATTACAATACAATACAAAATAAAATGAAATTTATCAAAATAGGGATTATTCCACTCAAGAGAAAATATTGCAGTTTTTTTGGAAGAGACTAAGAAACCATCTTTGCTTAGCCACGTTACTTTGATAACAAACTCGCAGCATTCTATCTTCCATTGTTTATACATCCCCTTCAGTTACTCATCATCACGGAAAGCTCTAACCACCTCTCTCCTCCTCCACTCAGCTAATGCTCTCTTTATGGAATTCATAGCCAACATGAGGATGAGAGGCTCCACAATCTGCATGCCATGGCATTATTCTCAGGGTTTCACTCAGTATCTAATTACACTTATAGAATCACTGGCCAGCTGGGAAGGAACAGACTCCCCTATTGATTATAGTACGCAGATTGGATTTAATTATTAAATGAAATTAGATGCATTAAGGAACAGAAATAAAGATAACCAAAAGAATATTACTTATCCATCATACATGTTTTCATGGAGTTACTTGAAAGTAAGGAGTTGATGGTAGGTGTGGCGCTCCACCTCAGACGCTAAAATCATCTCCTTGTTCTAGCACTAGTGAAAAGGGGATAGACTCCCTCGCTGCATGGCTGATACTGACATTAGGCCGCCCCGATGACTTTTTTACTTTATATATATATATATATATTTTTTTATTTGCGTACTCTCATACTGTCATGTAGCAAGTCAATAAAAAGTGGAATATAAATAAGTTCAAAATGAACGAAGAATCTGGGATAGGCCAGCTGGTGTAGTGGTTAGAATCTCCACCTGTCAGCTTGGCAGTCGAGGTTTCGAGTCACACGCGGAGCAGTCTCCCATGTCTATAACCATGCTGATGAGACCTAATAGGTCGAAATGTACATTCAGGGATTGACATTTTCTCGATTTATTTAGCCTTACATTTGAACATATATGCCCGCCAATCTATGATTTTAAGTGGATCCATCAGGTGAAGATTGGCCCTTTACGAAAATGACGTTGAGAATTGCTCTAATATGAAATGAATATTAAAAATATTTATTCGCTAGGGCAATGAAAAAATTCAAAATAAATTTCTGTTTTCCAATCAACAAAAAAG
Organism: Doryteuthis pealeii; assembly: GCA_023376005.1. Classification (NCBI taxonomy): domain Eukaryota; kingdom Metazoa; phylum Mollusca; class Cephalopoda; order Myopsida; family Loliginidae; genus Doryteuthis; species Doryteuthis pealeii. Next base: position 90,581,031 of record CM042151.1, read on the forward strand.
ATTAGTCAGTTAACTATTTTTAGTACTATTAATACATGTGAAATTTAATAATAACAATTATTTGTTTGCGCAATTATATGGTTTCTGGTATTCCTATCTAAAATTGCTCCCAGTAGGAACAATCATGATACTTAAAGACTAGTGGCTGAGCAGTCCATGACATGCAACAATCCAGTTTGGTCCTTATTTAGTCTAGATGGTCAATTAGAGAGGTCTCCTCAGATCAGTCAACTGGCCACATCAGATCCTTGTGGTTGAGCAGTCCATGACATGCAACACCAGTTTGGCCCTTATTTAGGCTAGATGCCAATTAGAGAGGTCTCCTCAGATCAGTCAACTGACCACATCAGATCCTTGGTGGTTGAGCAGTCCATGACATGCAACAATCCAGTTTGGCCTTACATAGGCTAGATGGCAATTAGAGAGGTCTCCTCAGATCAATCAACTGATCACATCAGATCCTTGGTGGTTGAGCAGTCCATGACATGCAACAGTCCAGTTTGGCCTTATTTAGGCTAGACAGCAATTAGAGAGGTCTCCTCAGATCAGTCAACTGGCCACATCAGATCCTTGGTGGTTGAGCAGTCCATGACATGCAACAATCCAGTTTGGCCCTTACTAGATGGTCAATTAGAGAGGTCTCCTCAGATCAGTCAACTGGCCACATCAGATCCTTGGTGGTTGAGCAGTCCATGACATGCAACAATCCAGTTTGGCCTTATTAGGCTAGATGCCAATTAGAGAGGTCTCCTCAGATCAGTCAACTGGCCACATCAGATCCTTGGTGGTTGAGCAGTCCATGACATGCAACAGTTCTGTTTGGCCCTTACATAGGCTAGACAGCCAATTAGAGAGGTCTCCTCAGATCAATCAACTGACCACATCAGATCCTTGGTGGTTGAGCAGTCCATGACATGCAACAGTTCTGTTTGGCCCTTACATAGGCTAGACAGCCAATTAGAGAGGTCTCCTCAGATCAATCAACTGATCACATCAGATCCTTGGTGGTTGAGCAGTCCATGACATGCAACAGTTCTGTTTGGCCCTTACATAGGCTAGACAGCCAATTAGAGAGGTCTCCTCAGATCAATCAACTGATCACATCAGATCCTTGGTGGTTGAGCAGTCCATGACATGCAACAGTTCTGTTTGGCCCTTACATAGGCTAGACAGCCAATTAGAGAGGTCTCCTCAGATCAATCAACTGATCACATCAGATCCTTGGTGGTTGAGCAGTCCATGACATGCAACAGTTCTGTTTGGCCCTTACATAGGCTAGACAGCCAATTAGAGAGGTCTCCTCAGATCAATCAACTGACCACATCAGATCCTTGGTGGTTGAGCAGTCCATGACATGCAACAGTTCTGTTTGGCCCTTACATAGGCTAGACAGCCAATTAGAGAGGTCTCCTCAGATCAATCAACTGACCACATCAAGCACATATATGTTTGTGTCAACCCTTTGCCTTTATGGCAAATCCTCAACCCTTTTTTATCCTATATGCACTAGAAGTGGCTGAGGATTATAGTGTTCTGGTTATGACGTTAAACTGCATCTAACAGTGAGGTTCTAATGCTGGAGCTCTGGGGAATGTGGAATACCCCTTCCTCACCATAGCTCCCAGGTCCACTCTGACCCAGATATGTAGTACCTGTCAGGGTCCCATATATGGGGTGAATAGAAAAGAATGTGTTTAAAAAAAGTGAGTTTAAATTTTTAAAAATCCATTACTCATCAAGAATGAATAAAACTAAACGTCTTCAGCATAAAATAACTGAACAAGTGTTGACATACTGTAAAATGTAACCAACCAACCACATTCTTATTGTATCTTGTCTGTTAAGAATCTCTGTATATTTCATAAACCGCAAGGTTCCTAGTTCGATTCCGGTCCTCGCCAACTCAGTGTATGAGTAGCACAGGGACCTGTGCAGTAAAGTAAAGAGCTGATGGTAGGTGTGGCACTCCACCTCAGATGATAAAATCAATCTCCTTGGTCTAGCGCTATTGAAAAGGGGATAGACTCCCTCGCTGACTGGCTGATACTGACATTAGGCCGCCCAAACGACTTTATATAATTTTAATTTCTTTGATCTTCCTGAAATAAAACCACATTGCCATTCTGAAAAAATAAACTTGTTTATGTGCCTACATTTATTGATAGATTATTTACAGATCTTTGAGTCATCAGCAAATTGATAAACTATTAAGAATTCTGGGGTATGGGGGTTATCGTCCTTTGTCTGCGAACCTCTGTTTCAAACCAACCAATCATGAGCCAGCATACTTTGGCAGCAAAGCCGAATAAGCAAATTCATGCCTCTTCTGATTCAGCCCTCACCGGAGACAGACCTAAATAAGGGTCGCTCCTATACTTCAATAGACAATCAGAATCAGAGTCAGACGCAAGCAGAAGTCCATCATATCCGAACTTATCAGAAGGTCGTAGCAAAGGGCTCCGTTAATACCCCATATCTCATGATACACCAGTTAAGTGACAAATATTATTATTTGCGCAAACGAAACTAAAGTTTGCAATTCTTTATATGTAATACAAGTCTTTTATTCATATTCTAGTTGTTCGTTTATTTCTTTGACTCTTAACCTGTCTGCCACACTCGTGGTTAACTCCACTACAAACCTAGGAGTACTGCCGCTAGTGTTCTTTTCTTTATAAAACATCTGAATTAACTCAATTTGGAAAATCATTTATGAAAATGACAAAAAGAATTGGTCTGACTTTTCAGTATAAAATTACTTCCCTAATGAATAAAGTGCTCAAAATTTCATTAAAATTGGACAATTCCCTGATTTTAGGGAATTGTTTTGAAATGTTTTTAATTCTCTCTCTCTCTCTCTCTCTCTCTCTCTCTCTCTCTCTCTCTCTCTGGTTGTTTCATGATATATGGCATAAATTCCAATTTTCATCATAGAATAAATTATGATTTGATGAAATTAGTTTACCAGTTCACATAGTTCAGTTGCAATATCTCATCTACTAAAAGCAATTTAATATATATATATATATATATATATATATATATATATATATATATATATATATATCCACGTCAGATGCTAAAATAATCTCCTTGGTCTAGCACTAGTGAAAAGGGAATAGACTCCCTCGCTGTTTGGCTGATACTGACATTAGGCCGCCCCCGACGACATTATATATGTATATATATATATATATATATATATATATATATATATACACGCGTACAAATGTTTTGTGCATATATATATATATTATATATAAATATTATATTATATTATATATATAAGGTGTAACATGTGACCTTTAATGCAAATAAACAATAAATTTGACCAATACAAAGTATGCACTTTTTAATCTTCACTGTCTTGCCCGAAGCGGCTTGAAGGTATATGATTCAAGGTTGAAAATTTAATAACAGCTCCAACACATTGTGAGACAAAACATTTAATATATATAACAGCACATGGAAATGATAAGATACATAATGTACAGGAGAATAGAACATGTAAATACATATACAATATTTAGGTATAAACAAGATACCCAAATGTACCTAACATATAACTGTTACAGACATCGAACTAAAGGATAGTCCATGCTGTATAAAGGACTTACAGTAATGTAAGGGGGGGGGCAAAAGCCCCACCGAGAAGGGGGGTAGATAGACTCTAGCCCATAGCAGTTCTTGAGAAGATCCAGCTAAAAAGAGGAAGGCCAGTTCAAACCAGTTCAAATCCCAGAGGTCCCCTAGTGTTCTACACAGCAACGCAGCGAGAAGATAACTCTTCCGGCAAATGGAAGATAATCCCCTACAAATGTAAGTAACTCTACTGTTTTTTCTGACAGTACGACAAATAATTGCTTGAAGGTAAGTAACTCTTACTATGTATAGGGTGTCCCATAATGATTGGACACATTTTAAATGCTATTTTCTCGGATTACGTAAGCGACCCAGAATACTAAGAATATTTATCACATAACTAGTACACAGTAGTTTTACATGTAATTTAAGATTTGAATCTTATGTCCTTGAGATGGTCACCATTATGACGAAAACATTCAAAAGCTCGATTTCTCATATAACATAAAGTGTGGTTTAGCATATCAAATGGAATAGCTGTTATCTTTCCATTGATGCTTTCTTTCAGTTCCGCAGTCGTGTGGGGGTCTGCTTATGTATAACCGATCTTTCAGGTAACCCCACAGAAAATATTCCACTGGGGTTAAATCAGGTGATCTGGATGGCCAATGGATATTAGTACCTGAACGTAATAAAGAATTAATGTAATATTCAATTCCTAGAAAACATATAAAACTCCTGTGTATCAGTTATGTAATAAATATATCTACTACTCTGTGTCGTTTTTATACTCTGAGAGAATAGCATTTAAAATGTATCCCATCATTATGGTTCACCCTGTATATATAGCCCAATCTAATCAATGCAACTACATTCGTTTTTATAAATATGTATTCTCAGAAACACACACCAATCATACTCGTTTTTTTCTGTTAATTTTGAATTTTTTTCTTTTAATTCCTTCATGTCTGTAAGATGACAGTGAAGCTTTGTTGAATTATTCTAATGTTATGTTTTCTCTTATGATGTGTTTGAGGTAAAAATCAGAAGATGTTTAAGCTCCTCCCAATACTGTCCAACTTCTTTTTGGCGCCTTTTTAAATGGTGTATGTTCAGTTCAAAAATAAAATTTATCTGAGTCATATATTATCCTTGTTGTATTTTTTTATTTCAAACGCTTCATTTGTTCATCAGATTATAAACACAGAAACTCAACAATTCCACATGTGGACAAGGTTAACATTAGACAATCCCCAAAATTTGAATTTCCAATTCCAAAAACTGGCAGAGTTATGTCGATTTTTAGCTCTCCAAATTTGAGGGGGTTTGCAAAAAATGGCGACTTTTTGTAATATATTTTTGTGGGCCCATATTGGTATTTAAAAAAAAAATGTACTCACACATATTAGTTGATGATTCCTATTGAATTATTCTAATGATACGTTTTCTCTTATTATGTATAAAATAAAGATCAGGAGATACTTAAGCTCCTCCTATTTCTGCCCAACTTGTTTTTGGCGCCTTTTTAAATGGTATATGTTCAGTTCAAAATAAAATTTAATCGAGTCACTCGTGTATTCTCCTTTTTCCTGCTTGTATTTTTCTTATTTCAAACACTTTGTTCAACATGGATTATGAACACAGAAACTCAACAAGCTTTTGTTTGAAACTGTTTTTTTTTTTTTGTGAAGCTAGGCCAAAAATACACCACCAATAGATTTTGTTTTGTAATTTCAACTTTATAATAGTGTTATTAAAATTTCACAGATCATTCAACAGGACCTTAAAACATATTTTTGAGCTTTGAAAATTTAAACTTTAATATAAACTTTTGAAATATAAACATTAAACAAACTTTAAATCACATAAATTTCTGTTTCTATTCACACATCTATAGATAAAGAGGGTCACAGGAAATTCATTAAAAAATCAAATCCGTTCTTGAAAAAAAAAAGCTCTTTTTTCTATTTTTTTTTTGGGGGGGTGTTTTTTGTTATTTGTTTCTTTTTTCAACACACACAGAAAGACAACTCTGCTTTTTCACAAATACAAATCTTATAATTCAAATTCTTTTCCCGCCAAATATTTTGAAATTATGAGGGCCCAGAAGTAAAGTTATTTTTTTTACAGTACCAATTCACTAACCCTGATTGATAAAAAATAATTACCAAAAATTATCCAATTTTAATAAAATTTCAAACTTTTTATGTGAAATCATTAAACAAGAATCACAACTTTTAAGGAAAAAAGTCAAAATTTAAAAGATTATAAATAAAATTCATAACTTTTTAGTCAATCATTTTTTTATAGCTAATAAATGAATAAAATTCATTTAAAATTATAACCGGTCCATTTCTAGCATTAGAATTTATATTTTCAGATTAGTAAAGAAATATCTATTTAATAACATTAGTCAGCTATAAAAGAAAATTAATTCAAATCCCCCCTCCCCCACTATTCAAGCAGAAAAAAATAATGGATATAGAATTATTTTTCTGATAATGTTTCATGTTCATCAGAGTAATTAAAAACTCTACAACAATTTTAAAAATGAAGTTTAATTTTTCAGCTTTTTGTATTTATTTTCTCCTAAATCCTGTCAATTAGAAACCTTTCTAATTCTCTTCATATCTTCAGTCCTTTATTATTTTTTTATACAAAACTTATAGTCAGCCATAAATTGACCTGAAAAAATGTGAAAGTTTTTGAATAAAAACTGGTGCATTATGACATACATTCACTGGTATATCAACACTAAAATTTTGTTAAAATTGGTTAATTCCCTGATTTTTGTTATTTCTTTCTTTCTGGATGGTGGGGGGTGACTGGTACTGACAAATCTGGCTTTAACTCTTGAATTGTTGATTCCTATGATATGTAATGGAACCTTAAAATGTTCTCCAGGATACGGAACAATAATCATTTGATTGAATTTCAACTTGATAATTAAGCAGAATCTAAAATTTTTACTTTTAAAGTAACTGAAGAATATGTAATTAAAAATTCAGATTTACTATTGTTAAAGAAAAGTAACAGTAGATATGACAGTGCAATATCTTAAAAGATGTTCTTATTACAACGAAAAGGTGGCTTAGTCGAAACAAGTTTAATTATTAGATATGCGCATGGAGACAGGTGTAAGGGAGATATACATGTAAAAAATCAACACAAATAGACTAGATTTGTGCATGTAAATAAGATGAAAATCTATGGTAGCCCATACTGTAAAATCATACAGTATATTTCATCATTCCATCTCATCAGGGGAGATACCTTTTTTCAATATATTTAATGATCCATAAGCCAATATGCCCTCCGGAGGGCATATCGGCCGAAACGTTGTACAAATAACAATGAAGATGGGGACAATAGTCTGAATAATGCAGATAATACTAATTTTCAAGCCTCATCTCAAACATTCAGAGAAATCGAATAAGCTATTCGGTATAAAGTTAAGTTATTAATGAATAAAGTGATGAAAATATCATTAAAATCGAACAGTTCCCTGATTTTTGGTAAGTGTTAAAAAAATCTTTTGAAATTTAATTTTTTATTACCTCCATTTGAGGTTTCTGGACAGCCCTATAATTATGATGTCATATTTCTAAAATATACCAAAAAACCTTATCCTCTTCTAAATTTAAAATTATCTAGAATTGTGTGACATGTTTGCCTTTACATTTATTTTGATTTTTAAAATAACTGAAAAATATGTAATTTAGTAAATCTTAGATTAAATTTACCATTAATTTGTCGATTGTAGGCGTTTTTATCGACGAATTATTTTTTTAGTGGTTTGAAAGCGTTAAATGTAAGCCATATTTTTGAAAATATTGAAGAAGAAAAACAACAAAAAAAACCCCAAAAAAACAAAAACAACCAGTGCTTAAGGCGTTTTTCCCCAAAAGTTAATGCGATATTTTAACCACCTCCAGTCTTTTTTTGCGACAAGTAAATGTAAATATTTTAACCTTTTAAAATTATGGCTTATTTTTAACGCATTCAAACCACACACACACACACACACACATACACACAATATTGTCGATAAAAACGCCTTCAATCGACAAATTAATTTTCATATACAATAGCACCGCTTCAGCTAGGGACTTCATTCATAGGTGGATTTGTTTTTTTGACCTATCACCGCCTAGCGTTTTTTAAAGGCAGGAGGCCGGGACAGAACTCTGCGAATAGTACAAATATTTTAAAACCAAGTCCTAATTTCAACGAAACGGTGGCCAGACACTACTAATCAATTTATCATTAATATTCATATATTTGCCCCTTCAGTAAAATAGAGAAATGAATTAAATTCGTTACAGTTAATTTTACTATTCACAATTTGTTTATATATCGCTCATGCGCAGTAAAGTCTTGGAAAACGGAAGCGACACCTCTAGAAAAGTGCTGGTGTACAAGGAACTTCGTTATAGTTCACTGCAAAAAATAAAAAAATAAAAAATTCTTATTTTTTCAAACATTTTTTAAATCGAGAGAGAAAACAGGTAAGTGTTGTTTGTTCACCTATTTAAATAAAATTGTTTTATTCTTCGCCTATGTGTGTGTGTGTGTGTGTGTGTGTGTGTGTCAGTGTTATGATAAATAAATGACAAAAATCCATTTTTCTTTTCGCCGATTACTACGATGTTTTTATTTTTATGACAGTCAAGTAAAATATCATATAATAGCTATACCCAAAAAAATCGTCTGCTACGAGTTTTAAAAACGTATTAACTTTGTCTAAATCGATAAATGATAATGACCATCATTTAAAAAAGAAAAATATCATTACATTAGCAATTTATTTTTGATATATTTAAAATGATTTGTTTTGGTCAATTTTGTTCGCCGACGCCATTTTTGGTTCTTTTTAAGTGGTTTTATTGGCTTGTTTACAATTTTTATGTAACATTCGCGATTGCAAAAGAAATTACCAAAAATCAGGTAATTATCCGATTTTAATGAAATTTTCAGTATTGATTTATCAATTAATGAATTTTATAATGCATCAGTTATTTTATTTCAAAACTTTAATTTAGTATTTTTGCTATGAAAAATTAATATATAAAATTCATTTAAAATATGAAAGTGCTGATGTTAAGTTTAAAATGTTATATTTTTAGATTCTAAAAGTAAATATCTACTTAATGCAAGCCTTATTTTTTTAGATAAAAGTAATAAGTTTTGAAGAAAAACTCGATTGAAAATGTACCCCCTCCCCTTTTTAAGCAGAAAAACATCGATGTATAATTTTTTTCTTTTATAAAATAATAGCCAATTAAATAATTATCGAAATGAGTAAAAAAGAAATCTCCAAAAATTAATCATTTATTATTTTTTTACATTTTATTTTTCGATTTTCGGTACTTATTTTCTCATAGAAGCGTAACCGTAAAATTTTTTTATTGTTTCTATTCATAAGTTCGGTCTTTTATCTCATTATTTATACTGTAATTAGTATATAAAAATGATCAACTTGCAAAACATTTTACGCCCACAACATAAGGGGGGTCAAAATTAAGTGACCTAAAAAAATGAGAAAGTTTTGAAATAAAATGAATAATGCATTATAAAGATCGTTCTTCGATAAATAAAACACTGAAAATTTCATTAAAATCCGATAATTCCTTGATTTTTGGTAAATTATTTTCTGTCGGGGGGGGGGGGGGCTAAAGTCATTTGGTCAAAAATTACTTTGAGGCTCTGTTTGCCAGTCCCTACTTTATTTATACTGTAATTAGAAAACTATAAGACCAACTCAAACAAAATGTTACGCCCCCAACATAAGGGGGGTCAAAATTAAGTGACCTGAAAAAAATGAGAAAGTTTTGAAATAAAATAAATCATTCTACTTAAAGTATTGACATAGATAATGTTTACTTGATGTTTTCTTTGTGTATGTGTGTGTACCATTGTTAAGTTTTTTTTTGCAATCGCGAATATTATGTTAAAATTTAAACAAGCGCCTAAAACATTTAAATCTATTAAAAATAAACTGCATATGTAATGATATTTTTCTTTTTTTAATGATGGACATTATGTTACTACTTATCATTTTAGATAAAAGTTTGACCTTAAATAATAGATTTAATTAATTTTAATTTGTTTTTAAAAATCTAGCAGCTGACAAAATTGGGTATTAATTTTTTGCTTATTTCTTTTTCATGGTTGTGAAAGAAAATAGAATATTTTTATCTTCACCTTACAGTAAAATATCAAATTAAATTAAGGTGGTAGACTGTGAATTCAATGGTATGAATTTTTATGATAGCCTACTGGAGAGTTGTTAATGGAATAGGAAATGAAGTCCAATGTATATATTTTTAATTTCTCAAACTGAGATTAATACTTTTAATAAAAATCAAACTCGAATGAAAACAAATTAATACATAAATTCATTTATAAGTTTTCCTTATGTTCTAAGGTAAACAAAAAAGAGTATATACTGCCCCTTAATTAAAAAAAAAAACTTTTGTTGGAGGTGTGTGCTGTAATGGGTAGAGTCATAGGAAATGGACACATCGACCCGAGTTCAAATCCTGGATGAAACTGTTTGCACTTCATATAACTCTAATACCCTTGGGAAAGGTATGAATCCAACTACTCTCCTTCCACCTATGGTAAATAGTAGGGCAACTGGGCTCTTTAATGATGGCTAGATAACCAGTCTAGGCAAAAGGAAAACTCTGAATTTAAACCTGTTAAACTCTGCTTAAGAAATTGACCTTGTGTCACATCCTACTTGTGCGGAATATATATTCCACTAATATCTGTGCGGTAGACTATGGTAAAAATTTGCGCTCCTGAATTCATTGTCAACCATTAAGGTTCCTAAAGCAAATTGTTTCTTTTTACCTTTCTGCTTTTATTTCGGTTTTTGAATTAACTTACAGGATTATATGTAACATTCAGGTTAAGTGAACAAAAAAATTATATTATATATTATATATATATATATATATATATATATTATAAACCGGGTTTAAGACAGTTCAAAATTTTAAAAGAATGGTGCATGTGCTGGAAACATGTCCTGCTTAGCATAGCTGAAATTTTCGTAGCATTGCCTTGATACTGGTGATCTTCACCCATACAAAGACTTCAATAGTGGTAACACAGTCACTCCAGTGGATGTTGAAGATAGTGCTGAAGCAGCACTGTTGAACACACTCAAGGAGTTCTAGGTGGCCATGATGAGTGACTATAGCTCATACATTCTATACTATACATATACTATACATTCCTTATCCTATACTATTATACTATACATTCTTTATCAAATAGAGTTGTGTGTATCTTCTTCTATGCTAACACACGCATATACACACATACAAAGATATGTTAACTCAATAAATACTTTTAACTGTCACATTTTAGTCAAGTCTGTTTGAGAAACTCTTCCCAAAGGCAAAACTTGATATTTGCATAAATTAACAAGATGCACTTGTGGCATAACACTTATTGTCAAGTTCTAATCCTGAATAAGGCTATTTGCATTTCATATAACCCTGATATAGTTTGGAAAGATGTGAATGCATTTAATATTAGGTATGAAATATCCTTAAACTGAAAATAAGGTATTAGGGTGGGTCAAAAGTTTTGCAAAATTTTAGTTTGTGCTAATTTGTAGTGGCAAGGACTATGGCCATATAAAGTGTGAAATCAACTTGAGTTGGGGTCTGTATAATTTTAAAAGACTCTGACTCCAGAGACCCATTAATTGATTCAAACTCCGACTGCACAACCCTGCTTTATAAAAAATTGACAAATTCACATCTACTACTCAAATATTTGATTTTTAGTTTGTTTTTTGCAGTTATTATCTTTATATTCTATAGTTTTTTGAAGTTCTTAATAATTTTTAGTTTAGTGTTAACCTTTTTACACACAAATTTTTGTGGTATTCTTTGTGTCTCTGTTGTATTACAAGCATTTATATATTTTGCCAAAAGAACTGCTTGAATTTGCCAGCCTGCAGTTTACTTCATTGTCAATCCTGGCATGTGAGGCAATGGTGCATGCCAGGCAACTGAACCAATGGACTACTTCAACTCACTCATGCCAATTGTGATGTAGGGAGGGTGGTACTTTTTCTGAAGTACCTCTGTCTTAATGTTGAATTTTAGCCCAAAAAGTTGGACAGCCTCTGTGAAGTAGGAAGTGGTGCACTGAAAGGCTATTGCAATTTTTTTTTCTCTATAAACCCACCAACTCAATTACATACAGTGAGTGGAAGAGTTCACTCTACAGATGTCAATTATAAGCTTTAAAATAAACTTACATTTTTTTTCTCTTTCTAAACTAAATCCTTCAAAAATTAAGCTTTGAAAATGAATAAAGTAAAAAAAAAAAAGCAAAAAAAACAAACAAATTGCCCAACTTTTTTTGCTTTAAAAGCTGAGAATTTTATAAAAAAATCTGATAAGTAACCTATGAGGATGGATTTTGAAAAATAAATGGCACTAAATATTAAAGTGTCTTTGTTTTTCTTTAAGTATATGATAAATCATTTTCAAATTATCTTTTAGACCTTAAAATGAATAGATCATATGATTTAGCAAGTGCATGAATTTGTACATTTCTACTAAATATTAAAGTATCTGTTTTTTTTTTGTAGGTGTATGATGAATTGTATTCAAATTATATTTTATACCTTAAAAAATAAATAGATCATTAACTTACTTCAACTGAATAATGGTAAAGTATTCTAAGTGTAAAAGGAAAACTTTCTTTGAATTTCTTAAGCCAACTACATGGTTAAAATAGAGAAATCTCAAACTGGAACTAAATTGTCAGTCTCCAGTTAGTAAATTTCCCTGTGTGATGAGTAGGCTTTTACTGTAGAGTGCCATGAAAGTATTCAGTATTCTCCTGTCCTTTTTATTCTATCTTTTTTTTAATTTTCAGATTGCAATTGTAAAGGAGAAGCTTTTAAAAAGAAATTGTCAAACAACATAAACCAGTGTGAAAATATATTTTTTTCAAAGATTAAGGATTTGCTTTTTTATAGATTTTATCACATCTTCACATTTAAACCCAAAAAGAGAACATTCTTATTCTTATTAAGTTTGTACATCAGCATTTTTACTAAATTAACATAAATAGATATGCAAACAGACAGTGAAAAGAAATGCTTCTCTTGTGAAGTGTGTGATTCAGCCTTTTCATACAATTCAGATCTAAAAAGACACATGCAAACACACAGGAGAGAAACCTTTTTCTTGTGAAGTTTGTGGATCAGCATTTGCAGACAATTCAGCTCTAAAAACCCACAGACGAATACACACAGGAGACAAACCATTTTCTTGTGAAGTGTGTAGATCAGCCTTTTCACAGAAGTCCACTCTGATATCCCACATGCGAATACATACAGGAGAGAAACCATTTTCTTGCGAAGTGTGTGGATCTGCTTTTTCACAAAAGTCAACTTTAAAATCCCACATGCGAATACACACAGGAGACAAACCATTTACTTGTGAAGTTTGCAGATCAGCATTTTCAGAGAAATACAATTTAAAACGCCACATGAAAATACATGCAGGTGAGAAAAAATTTTCTTGTGAAGTGTGTGGATCAGAATTTTTCCGAAATATTAAGCTAAAAGCCCACATGCGAATACACGCGGGAGAGAAACCACTTTTTTGTGAAGTCTGTGGATCATCATTTACACACCATTCAGCTCTAGAAACTCATATCCGAATACACACAGGAGACAAACCATTTCCTTGTGAAGTGTGTGGATCAGCATTTTCACAGAAATCCACATTAGTGTCACACATGAGAATACACACAGGAGACAAACCATTTTCTTGTGAAGTGTGTGGATCAGCATTTTCACAAAAATCCACTTTAGTTTCGCACGTACGAATACACACCGGTGAGAAACCATTTTCCTGTAAAGTGTGTGAATCAGCATTTGCAGGCAGTTCAGATCTAAAAGCCCACATGAGAATACACACAGGAGACAAACCATTTTCTTGTGAATTATGTGGATCAGCATTTTCACAGAAGTCCAGCTTAAAATTCCATATGAGAATACACACAGGAGAGAAACCATTTCCTTGTGAAGTTTGTGGATCAGCATTTTCACAGAAGAGCAAATTAAAATCCCACATGCGAATACACACAGGAGAGAAGCCATTTTCTTGTGAAGTGTGTGGATCAGCATTTGCAGGCAGCTCAACTCTGAAAACCCACATGCGAATACACACTGGGGAGAAACCATTTTCTTGCAAAGTGTGTGGATCAGCATTTTCACAGAGTTCTACTTTAACATCCCACATGCGAATACACACAGAAGACAAACCATTTACTTGTAAAGTGTGTGGATCAGCATTTTCAGGGAAGTCCAGTTTTAAATCCCACATGCGAACACACAATGTATAGAAAGCATTTTCTTGTGAATTGTTTGAATCATGATTTTCAGATTAATCCAACTTAATAAGTATTTTAAAAACTATTCCCTTTGGATTCACATTTTTAATTAAAAACACCCAAGCAAGAATATTCTTGTAAAGTTTGTGTTTCAACACGTTCATGAAGTTCTAGTTTAAAAATACAAATGAAAATGCAATTGAGAAAGGATTTCCTGTGTTGTGTGTAGATGAACATTTTGAAGAAAAATAAAACGTGCAAATGAATACAAATGAGAATCTATTGCAAAATTCCAAACAAAATCTTTTCACACAAATATGGTTTAAAAATTCAATAAATAGAAAAAGAAAACAATTCACTGTTTAAGTGCAACATGATTGGGTTTTGTGGATTATAATTTTATTTTTGAATGATTTGAATATTCTGCTGATGGACATTATTTCATATTCTACGTTTAAATACAAAGATTTTAATTAAATTCACTTGAGCTTTATGACTTGACTTGTTTTTTTGCAATGATTTTTATATGCAAATATTTGTCATATTCTACTATTGTATGTACATATTCACACAAAACATGCAAGTTTATTGCTTTTTTTTATTGGATTTTCTGCAACTCATATTCACCATGACTTAAATCTGAAAAGCATTTTCTCAGTATTAATTTCTGTGTTTTTTATTTTTTAAATACATTCAGAATATTTAAAACGATTGAATTTCTTGCTTCCTTGATAATATTAATGTATATTCATCTATATTACTATATATACTAATGTTAAAATATATTTCACCAAAGAGTATGGAACTTTATACAACTCATATTTACATGACATATGATAAGCATTTACTTTTCATTGACTTCTTTGTTTTTCTATTTGTTAAATACATTCAGAATATCTAAAACCATTGAATTTCTTGCTATTGATAATATTAATGCATATTTTTTTTATATTCTACTGTTCTATGTTCACACAAAACATGCAATTATATTGACTTTTCTAACTCAGTATTTGACTTTGCGCAACTCATGTTTACCCTGACTTGAATCTGATTAGTATTTTCTTTGTATCAATTTCTGTGTTTTTTTGTTTTTTTTAAATACATGCAGAATTTTTTAAACCATTGAATTTCTTGATAATATTAATGCATATTCATATATATTACTTCTGCTTATAGATTTTAACTAATTTTCCACACATTAATTACAAAACAAATTTAATTTATTAAACCATGATAATATTAATGCATATTCATCTATATTACTTCTGCTTATTGATTTTAACTAATTTTCCACACATTAATTACAAAACAAATTTAATTTATTAAACCATGATAATATTAATGCATATTCATCTATATTACTTCTGCTTATTGATTTTAACTAATTTTCCACACATTAATTACAAAACAAATTTAATTTATTAAACCATGATAATATTAATATATTCATCTATATTACTTCTGCTTATTGATTTTAACTAATTTTCCACACATTAATTACAAAACAAATTTAATTTATTAAACCATGATAATATTAATGCATATTCATATATATTACTTCTGCTTATTGATTTTAACTAATTACTTATTGTCATCACATTAATTACAAAACAGATTTCATTACACTATAAGTAAATTTAATTCCTCCATAGAAAAGAACATCATTAATGTGGGCATGTGTAGCCACTGCTTGCTTTCACTGTATCATATAACAGACAATTGAATAAGGATAATTTTAAATGTATTTCAAAAATAATTTCCCATAAATATCTTCCATAAAAAGTTTGTTTAAAATACATTGTATCTTTGTGGAAGATAAAAATAATTTTATCTTTTGTAATAACAATCTGTTTGTTAAATCTATACAGAATACATAAAACCATTGAATTACTTGCTTAATTAATAATATCAATGCATATTCTTTTATCAATGTTCTGTATATTTTCGTTTTTTTAAATTTAATTCTGATAGATATATTGTGATTTTACATTGTTCGGATTTTTGGTATATATATATTTAGCAACCCCTCCGCACGAGCAGGATGTGACACATGGTCAATTTCTTAAGCGGAGTTCAACTGGTTTGAATTCAGAGTTTTCCTTCTCCTAGAGCGGTTGCCTAACCAAGGTTAAAGAGCCCAGTCTGCCCTACTATTTACCCACAGCTGGAGGGAGAGTAGGATTCATACCTTTCCCAAGGGTATTAGCGCTAAATGAAATGCAATTACCATGTCCAGGATTTGAACTCGGGGCGATGAGTCCATTTCCCATGATTTTAACCATTACACCACGCACATCCTATTTTTGGTATATAAGGCATGTGATAGATATTTTTGGTATATAAGGCATGTGGATAGATCTCCGCCCCTACTTATAGACTAGGTGAGATCATGTGATCTAACTCTTGACCAATCACTGTCAGTTCTCTGAGGCTGATACAATACTTAACAAACCCTACTATAAATATCAATGCATATTTCTTTATTGTTGTTGTGTGTATATTTTATTTTTAAAAATTTAAACTTTGAATTCCTTGCTTGAATAATAATATTAGTGCGTATCCTAAACTGATTTTTTCTTGATAGTTCCGCAACTAAGTTATGACCATTTAAAATTCATTTGAAATTGTTATTCATGGGGTACTGTCAAAGAAGACAACTAAGCATACCAATTTTAGGTAATTTATGAGGAAGTGCGTCCCAGTCTCCTGCCTCAAAAAGTGACTATTAAAATAACAACCCCAGCTACGGTGTTACTTGAAAAAAAACAACCAACTTAGGGCGTTAAATGTATTTTAGGAGGGGGGCTTCTCTTTTTTGTGGATAGATAGGTATAAACAAAATAAAAAATGAACAAATTGAGGTAGATAGATAGATATCCATCTTCATATCTAAACAAGAATTACGACAAATTTCTATAAATAAGAATTATGACAAAAAAAGAGAACCCCCCCCCACGTGAAATACATTTAACGCCCTAAGTTGGTTGTTTTCTTTCAAGTAACACTGTAGCTGTGGTCGTTATTTTAATAGTCACCGGGTAGCAATTTATGAGGCAGGAGACCGGGACGCACTTCCTCATGAATTACCCAGTTTTATATGAGCGTAGCATTTTTATAGATGTAATATCATTGTAAAGTAAATGAAAAATAATACGAAAGGAATTAATAAATGTCCCCTTAGTCTTCTGTAAAAGAAAACATTTATCATTTGTAATTCATCAATAAATTTTAATGTACACTTTTGCAAAGTCATTTGGCTTCCTAGATGTGTGAAAAAATTTCTACACAGCATAGCCAAAACACGCAAGAAAAAATAACAATACAAGTATACATACACTGAAGAATTGGCTCAAGCCCCAGACTAAAAATCTGTATATTTTGAAAATAAAAAAAGGGAGAATAACTTATGTCCCTTTAGTCTTCTGTAAAGAAAAAGAACTATTGTTAGTAATAATTTTTTAAGTATATAAAAATCATGATAAAATGAGTCTTAAGAAAATAACTTTTAAATTTTCAAATCACTTTTTTCAGGTATTGAATTTTTACTTTTTTATCTTTTTATATGAAGAAAAATATTTTTATATGTAGAAAAAATTTTCCAGACCCGAATTTTGACATTTGTAGAAAGATCAAATCCTGAAGAACATAAAAAAAAAAAAAAAAAGAAAAATTTAATACCCGAAAAAGATCTGAAAATTTAAAATTATTTTCTTAAAACACAAAATATTTTTAGCGTGTTTTTTCTTCTTCTTAGTTTTAAAAACAATATTTTTCTTTTAATTGACACAACAAAACATATTTTCTCTGTTTCAATTAAATAGTGAATCTTAATGTCTGGGAGCAGGCATAAAATTCTATTTAATCTATCTATTTAATCTATCTAGCTATGAACGAAGCTACAGTTCACATACAGGTAATACTCTTGGGAAAGGTATGAATCCAACTATTCTCTCTCCATCTATGGGTAAATAGTAGGGCAGACTGGGCTCTTTAACCTTGGTTAGGCAACCAGTCTAGGAGAAGGAAAACTCTGAACTCAAACCTCTTAAATCTCCGCATGGAGTGGTCACTACTAGAATAGGCCTACTTAGTAATCTATTTCAATTAAAAAAAAACTTTTTTTATTTATTTAAAAATGTTAAAAATGGAAGTTTAAAAATACGCAATTTTGCACAACATATCATCCGAGATTGTGTTTAAATAGCCAGGTTGCAAACTCGTATCAAACGATGGTGACAAGGGAAGACAACCCTTTGCCAATATCTAACCCAATCAAGCAAGGGAAGATAATCACTACAAGATGGTTCCTGAGTCCAACTGAATTGATAAGATATGGGACCAGTTTTAATCTTGACCATTCCACATAACCATTTTGGTCCAGCATAAAAGTTATCAATTCAGGCCAAATTTTGGAACTGGGATATTAGGAGGGACATGATGGTCTACTCAGTGAACTGCTGTTCAGATGTGGAAATTGCAGACTGGTCTTAGTTATCCTTTTCATCTCACAGCACAGTGAGCTGGGCACTAAATTGATCAAGGTATAAACGTATAATTATTTTATTATTTAAATTTTAAAAGAAAAGGAATAGTGACAATTTGCTACAAGTGTAAAAGAAAAAAGAAAGAAAGAAAAAAGAAAAAAAATTAAAGTAATAGAACAAAAATATAAGAGGATGATCAACTGACCTCAACACTCATGACACACCTACGGAAGCTTCACGGTAGACTAGTGTGCTGCGGCACACCTTATGTAGACAAGATAATGATAAATTCAACAGGTAATGAAACACAACTCAAGGCTTTATACAAACAGTGTGTTCAAAAAACAACATGAACATGCAATATACAATATGTAATGTTATCTGCCCCTTAATCAGTTCCTGGAAGTCCAGATACTAGGGGGCAGAAGAGAGCCCTAAATCAACAGCACAGTATCGGCAGGCACTGAGGGCAGAACAGTATCGGCAGGCACTGAGGGCAGAACAGTATCGGCAGGCACTGAGAACAGAACAGTTTCTGCAGGCACAGAGAACAGTTAACCACCCATGAGGGTCAACACGGGGAACTCAACAGCTTTAACACCAAACAGCGTAAGACCTGAAAAATTCTACGGACAAGGCAGCAGTCCGAAACAAACAACAACAGCGCAGACTATATTCCCCAAACAAGAAACCATTATGATACAATTCTACAAAGCTAAGTAACATTTGTCACTTGCATTTAACATTTCTACACCCACCAACCAAATGTATTTGGCAACTTTCTATGTTTCTATTTTTCTATTAACTTTACAAACTCTTTCACCCACTTTGAATACATTTCTCTTATTCGCACCATCAAAAAGTGTTAACCTGAATATATATTTATATTCGCCTTGTGTTCTTTCCTTTAAGACAGAATTATTATTTCTCCCCCATATTTCTGTTAAAATGTGAATTGTATAGTGTAGATGTAAGGGGTTTGCAAAAAAATGTTCTTGCGAAAGTTTATCTGTCTCTGGTAAGAAGTGTCTCTTGCTAGCTTGAGAAGTTTGACTTGTACAATGTTATTGGCTCCTGTGGTAAGCTGGGTTCATTAAGCACATCCATTTATGGTAGCTGGTCACAGCGAAAGAGACAGGTTGATGGTATCAACCCTCAAAATTTGGCGGCTAAACTAAGCCTAGTAATGTGTATTTTGATTGGTCACCGACAGTGGCCCTTAGCCAATCGCACAAGGTCTCTTATCAGGCGATGGCTAAAGGGCACAGGGTAGGTAACTGTGTAAAGTCATATTATTTTTTTTACACTGGCTGCAAACTCATTTTACATACAAAAATAGGTCCCAAAAAGTCACCATTTTTCGCGACCCCTCTCCTCAAATTTGGAGATCTAAAAATTGACATAACTCTGACAACTTAGAGAATTGGAAGCTCAAATTTTGGGAATTGACTAATTTTATTGTAATCCACACTTGGACAAAATTTCAGAAAAATTGAAGGGGGTGGGTGACATGACCTGGATGAATTGACATGGAATTACCCTTGTAATAATTCAATTATCATACTGTGGTATATCCATAGGTCCTGCTTGTGTGAATAATAGTTCAGCACCCCCAAAGAAAAGCTTGCAATCCTTTAATAATAGTGGGCCATTCTGTTGATGTTGTGACCCAGGTAGATTACCTCTGCGACTAAAACATTTTAGTTTTCACGATGCATGCAAAAATTGTCCAGCTTACTGAATACCTAGAATGATCTTGGGGGGTAGGAAGAGGGTCTTTTTTCTCGCACATATGCAGAGGGTTCTTCCTGTGAAGGCTCATGGGAGTTATTTATGTTTTAAATTTTTTCTTATTTTAATTTTATTTTAATCCCCACATATCCAAAGAGTTTTCAAGAATGTTAATTTTGTGTGTGTGTGTGTGTTTTAAATAGAATAAGCCATTTTGTACCAATGAGTATGACTTCTGTAAAAAAAAAAAAAAAATGAAAAATAAAAATTCAGAAAACAGCACGTGACTTTCGGAAACATTTTTTCACGCTAAGAATTGCGGAGACATGGAATAAACTGCCCGCGTCTGTTGTAGGCTGCCGAAGCACTGAATCCTTCAAAGCCTCCATGCTTCCTGTAGTCTGCCGACACTATACCTGATGCCACTCTCCATATACATATGCACACACACGCACACATACATGCATATTACTACTGTAAACTGTTCATGTTCCTGACACTACATTATTCTGTGTACTTGACATGAGACTTTGATGAGTTGTGGTGCACCTGAGCACTGTACACAATAAATTTCACTATTATTATTATTATTATTATTATTTATTTTATAAACAACAAAAAAACAACCATTTTGATTTTTTTAATTATTTCAGTATTTTTTTAGTATAGTGACAAATGAAATCGAAATACGGCCTTGTAGCCAGTGAAATGGAAGAACTTATTTCATAGATATTGATTTTAAAACATCTATAAAATAAAAATAAGAATAAAATGGTAAATAAGGTAAACATTTAATATCACATTCCTTGAAATAAGCTAACAATTAAAATACACAAATACAAAATTCTTATTTACGAGACGTAAGTTTCAAAATGTAACACACACTACTGATTTTGATCAATTTTTTTCTTTTTCTTTTTACATGAGTTCCGTCATTGAATATTCTTTACAAAAATGTAAAATTAATTTTCAGCCACTGGAAAATTTTTTCGGATAAACTTATTGTTCACATCGGATTCAATGCGCGAAAAAAAAAAAGGAACTATATTACCTTTAGGCACCCCTTTTTGATCTCGATTAACAAAGGACATGTTTTTCATTTACACCATCAATATCATGGTTGTTTGTAAGGGGGTAGGTTAGGGTTAGGGTTAGGGGTTAGTTTTATAATTTTTAAAAATCTAAAAATCGTCTGTTAAAACAACCGGATATTGACGGTGTAACATGTCCTTTCTTAATCGAGATCAAAAAGGGGTGCCTAAAGGTAATATGGTAAAAAAAAAAAAAAAAAAACTAACGAAAATATTCTTATTGATTCTTTTTAATTTAGGGTAAATGTTTATTTAAAATTAAGGTAATTTAAGAGGAAGTGCGTTCCTGTCTACTGCCTCAGAAATTGCTACCCGGTGATTACTAAAATAACGTCCCCAGCTATGTCGTCTCGGCGATGTTACTTGAAAGAAAACAACCAGCTTAGGGCGTTAAATGTATTTTAGAGGGGGGGGGGCTTCTCTTTTTTTGATATGAACAAATGGAAATGGGTGGATAGATATAATTAAACAAAGTAAAACCTGAGCAAATTGAGGTAGATAAGATAGATGATAGATATCCATCTTCATATCTAAACAAGAATTAAAACAAATTTTTATAAATAAACAGTAATTACGACAAATTTCTATAAATAAATTTCTAAACAAATGACGATAAATAAATAAGAATTACGACAAAAAAAGAGAAGCCCCCCCCCTCTAAAATACATTTAACGCCCTAAGTCGGTTGTTTTCTTTCAAGTACCAACGAGACGACATAGCTGGGACGTTATCTTAATAATCACCGGGTAGCAATTTCTGAGGCAGGAGACCGGGACGCACTTCCTGATAAATTACCAAAATAAAACCTCTTCTATTATTACTAATAAATATCTAACATTTCGTTGATTTTGCGAATAATTTCCTGTGGTCCCCCTTATTGCCAGGTGCGTGAATTTGTACAACTGTAGATATTGACAATTTGTTTATATATCGCTCATGCGCAGTAATGTCAGGGGAAAACGGAAGCGACACTGTTAGAAAAGGCCTGGTGCAAAAAGAACTCTAAATCGAGTTTGGTTCACTGAAGAAAAACTTTTTTTTTCTTATTTTTGCGAATATTTGTTTGAATCGTTTGCATCAAGATAGAAAACTGGTAAGTGTTTATTCACCTATTTAAAAAAAAAGAAGAAAAAAAGGATTTTATTCAACGCCTCTGTGTGTGTGACGAGTGTTATAATAAATAAATGACAACAATCCATTTTATTTTCATCCATTACTTCGTCGGTTTTATTTTTAAAATATCATTAATTATTATTATATCAATTCATTATTTTAAATAACGTAGAACATTCTACTTAAAGTGTTGACATATTTGATGCTTTCCTTACTTGATTCTTTTCTTCGTTCGTGTGCATGTGTGTGTGGAATTTCTTTCCTTGCCTATTTGGCAAATACGTATTCATATTTGTAAGGAAATAAATTCAGTTTTACTTCACAGACATAAAAAGTAGTGCGTGGCAAAGAAATAGTAGATAGGGACAGTGAATTATCCGATTTTAGTGAAATTTTCAGTGTTGATTTATCAATGAATGAATTTTATTATGCATCAGTTCAAAACTTTTTTTCTACATTTTTTCCGGGTTACTTACCTTTGCCCCTCCCCCATTTTTTTTAGGGGGGGAGAGGTGCTAAATATCGGTGATTGATACTTTTTTCTGCATAGATAAAAAGATGGTATGAATAGAAGAAAAAAATAGAAGAAAAAAAAATCAAGGACTCTGCTCTGGTTGTAAATAAGTACCGAAAATCGGAAAATAAAATGAAAATAAAAACTAAAAAAATAACTTTTGGAGATTTTTTTTTTACTCATTTCGATAATTATTTAATTGGCTAATATTAGGTATACCCTAGGGAGTAGCAAAAAAAAATCAGCTTCTACGAGTTTTAAAAGCGAATTAAAAATAATTAAATCTATTATTTAAGGTCAAACTTTGTCTAAATCGATAAGTATAATGATCATCATTAAAAAAAGAAAAATATCATTACATATGCAGTTTATTTTTTATAGATTTAAAACTATTTGTTTTGGTCAATTTCGACGCGATCCGCCATTCTGTCTCTTATTCAATGGTTTTAAACACCTGTTTTCAATTTTAATATAACATTCGCAATTGAAAAAAAAAAAAAAAAAAAAATTACCAAAAATCAGGTAATCATCCGATTTTAATGAAATTTTCAGTATTGATTTATCACTTTGGTCACTTCATTTTAGGCTACCATCGAGTAAACTTTCGTTTTGGCGTCAGCAACTTATCTTTTGTTGGCGAGTGTATGTATCTTTTTATTGCTGTGTGTGTGCAAACTGAATTGCTGAGTTAGTGAATCGAGAGATATCTATATTCGTGTATGTAACAGTAATAATGAAGGGAACTTACCTTTTTGTTAATGAATTCTTCCTTTAAAATGCGAAACCAAAAATGAAAGTAAGACTCGGAGATTATTAGAAAACATCTAAGGGAGGTAATTCATATTTTGGATATTTTTTGTGTCCATATAAATAATCATCTAACGTTAATTAATAATATTGAAAATCAATTTAATTAATTTAAAATTTGAATATTCTGATATTAAATTTAAAATGTTATATTTTTATATTCTAGAAATAAATATCTATTTGATGCAAACATTATTTTAGTCAAACAAAGTATACATTTTGAAGAAAAACTCTATTGTAAATTTAGCCCCCGCTTTTTAAGCAGAAAAATATCGATGTATAATTTTTTTCTTTTATAAGATAATAGCCAATTAAATAATTATCGAAATGAATAAAAAAGAAAACTCCAAAAATTAATTATTTATTATCTTTTTTACATTTTATTTTCCGATTTTCAGTACTTATTTTCTCATAAAATATTCCACTTAAATTTTGTTTCTATTTACAACTTCGGTCTTTTATTTTCTTTATTTCTACTGTAATTAGTATCAAACAAGGACTAACTTGCCAAGATTTTACACCCCCAAAGTAAGGAGGAGGGTAAAAATTAAGTGACCTGAAAAAATGAGAGAGTTTTGAAATAAAATGGATAATACATTATAAAGATCATTCATTGATAAATCAACACTGAAAATTTCATTAAAATCCGATAATTCCCTGATTTTTGGTGGATTATTTTCTGTAGAGGGGTGGGGGGCTAAAGTCATTTTGTCAAAAACGCATTTTTGGCCAATTTAAAATGTATTTTAGTCTATTTGGAGGGAATCAAAAAATTAACTGTACTTTAGTCTATTTGAAGGCAATCAAAGAATAAACTGTACTTTAGCCTATTTGGGGGGGGGGATCAAAGAATAAACTGTACTTTAGTCTATTTGGAGGGAATCAAAGAATAAACTGTACTTTAGCAATTACATGAATTTTTACATTACTACAAAATATTAAAGTGTTTTTGTTTTTCTGTAGGTGTTTGATTAATCATATTCAAATTATCTTTTGTGCCTTAAAGAATGAATAGATCTTATTTTTTCTTTAATTGAATAATGGTAAAAGTTATTCCAAGTGCTGAAGAAAAACTTTCTTTGAATTTCTTAAGCCAACTACATTAGCAAAATAGAGAAATTTCAAACTGGAACTAAATTGTTAGCTTCTAATTAGCAAATTTACCTGAATGATGAGTAGGTGTTTTGCATAGAATGCCATGAAAAAAGTCCTCAGTATTCTCTTGTCTTTTTTATGTTATCTCTTTTTTATTTTCAGATTGCAATTGTAAAGGAAAAGCTTTTAAAAAGAAATTCTAAGATGACATAAACCAATGTGAAAATTTATTTCTTCAAAGAATAATGATTTGCTTTTTTAGATTTTATTCTTCAATCTTCACATTTAAGCCCCAAAAAATCCTTATTCTTACATAAGTATTTTTGTGAAATAATAATTTACAAATAAACATGCAAGGAAACAATAAACAGAAACGCTTCTCTTGTGAAGTGTGTGGATCAGCATATTCATTGAAGGGCAATTTAAAAGTGCACATGCGAATTCACACTGGAGAGAAACCATTTTCTTGTGAAGTATGTGGATCAGCATTTTCACAGAAGTCCACTTTAAAATCCCACATGCAAGTACATTCTGGGGAGAAACCATTTTCTTGTGAAATATGTGGATTAGCATTTTCATATGAGTCCACTTTAAAATCCCACATGCGTATACACACAGGAGAGAAACCATATTCTTGTGAAGTGTGTGGATCAGCATTTTCACAGAAGTTTACTTTACGATCACACATACGTATACACACAGGAGAGAAACCATTTCCTTGTAAAGTATGTGGATCAGCATTTTCACAGAAGTCCACTTTACAAACACACATGCAAATACACACTGGAGTGAGACCATTTTCTTGTGAAATCTGTGGATCAGCATTTTTGAAGAAGTCCATTTTAAAATGTCACATGAGAATACATACTGGGGTGAGACCGTTTTCTTGTGAACTGTGTGGATCAACATTTTCATTGATGACCAAGTTAAAATACCACATGCGAAGACACATGGGAGAGAAACCATTTTCTTGTGAAGTGTGTGGATCAGCATTTACAGAAAATTCCGATCTAAAATCCCACATGCGAGTGCACACCGGAGAGAAACCATTTTCTTGTGAAGTGTGTGGATCAGCATTTTCACAGAAGTCCCATTTAAAATCCCACATGCGAGTACACACTGGGGAGAAACCATTTTCTTGTAAAGTATGTGGGTCAACATTTTCATATATGTCCGGTTTAAAATCCCACATGCAAGTACACACTGGGGAGAAACCATTTTCTTGTGAAGTGTGTGGATCAGCATTTACAGAAAATTCCGATCTAAAATCCCACATGCGAGTGCACACCGGAGAGAAACCATTTTCTTGTGAAGTGTGTGGATCAGCATTTTCACAGAAGTCCAATTTAAAATCCCACATGCGAGTACACACTGGGGAGAAACCATTTTCTTGTAAAGTATGTGGGTCAACATTTTCATATATGTCCGGTTTAAAATCCCACATGCGAGTACACACTGGGGATAAACCATTTTCTTGTGAAGTGTGTGGATCAGCATTTACAGAAAATTCCGATATAAAATCCCACATGCGAGTGCACACCGGAGAGAAACCATTTTCTTGTGAAGTGTGTGGATCAGCATTTTCACAGAAGTCCAATTTAAAATCCCACATGCGAGTACACACTGGGGAGAAACCATTTTCTTGTAAAGTATGTGGGTCAACATTTTCATATATGTCCGGTTTAAAATCCCACATGCGAGTTCACACTGGGGAGAAACCATTTTCTTGTAAACTGTGTGGATCAGCATTTTCACAGAAGGTCAACTTAAATTCTCACATGCGAATACACACGGGAGAGAAACCATATTCTTGTAAAGTGTGTGGATCAGCATTTTCTCAGAAATCCAATTTGCAAACACACATGCGAGTACACACAGATCATTAGGATACAAGTACTATTTGTAAAGGAATCAAGTGTTAGCCCCAGGACAGGGGCCCCTTGACTTCTAAAAAAACTAATAAGAAAATGAAACAAAAAAAGAGAGAAACCAATTTCTTGTGAATTGTATGAATCCTGATTTTCCAATACATCAAACTTATGACCTATGCAGATACAGAAACGATAGAAATGGTGCTACATAAAAAAGAAAACCATTGCCTGTTTAAATAATCAGACATGATTGGATTTTGTGGATTATGATTTTATTTTTGAATGATTTGTGTATTCTGCTGGTTTGCATTATTTCATATTTTACGTTTAAATAAAAAGATTTTAATTAAATTTACTTGAGCTTTATGACTTGACTTGTTTTTTTTTTTCAATGATTTCCAACATGAAAATATTTTTCATATTCTGCTGTTCAATGTTCACACAAAACATGCAATTTTATTTCCTTCTCTAACTTTTTTTCTTCTTCTAAGTTGAAGTCAAACTTTTGTCGCTATTGTTGATTAGAAAGAATGATGTAAATTTGAAAGACACTGACCACAATGAAATTGCCAATATCAAGACAAATGTATACGTATGAATATAATGTCAGGACAAACTGGACCTGTGCACATAACTCAGGATGATAATTTAATTATTACAATGTTTGCTATGTTTACTTGAGAGCTATTGGCTGATAGTTTGATATGTATAAAGTATAATAATCTTGATTTAACACTTTCCCTCGATCTTTTTTCTCTTTCTCTCATTCTTTTCATATTTTATTTATGTTCAATTGAAAGTGATTAGCATTATTGCTTCCACATATTTCCCCTCCCCGCATTACTTTTCCCTTACTCTACTTCTTTCTTTTTATATTTTTTGTGTAGCATGTCTTTTTTCTTCCCATTGTTTTATAATAATGACTGAATGGTTCATTATTTAGCATAGTTAAACATGGAAATATTGTTGATGTTCTGCTGTTCTATGTACATATTCATATGAAACATGAAATTTGTTGCAGTTTCTCTGAACTTTTTAGATGAAGCTTTATGATTAGTATTATTCAGACTATTGTCCTCATCTTCATTGTTATCTGCACAATGTTCCGGATGATGTGCTCTCTGGCCTTATTCAGGTTTTTCTTGTCAGACTCGGGAACCTGAGTTGGTGAAGGCCAGTACTGATCCTAGAAATATGGGGTTCTTTAGCAGATGCTCATATTATTACAGATAAATAAAAACCTATCCGGCTGTACCTGTCTCTGTCGAAACTGCCGCTATTTGTCGCTATTGTTGATTAGAGAGAATGATGTAAAATTTCAAAGACACTGACCACAATGAAATTGCCAATATCAAGACAAATGTATACGTATGAATATAATGTCAGGACAAACTGGACCTGTGCACATAACTCAGGATGATAATTTAATTATTACAATGTTTGCTATGTTTACTTGAGAGCTATTGGATGATAGTTTAATATGTATAAAGTATAATAATCTTTATTTAATGCTTTCTCTCATTCTTTTCATATTTTATTTATGTTCAATTGAAAGTGATTAGCGTTATTGCTTCCATGTATTTCCCCTCCTTTCGCATTATTATTTTTTGTGTAGCATATCTTTTTTCTTCCCATTGTTTTATAATAATGATGGAATGGTCCATTATTTAGCATAGTTAAACATGGAAATATTGTTGATGTTCTGCTGTTCTATGTACATATTCATATGAAACATGAAATTTGTTGCAGTTTCTCTGAACTTTTTAGATGAAGCTTGATGATTTGTATTATTCAGACTATTGTCCTCATCTTCATTGTTATTGGTACAATGTTTCAGCTGATGTGTCTTCCAGCCTTCTTCAGGTATTTCTTGTCAGACTCGGGGAACCTTCAAGAGCCACTGGCAGTGGTTTACAATAGGATTGCAGTTGTGGGAGAACAGGTTAAAGTTGGCAAAGAGTTAATTTGTTCCTTTCACTCAGGCTGTGTCAGAAGGTCCCTATTCGTCTGTCCTTCTATATAACCGTGATCCCACGCTATGAAAATCATTAATATTTTCTTATCTGATGTCTGACAATCCTGTTGTGATAATCCAGACGAGACCAACATAGCCTTTCTTTTGCCTGAGATTGGCTATGCAATGCACTATTCTTTCAAAAGAGTACAATTTTACTCTTTTCACTTCTTGCTTTCAATTTAACACTTTGAGGCCCAATGTCACAAGACTAGCTAAAAATTTTGACATGTCGAAACTTTTTTGAATTAGCTGATTGCAACTTTTTAAATGGTATAGTCCATTCTAAAGATGATGCTGTCATTTTCTTTTAGATTATCAGTCAAATAGTTATACATTGACATTTTTTTCTGTTTAGAAAGGTAAGGGCTAAACTTTTAAACTGAGATTTCTCCATGTGTGTTCCTGTCTGACCATTCGATCAACAATAACTCAACTGGTTCTGTTCACATTGTGTTTATATACTACTAATACAGGGCGAAACAGAAACCGGCGAACGTCACCGTAAAAACGGTGACAGCCCTGATTTTGTTCCTCATGCAATATCTTCCTTCTTCTGAAAAAGAAGGGATTTTTTTCCCTATTTAAACTGTCTCTAAACCACTATTAAACAACTATGTCCTCATGATCTAGGCATGCATCCTAGTCTGCCCTTTCACTCTGGACTCAATTTATTGGGTGTAGTCCCTCAATTTCACCGGAGTCTTGACTATCCTTCCGGATCGATTTTTCATCACTGCATATTCTGTTGGACTTGATGCCAGACTCACAATTTCCCCCAAAGTATTTTCCTGGGGTATTTGTTGGGTAGGACTCACCTCTCTACAATGTCTTAGGGTTGCTGATGCCTCGCTATTTATGTGGTTGGACTGGTACCCAATGATGGTAACGGGGTTGCTTCTGGTATTTTTTTCAAGTCTATTCTATTACGTCGATTCAGCTGACCCTCAACATTGACGTGGTATGACCTTGTATCCAGTCTTTGCACCACAATTGCCTTTTTCCATTCTTTCTGTCCTTTCACATGCTCTACATCTACAGGAAATAAAGGTTGAAGTTATTTCACCTTGTGGTTGAAGTACTGCTCTTGTTTCTTGCTTTTGTACTTCATAATATTTTTCAGGTTCCTGGGTATTTCTGGTCTCAGCAGATCTTCTCTGGTTGGAAGAAGCATTTTTGTTCTCCTTGACATCAGCTTCTGTGCAGGTGACAAGAGACCTTTAGCGTGTGTATTCCTGTGATCCAACATCGCTAGGTATGGATCAGCATTATCGTCCATTGCCTTCTGGAATAGGTTTTTTGCCATTTTTACTGCAGATTCCACTTTGCCATTGGCTTTGCTGATGTAAGGACTGACAGGTGTATGCGTAAAACACCATCTTTGTGCAAAGGTAGCAAATTCCTGTCCACTAAACTGTGTTCATTGTCTGTGGCAACCTGATCTGGAATCCTGTATCGTGCAAAATGATGTTTCAGCTTGGTGATCACAGTCTTTGCTTGTATATTTGGGAGATGATCAATCTCTCAGAAATTACTCGTATAATCTACGGTGCATAGATAGTCCCTATCTGCAAACATGAACAGATCCACTCCAATTTTTGACCACGGTCTCTCCGGAATTTCATGGACCATTTAAGGTTCTGCCGGGTTAGCAACTTCATATTTTCTACATGTTGGACACTTTGCCACATAGTTCCTGATATCACTGTTCATATTTGGCCAGTACAAGCATTCTCTAGCTCTTCTGCAACATCCTTCTACTCCCAAATGTGTGGAATGCAATTTTTCTTTCAAGATGGCCTGCTGACTCGTCGGAACTATCACACGGTTTCCTCTAAAAATTAATCCATCCTGTACGGTCATTTCATCTTGAATGTTGAAATATGGTCTCACATCTGGGTCCAGGTGTAATTTGTCATCTGGCCATCCTTCCAGTATGACCTTCTGTAATTGCTGCATACTTCTATCTTCCTTCATGGCTGATCGCAGCTCGCACAACCTCTTCTCTGTAACAGGAATGTATTTGGTTTCCCTCACATCCTCATCCTCATCATCATCATCAGCGCTTACTACATGGATATATGATCTTGATAATGTATCTGCAAGGTACATTTTCTTGCCTGGGTGGTGCAGAACCGTAGTGTTATATCTCTGAAGCCTCATCAATATGTTCGGCAAGCGTTTTGGGAACTTCCCCAATTCCTTCGGAGGCGTGGGTTCGAATCCCACCGCTGCCACCATGTGTCGTTCCTGTCTGACCATTCAATCAACAATAACTCAACTGGTTCTGTTCACATCGTGTTTATATACTACTACTACAGGGCGAAACAGAAACGGCGAACATCACCGTAAAACGGTGACAGCCCTGATTTAGTTTCTCATGCAACACTCCATTAGCCTACTAAAGTGAAAATCAGCCTACTTATAAAGATAAGAAGACAAATTACGTATATCAAAGTTTGCAATATGGAGTTAACCATGAATGTGGCAGACGGGTTAAGAGTTAAAGAAATAACCAAACAACTAGAATTCGAATAAATGCATGTATTACACATAACAATAAGGTTGCAAACTTTAGTTCGTCTGCACAAATGTTTATAATTTGTAAAAACTTAGCTGATATCCAGAGGTAGAGTATTATTGGAGCCTTGCTACGGCCTTCTGTAGTTCGGATATGATAGACGTTCTATTTTGACGTCCGACTCCGATGCTGGTTGTTGAAGAAGAGGTGGAGCGACCTTTTTTTTAGGTCTGTCTCCCTGGAGGGTTGAATCAGAAGAGGTGACAAGAATGTGCCTGTTTGGATTTGCCGCCAAAGTATGCTGGCTCGTGATTGGTTGCTTCGAAACAGAGGCTCGTAGATAAGGACGATAACCCCACACCTCAAATTCTCAATATACTAAAGTGAGCTTGTTTTTAGATTGATATTTGTTTTCATAATTTAAAAAAATTTTTTAAACTTTAAGTTTTGGGCGTTATATTTTAAATTCTTTTATTAATTAGGTATTAAAAAATTGTTGCTCTAGTCGCTCCTATGGATGCAGCTAACTGTAATATTAATTTTAAAGGAATTTTAATTGTTTGTCTTGACTTGTGTAAGTATCAGTTAGAAACGATTTTGAAATTTAAAGAAAGCTAAGTTTATTTTTTATTATTATTTTTAATTAAAACATTATTTGTAATTCAAAATAAATTGATTTTAACATTTGTTAAATTAATTTTAATATAAAGATATAGCCCTAACCTGAGAGTTTTTAATCCCCGAGAGGTGGGGGTGAAAGTAACCTGAAAGAAATCTGGGACCATATTACCTTTAGGCACCCCTTTTTGATCTTGATTAAGAAAGGACATGTTTTTCATTTACACCGTCAATATCTGGTTGTTAGGGGTTAGGGTTAGGGGTTTGTTTTATAATTTTTTTTTAATCTAAAAATCGCGTTAAAACAACCAAATATTGATGTTGTAAATGAAAAACATGCCCTTTCTTAATTGAGATCAAAAAGGGGTGCCTAAAGGTCATATGGTCCGAAATCTTCATTATTTTTAATAAAATAACTGAAGCTTTATAAAATTCATTGATTAATAAGTGAACACTGAATATTTTATTAAATTATTTTATTATTATTACGTTTTCGTAAATAAAGTGAACACTGAATATTTTATTAAATTATTTTATTATTATTACGTTTTCGTAAATAAAGTGAACACTGAATATTTTATTAAATTATTTTATTATTATTACGTTTTCGTAAATTTTAAGGCAAATGAATTATTCAAAATGTATTAAAAATTAATTATAGATGTTATTTTACTTTTTTTTACTGTTGCGAGGCGGGGGTAACTTGACCCGGCATATTGGATATCTCTATTGCTCATGCGCAGTAAAGTCATTAGGAAACGGAACCGACACCATTATACAATTGCAAGTGTACAAAGAACTTAGTATTCGAAATCGAGTTTCGTTCACTGCAGAAATTTTTATTTTCTTATTTTTGCGAACATTTTTTTTAATCGTTCGCATCAAAACAAAAAACAAGTAAGTGTTGTTTATTAATATTCACCTATTTAGATAAAATGATTTCATTATTCACCTGTGTGTGTGTGTGTGTGTGTGTGTGTGTACGTGTGTCAGTGTTATGATAGATAAATGACAAAAATCTTTTTATTTTCATCCATTACTACGATGTGTTTATATTTATGATAGTGAATTAAAATATGGTAAAAAAGGACTATTTGCTCGTAAATTCCTACCATAAAATAAACTGAACCCTCATTTTATGTCCGTGTGTTTGCTATAAATGTTTTATTTTTCTTGCACCCGTTATTTTACAATACTAAATATATTTTATTTGACAAACTATTTTCTGAATTTTTCACAACGCTAACAAAATTTGTATTACTTAATTCAAGTCCACAGATAACTTCTCAACAGCTACTGTTTTTGCTAGCATGAATGAAGACACTGTGCTTCCAAAAGCCTTTATCATGTTGCTGACAACCTGGACCTGCATGACTCTTCCTTTTCTTGCCATCATTTGGACAAAAATGCGTTTTTGAAAAAATGACTTTAGCTACAGAAAATAATTTATCAAAAATCGGGGAATTATCGGATTTTAATGAAATTTTCAGTGTTTATTTATCAATGAATGATCTTTATGAAGCATTATTCATTTTATTTCTAAACTTTCTCATTTTTTCCAGGTCACTTAATTTTGCCTCCCCCCCCCCTTATGTTGGGGGCGTAACATTTTTTCGAGTTGGTTTTATAGAAGTTATGAATAGAAAAAAGAAATGAGAAAATAAGTACCGAAAATTGAAAAATAAAATGTAAAAAAATAATAAATAATTAATTTTTTGGAGATTTCTTTTTTATTCATTTCAATAATTATTTAATTGGCTATTATCTTATAAAGAAAAAATAAATACATCGATTTTTTTTTCTGCTTAAAAGGGGGGGGGGTACATTTTCAATAGAGTTTTTCTTCAAAACATATACTTTGATGTTCTTATATATGTAGGGCATGTGCAAAACACGCTATTTTAATACGTGCGAGGATTGTTAAAAGATATTTTAAAACGTCAATAAAAAATTGAAAATTAACATGTTGATGTTTTATTTTACGTTTAATATAAAGAACAATTCCAAGTTTTAATGTGTTAGAAAAAAGAAAAAAGAAATTTCTCTCTGAACTAAAACCTAAATTTTGCAAATTAAGTAAATTCCTGTAAATTCTTAATTTGTTTGACACAGTTATTGCATCTTGATGTGTGCACTATTTTTTATATGGATGATCGTAAGTATAATAATTTCTTTTCTGAAGCAATAAACAAATTACTAATTTAGCATTTTCTTGATATCTCACGATTTAACTTATGTACCTCAACGACCCAGCACTGCAACAACAACAATAATAACAACAATTACAAGAGTTTTCATCAAAAACCAAAGCGTAATTATTTCCGTTAGATCCATCCATTAATAAGAATGACGACAATTTGTAATTCAAACATTATTTTCAAAAATTTAAAAAAATAAAAACCGAAATATGTTATGTCATTATTTTTAGCTAGATATTTTTATCAATATTTTCTTTGATTAATAAATACGATTATGATATCTGCAAAACAAAAGTATTTATTTTACATTTTGTAAATTTTTGAAAATCCCTGAAAAAAAAACAAGTAGACAATAGGAACTTTTAATATAAAATTCTTTAGAAAATAATCTAACAATTTAGAAGAAAAAAAAAAGAAAAATAAGATACATATTTTTTCTTATTTACGAGATTTAAGTTTTAATGCATAAGATGCCCTATTACCAAAACCGAATTAGTTGGCATTTAAAAAAATTTTTTTTACATATGTTCCGTCGTTAAATTATCTTTCCAAAAATGTAAAAATTATTTATATCCCCCAAAAAAAAAAGAATCTTTGTACGGGGGATCAATGCGCGAAACAAAACCTAAAGAAAAAAATTATTAGCCTTTTCAATTTAGTAAACATTTATTTACAATAAAAGTTCGTCTTTTATTATTCATATACCGAAAGTTTTATTGAAATCGGATAGTTATTTTTTTTATGATTTTTTAGAAACATTTCCTGTGATCACCCTTTTTTAGAGCCAGCGATAAATTGCACATAGCTATATATATGGCATTATATGGCATATAAATAATCATCTAACGTTACTCAATTAAGATTGAAAATAGTTTTAATTCATTTGAAATATGAATATTTGGATTTGTATTGTTATATTTTTAGATTCTAGAAATAAATATCTATTTAATGTAAACCTTATTTTAGTCAAACAAAGTATACATTTTGAAGAAAAACTCTATTGAAAATGTAGCCCCCCACCTTTTTAAGCAGAAAAATGTCGATGTATAATTTTTTCTTTCATAAAATAATAGCCAATTAAATAATTATCGAAATTAATGAAAAAGAAATCTCCAAAATTATTGATTATCTTTTTTACATTTTATTTTCCGATTTTCGGTACTTATTTTCTTATAAAATATTCCACTTAATTTTTTTTCTATTTACAACTTCGGTCTTTTATTTTTTATTTTTTATTTCTACTGTAATTAGTATCAAACAAGGACTAACTCGCCAATATTTTACACCCAAAAGTAAGGGGGGGTGTCAAAATTAAGTGACCTGAAAAAAATGAGAACTTTATGAAATATATAAAGTCGACGGGGCGGCCTAAAGTCAGTATCAGCCATAAAGCGAGGGAGTCTATCCCCTTTTCAATAGCGTTAGACAAGGAGATTGTTTTAGCATCTGAGGTGGAGCGCCACACCTACCATCAGCTCCTTACTTTACGCACAGATCCCTGTGCTACTCATATGCTGAGTTGGCGAGGACCGGTATTGAACTAGGAACCTTGTGGCTTCTAGCCGAACGCTCTACTGACTGAGCTAACCCGCCCCTTAAAATTTCATTAAAATCCGATAATTGCCTGATTTTTAGTAAATTATTATTTGTGGGGTAAAGTCATTTTGTAAAAAATGCATTTTTTGACGTTTTGGGTATACCTAACTTAACATCATGCTGCTCATATTTAAAATGAATTTTATATATCAATTTAGCATATCAGAAATACCAAATTAAATCAGAAAGCTTTAAATAAAATAACTGATGCATTATAAAATTCATTCATTGATTAATCAATACTGAACATTTCATTAAAATCCAATAATTCCCTGATTTTTGGTAATTTTTTCAGTCGAGAGTATTAATCTATTTTGTAAACACTGATTTTATGGCAACTCACGACGGCTATCTTAATATATATTTATCAAAATTGACTGAAAAAATAGTTTTAAATGTATTAAAAATAAATTTCAAGCATAATATTATTTTGCTTTTTTATGTTACTAAATTTCATCTTAGACAAAAAGTTGACCTTACATAATGAATTTAATTCATTTTAATTTATTTTTAAAATGAAAAGCAGACAAAAAAATAGGTATCCCTAGTTATATACTTTTGAAGTAGTTACAGTAAAATTAAAAGACAAAACAAAATATGTGAATAGATGAAATAAATAAAAATAAAAATCAGAAAATTAAATGAAAAAAAAGAAAAGAAATAAACATTTTAGTGATTTTCTTACTTTATTGTTTAAGTATGTAATTACATTTATACTATAGGGGAAAAAATTATACATTGATATTTATTCTGTTTAAAAGAGTCGATGTCTAACTTTTCAATTAATTTTTCTCCAAAAATTATTAGATAACAAAGATAAAGTAAACTAGTTATTAAATAAATAATTGTTTTTAGAATCTAAAAATATGAAATTTAAATCTCAAAATTAGGAGTCTTATTTTAAATGAAATTTATCAATTAATTAGCTTACAAATTGTTTCCCAAAAGCATGTATGGTTGGTGCAAACTGTAATATTTATCTTAAAGAATTTGATTTATTTCCATTGAATCAGTTTAATTGAAACAATTCAGTTATTTAATAATAATAATAATAATAATAATAATAAAATAAAAAAGAATTAGTTGATTAATAAATCAACACTGCAAATTTTATTAAAACTGGATAATTCCCTGATGTAATTTTTTTTTAATCAATCTGGGTTAGTAAATTATCACTCACAAACTTCCGTAGATCCGAGCATTGCACTTGTTTCAAAAAGGTTTCCATTTTCGAGGTAAAGTTTCCCAAGGTATCAAGTTTTAGAACAAAAGAAATTATGTTTAAATAAATATCAACAATTTAGTAATTTTTCTCTACATAGAGTATTTACTGGTTTTTGTTATTGATTTATAAAAAGAAACTTTTAAAAATTTTTTGCAATTGTTATATACAGCGTTTGTTTGAGTGCATCATAACTTTTTCTTAAGCCATTTTTAGCAGATTTAATTGTTTAAAATAAATTACATATGTAATATTGTTTTTTTCCTGATGCTCATTATGTTACTACTTGTCAAAAATTAGACCTTAAATAATTGATTTAATTAATTTCAATTAGTTTTGAAAATGAAAATGAGCAAATAAATTGGCAGTGCCTAATTTACATATAATTTCTAAGTTAATTCAAGAGTCAAAATAAAAAAAGAAAGGTAGTTATTTTCATTAACAAAATAAATCAAATTCACATCAATTAGAAAACACAAATTCACAGAAAATTCATATGACTAAAGCATTAAACAATTTCCATTTGATTTCACAAAATGGCTAAATCAATTGAGAAAGTAAAGTCTTTGTTGTGTAAATAGTATTTGCACAACAAGACTTTATTTTGTTGAATAAATAAGAATGAATGATGAAATGTTTTTTTTAAATATGCCAAAGTATTTTATACCCATCTGAATGTTAAAATATCTGAAATCAAGTGATCTTTTTTTATTTTTAATTTATTACTAATGTAATCGTTTGATGAAATCAAATAGCTGAGAATTTTATGTTTCATTTCTTGATTTTAAAACATTTATCAAAAATCACAAATTGTCTAATTAAATAAATTTTCACTCCTTTATTCATTAATAAGTTATATTTATAAGAATACCTTATAGGTTCTTTTTATCAATTCACAATGTAGAGAGGGTGGGGGCAGTTGACCCTTGGTCATTTAAAGAAATTATTTTCCAGGGCCTAATTTTTACATTTCTAGAAAGATCAAATCCCAAAGAACATTTAGAAAGAAATGAGAGAAAAAAAATTCCATACCTGAAAAAAGTTATTTGAAAATTTATAAGTTATTTTCTCAAAAACTCAAAAAATATTTTTTGTGGCATGTTTATCTATTTATTTTTTTGTAGTTTTAAAACAACATTTTTCTTTGAATTGATGCAACAAAAAAAGAATTCTCTCATTCAGTTGGCTTATGTATATTCACATAAAATGTAATCGTTAATTTCAAAGGTCTGGAAGGTTCCATGCTGAATCAATATTTTAACCATATTCAATCTATCTAAAAAAATATAAGTATAAAAAGCACAATTTTGTGCAACATATTTTCCGAGATTTGTATGTGTTTAAAAAGATATTACTAATGATTGTTCTTTTTCTTTACGGATCACCAAACATGTTACAAAAGGTTACCTTCTCTGATGACCCGTACAATGAAATACTCAGTATAGTTTTAGTGCATGGGCTACCATAATTTGTACTAATTTACACACAGAAATCTTGTGCATTTATTAAAGATTTTTATGCACTTATCTCCATTATACCCCTGATTCTGCTCATCATTTGTATTTTCTAATTGCTGTGAATTTAATTTATTTTGCTAATGAAAGTTAGCTGCATTTATTTTGCCAAAAGCACTGCTGAAATTCATCACCTGCTGTTTTCTTCCTTGTCAATCCTAGCATCTGAAGTGATAGTAAACCTTAGGTGACTGAAGTAAACTGTAGTGACTGAACCGATGTCAATGGTGAGGATCAAAGAATAAACTGTACTTTAGCAATTACATGAATTTTTACATTACTCAAAATATTAAAGTGTTTTTGTTTTTCTGTGGGTGTTTGATTAATCATATTCAAATTATCTTTTGTCCTTAAGAATAAACAGATCTTATTTTTTCCTCAATTGAATAATGGTAAAATTATTCCAAGTGCTGAAGAAAAACTTTCTTTGAATTTCTTAAGCCAACTACATTAGCGAAATAGAGAAATTTCAAACTGGAAACTAAATTGTTAGCTTCTCTAATTAGCAAATTTACCTGAATGATGAGTAGGTGTTTTGCATAGAATGCCATGAAAAAAGTCCTCAGTATTCTCTTGTCTTTTTTATGTTATCTCTTTTTATTTTCAGATTGCAATGTAAAGGAAAAGCTTTAAAAAAGAAATTCTAAAGCGACATAAACAATGTGAAAATTTATTTCTTCAAATAATAAGATTTGCTTTTTTTATAGATTTTATTCTTTAATCTTCAGATTTAAGCCCAAAAAACAGAAATTCCTTAATCTTATTAAGTTTTTTATATCAGTATGAAATAATCATTTACAAATAAACATGCAAAGAGACAATAAAAAAATCTTCTCTTGTGAAGTGTGTGGATCAGCATTTTCATGGAAGGGCATTTAAAATCACACATGCGAATACACACAGGAGAGAAACCATATTCTTGTGAAGTGTGTGGATTAGCATTCTCACAGAAGTCTACATAACGATACACACATACGTATACACACTGGAGAGAAACCATTTTCTTGTAAAGAATGTGGGTCAACATTTTCAAATATGTCCACTTTAAAATCCCACATGCAAGTACATCCAGGAGAGAAACGAATTTTCTTGTGAAATATGTGGATCAGCATTTGCAGAAAATTCATCTCTAAAGTCTCACATGCGTATACACACAGGAGAGAAACCATATTCTTGTGAAGTATGTGGATTAGCATTCTCACAGAAGTCTACGTTACGATCACACATGCGTATACACACAGGAGAGAAACCTTTTTCTTGTAAAGTATGTGGATCAGCATTTGCAGAAAATTCATATCTAAAATCTCACATGCGTATACACACAGGAGAGAAACCATATTCTTGTGAAGTGTGTGGATCAGCATTTTCACAGAAGTCTACTTACGATCACACATGCGATACACACAGGAGAGAAACCTTTTTCTTGTAAATATGTGGATCAGCATTTGCACAGAAGTCCACTTTACGAAGGCACATGCAAATACACACTGGAGTGAAATCGTTTTCTTGTGAAATCTGTGGATCAGCATTTTCAGAAAGTCCAGTTTAAAATCCCACATGGAAGACACACTGGAGAGAAACCGTTTGCTTGTAAAGTGTGTGGATCAGCATTTTCACAGAAGTCCAATTTAAATTCTCACATGCGAATACATACAGGAAGAAAAACATTTTCTTGTGAAGTGTGTGATTCACGATTTGCAAATAAACATAGTTGATGATCACATGCGAATTCATATGGAGAGAAACCATTTTCTGTGAAGTGTGTGGATCAGCATTTGCAGAAAATTCATATCTAAAGATTCACATGCGTGTACATACAGAGAGAAACCATATTCTTGCAAAGTTTGTGGATCAGCATTTTCATCGAAGTCTACGTTACGATCACACATACGTATACACACAGGAGAGAAACCATTTTCTTGTAAAATATGTGGATCAGCATTTTCACAGAAGTCCAGTTTACAAACGCACATGCATATACACACTGGAGTGAGACCGTTTTCTTGTGAAATGTGTAGATCAGCATTTTGAGTAAGTCAGTCTAAAATATCACATGAGAATACACACTGGAGAGAAACCATTTTTTGTGAAGTGTGTGATCAACATTTATATTGATGAATAATTAAAATACCACATGCGAAGACACACAGGAAACAAACCATTTCTTGTGAAGTGTGTGGATCAGCATTTGCAGAAAATTCATATCTAAAGTCTACATGCGAATTCACACTGGAGAGAAACCATTTTCTTGTAAAGTGTGTGGATCAGCATTTTCACAGAGGTCCAATTTACGATCACACATGCATGTACACACTGGAGAAACCATTTTCTTGTGAAATGTGTGGATAGCATTTGACATAAGTCCACTTTACGATCCACATACGTATACAACAGAGAGAAACCATTTTCTTGTAAAATGTGTGGATCAGCATTTTCACAGAATTCCACTTTAAAATCACACATGCGAATACACACAGGAGAGAAACCATTTTCTTGTGAAGTATGTGGATCAGCATTTTCATGGACTCCTTTACAATCCCACATGAGAATACACACAGAGAGAAACCATTTTCTTTGGATTGAATGCATCATGATTTTCCAATACATCAAACTTATGACCTATACAGAAACGATAGAAAGGTGCTACATAAAAAAGAAAACAATTCCTGTTTAAATAATCAGACATGATTGGATTTTGTGGATTATGATTTTTATTTTTGAATGATTTGTGTATTCTGCTGGTTTGCATTATTTCATATTTTAGTTTAAATAAAAAGATTTTAATTAATTTACTTGAGCTTTATGACTTGACTTGTTTTTTTTTTTTCAATGATTTCCGACATGAAAATATTTTTCATATTCTGCTGTTCAATGTTCACACACAACATGCAATTTATTTCCTTCTCTAACTTTTTTTCTTCTTCTAAGTTGAAGTCAAATTTTTGTCGCTATTGTTGATTAGAGAGAATGATGTAAAATTTCAAAGACACTGACCACAATGAATTGCAATATCAAGACAAATGTACGTATGATATATGTAGACAAACTGCTGTGCACATAACTCAGGATGATAATTTAATTATTACAATGTTTACTATGTTTACTTGAGAGCTATTGGCTGATAGTTTAATATGTATAAAGATAATAATCTTGATTTAACATTTTCCCTGATCTTTTTTTCTTTCTCTCATTCTTTTCATATTTTCACTACATTCAACTGAAAGTGATTAGCGTTATCTCTTCCAATATTTCCCCTTCCCCGCATTACTTTTCCTTACTCTATTTCTTTCTTGTATATTTTTGTGTAGCATATCTTTTTTCTTCCCATTTTGTTTATAATAATGACTGAATGGTCCATTATTTAGCATAGTTAAACATGTATATATGTTGCTGTTCGCTGTTCTATGTACATATTCATATGAAACATGCAATGTTTCAGCTGATGTACCTTCCAGCCTTCTTCAGGTATTTCTTTCAGACTCAGAAACCTTGAACCTTCAAGAGCCACTGGCAGCGGTTTAAATAGGATTGCAGTTGTGGGAGAGCAGGTTAAAGTTGGCAAAGAGTTAATTTGTTCTTTCACTCAGGCTGTGTCAGAAGGTCTTTATCTTTGTCCTTCTATATAACTGTGATCCAGCTATGAAAATCATTATATTTCTTATCTGATGTCTGACAATCTGTTGTGAATATCCAGATGAGACCCACATAGCCTTTCTTTTCCTGAGATCAGCTATGCAATGCACTATTCTTTCAAAAGAGTACAATTTTACTCTCTTCACTTCTTGCTTTCAATTCAACACTTTGAGGCCCAATGTCACAAGACTAGCTAAAAATGTTGACATGTTGAAACTTTTTTGAATAGCTGATTGCAACTTTTAAATGGTATAGTCCATTCTAAAGATGATGCTGTCATTTTCAGCAAAAATGATAAAGGAAAGAAAACAAAAATAAGCAGAATATATTTTTTAATTCAGTCGCCACAGAAAAATCGTGCTTCATTTTTTCTGTTCACTAAAACATGCTGAACTGATAACACCTAATGGAAACAACATGAAACATTAAGAAACATTGTTAAATTTAACACATAAAATAGTTACTTCAGCTTGTAAGGCTACTGCCTATGTCGCGTTACCAGAACTACATCTAACATTAGTACGCAACGACCACTGGCACCATGAGAATTGGCGCGTATTTAGTTTTCCCTATGTCTTTGTTTCCTTGTACCATTCTGTTCCATGAAGTAAAGGAACATGTAAACACGTATATTTTGTACCTCCGTTAAAATACGTCTTATGTTCTCATTCTACTAACACTATGAGTCAACTAACCCACACCATTGCAAGTTGTCAGAGACTTTTAAGCTCAACAAACACGGAAGATGAAATAAAATGATGTAGAGAAAGGCTGTCTACAGTCTGAGGAGAACAAAAATATACGTTTTCAGAAGTAAAGACAATGGGAAAGCACATGTACCTTTAACCTATTTATTTACATACAAACTCAACGACAGTCAATTAAAACAAGTACTTAGGGGCAGTACTTAACAATTCAGAATATCTCCCTCATTGAGGGGGGCGTCAGGTCGAGTCTTCGGTTATTACTCTCCTCACTAAGGGGGAATTTCTTTCAGTTCACAAAGTCTGAGAAGAGCACTCGTTTCTACGAGGCTTCCTGGTTGGTGCCAAACAGTAAAAAGAGGTTCTTCACCCGACCTGACAGGGACGTTACCTTTACTACTTCCTGTCCCTAAAGGCACAGGAGAATTCTAGTCCCTACAATGAATATAAATATGGAGGTAGAGTAAAAACACTGTCTTTAAATATATAATGGGTCGGGGTTTCTGAGTAATAAAGGGCAATAACTCTATTTACTTAGGATCTAGTTTTTAAAAGATTATAATAGTATACTTGTAGGAGGAGTTGTAGATATACTAGAGTATGATAATTTAATTATTACAACATTTGATATGCTTACTTAAAAGCTATTGCAAATAGTTCAATATGTAAAAGTATAATATTTGAAATAGATTTGTGTTTATGCTTATGCAACTTACCCCATCTCTATATCTTTCCCCTATTTCTCTTTCTTATCAATTTTTTTCTGTGTAGCATGTCCATTTTTCCTTTCTTTATGATAAAAAAGGAATAGTCCATTATTTAGCTAAGGTGCAAACAACTTTTATCGTTTGATGATTTGGATGTCTTATTTTTAACCAGAGGGTGTTGTGAGAGATAACTGGATAGATGATAATTTTATGGGCTGGGTTAGCTCAGTCGGTATAGCATTTGGCTAGAAACCACAAGGGCTTAGTTCGATACCGGCCCTGCAAACTCAGCATATGAGTAGCACAAGGATCTGTGCGGTAAAGTAAGGAGCTGATGTAGGTGTGGTGCTCCACCTCAGATGCAAAAACAATCTCCTTGGTCTAGCCCTCGTGAAAAGGGGATAGACTCACTCGCTGATTGGCTGGTTCGACTTTAGGCCTTACCCCAACGACTACTTTACTTTTTTATTACACTCCTCCACCTTTAGTTTCAAACATATATGACATTGGTCAGACACAAAGTTCAAGGTTGCTAACTCTTCAACTGAATCTAGTTCCATTTGTAACTCAGATAGGGCATTATAATCTACTTTGTGGATTGCCAATTTGGATATGGAAATTTCCTGGTAGTGTAGGTAAGTCAAATCATCCAGGCCATTCTCCCAAGTGTGGATTATGTTAAAGTCAGACGATCCCCAAAATTTGAGATTCCAATTCCCAAAATTGGCAGTTTATGTGACTTTCAGCTCTCCAAATTTAACGGAGGTCGTGAAAAATGGCAACTTTTTGTAACCTATTTTCTGTAATACATCCCCCAAAAAAAATTGATTTTAAAAGCATTTTTGCCAGGAATCCAAAATGCTAACAAAAAAGTATTAAAGTCAACAATTTTAAGTTATTGAGGATTTCTGATTTTTTCATAAAATCAATATCCCAATGTGGCACTGTGTCTATGACAAATTTTTTTCTATTATTATTTCATATATATTGAACATAATTTGTACAAAAATAGAATAACTCCCAATTTTTGTGATTGGAAGCTCAAATTTTGAGGATTGTCTAAGGTTAACTAGTTCACACCTGGAAAACATTTCAGAAAAATTGAAGGGGGTGGTGACAATTTACTTTTTTATGAATGATTTGAAATGGAATTACCCAAGTCCAAGTCATCCTGGTGGCCCAGTGGAATGACCCTGTCTTGATTTAAATAACTACTCTTGAGTCATTGTTAGATGTCGTGTTTTTTTTTTCAGATGATGTGACGCTGTACTAGGAAATTTTGAAAG
This sequence comes from Doryteuthis pealeii, assembly GCA_023376005.1. Classification (NCBI taxonomy): domain Eukaryota; kingdom Metazoa; phylum Mollusca; class Cephalopoda; order Myopsida; family Loliginidae; genus Doryteuthis; species Doryteuthis pealeii. Next base: position 90,625,709 of record CM042151.1, read on the forward strand.
AAAAGAAGTACCAAAAATTTGAAAATTAAATGTAAAAAAAAATTTTTTAAAGATATTATAAAAAAAGATATTTTTTAATTTTTTAATTACTTTGTTGTATATGAAATACAATTTCTTTTAGATTATCAGTCAAATAGTTATACATTGACATTTGTTCTGTTTACAAAGGTACAGGCATAACTTTTAAACTGAGATTTCTCCATTAATTTACATCAGCCTACTAAGTGAGCTTGTTATTAAATTGATATTTGTTTTTAATATCTAAAAACAAATTTTAAAAATTTAAGTTATGAGTGTTATATTTTAAATTAATTCTTTTTATAATTAGGTATAAACAATTGTTGCTCTAGTCGCTCCTATGGATGGAGCTAACTGTAATATTAATTTTAGAGGAATTTGAATTGTTTGTCTTGACTTGTGTAAGTATCAGTTAGAAACAGTTTTGAAATTGAAAGAAAGGTAAGTTCATCTTTTATTATTATTTTTAATTAAAACATTATTTGTAATTCAAAATAAATTGATTTTAACATTTTGTTAAATTTAATTTTAATATAAAGATATAGCCCTACCCTGAGAGTTTTTAATCCCCGAGAGTGGGGGTGAAAGTAACCTGAAAGAAATCTGGGACCATATTACCTTTAGGCACCCCTTTTTGATCTCGATTAAGAAAGGACATGTTTTTCATTTCACCGTCAATATCCGGTTTTATGGTTTATGGTTGAGGTTAGTTTTAAAAATTAATTATAAAAAAATATCTAAAATCTGTTTAAAACAACCGATATAGACGGTGTAAATGAAAAAACTTGTCCTTCTTAATTGTAGATAAAAAAAAGATAACTGAAGCTTATACAATTCATGATTAATAAGTCCAACACTGAATATTTTGGTAATTTATGAGGAAGTGCGTCCTGGTCTCCCGCCTCAAACATTGCTACGCCGGTGACTATCAAATAACAACCCCAGCTATTCGTATTTCTTGTTTTTTATGTAATTTGTCGTCATTCTTGTTTGATATGAAGATGATATATAGTTTGAATAGACTGAGATAGATAGATAGAATAAAAACAAAAATAATATAGATAGATACGGACAAATGGAGATAGAATAGATATTTCGACAAGTAAATGTATTTGGGGGGGGTCGCTTCTTTTTTTTGTCGTAATTCTTGGTTATTTAAACTAAAAACAGAACATTAAACAAACAATAAAAAAAAAGTAGAATTAGAATAGATAGATATGAAGATGATAGTTCTTAATAGATTGAGCTGGCTCGTTATTTTCTTAGTCACCGGGTAGCAATTTTTTCAGGGGGAGAACGGGACCGCATTCCCTCAAAATTACCAATTTTTATTAGATTATTTTATTAATTATACAGTTTTCGTAAATTTAGGCAAATTGAATTATTCAAGAATGTATTAAAAAATAATTTATAGATGTTTTATTTTACTTTTTTTTATTCTACCTGATGCGGGCGGATGGTCTAAATATGACCCGGCAATTAGACATTCTCCATTGCTCATGCGCAGTAAAGTCATTAGGAAACGGAACTGACACCATAAAAATTGCAAGTGTTAACAAAGAAACCTATTATTCGAAATCGAGTTTGGTTACTGCAGAAAAGTTTTTCCCTCTTATTTTGCGAAGATTTTTTTAAATTCGTTCGCATCAAAATAGAAAAGCATGAGTAAGTGTTGTTTTATTAATATCATCTATTAGATAAAATGATTTCATTATCACCTGTATGTGGTGCGTGTTTCTGTGTGTGTGTTTTCTGTGTGTGTGTCAGTGTTATGATAAATAAATGACAAAGATCCATTTTTATTTTTATTTTCCATTAACTACGATGTTTTATTTTTTATGATAGTGAATTAAATATCATATAATTATATGAATTCATTATTTTAAATACGTAGAACATTCTTTAAAGTGTTGACATATTTGATGCTTTCCTTACTTGATTATTTTCTTCGTTTCTTTCGTGTGTGTGTGTGTGTGTGTGTTGTGTGTGTGCTATTGTTATGATATTAAATTAGCTATACCCCAAAATTGGGACAAAAGATGCGGTTTTTGACAAAATGACTTTAGCCCCTCCCCCCCAAAATAATTTACCAACAGGGAATTATCGGATTTTAATTAAATTTGCAGTGTTTATTTATTAAGTGCCACCAATTTTACACTGTGAAATTTTGACACCATCCCCTAACATTTAACAC
>CM042151.1:90627930-90728372 GCA_023376005.1 Doryteuthis pealeii
AAAAAGAGAGAGATTTCACAGAAGTCCACTTTACAAAGACACAGGCAATTCACACTGGAGTGAGACCATTTTCTTGTGAAGTGTGTGGATCAACATTTTTATTGATGACAAGTTAAAATACCACATGCGAAGACACACAGGAGAGAAACCTTTTCTTGTGAAGTGTGTGGATCAGCATTTGCAGAAAATTCAGTCTAAAAACCATATGCGAATGCACACTGGAGAGAAACCATTTTCTTGTAAAGTGTGTGAATCAGCATTTTCATATATGACCAATTTAAATCTCACATGCGAAGACACACTGGTGAGAAACCATTTTCTTGTAAAGTGTGTGGATCAGCATTCTCACAGAAATCCATTTAAATCCACATGCGAAGACACACTGGTGAGAAAACCATTTTCTTGTAAAGTGTGTGGATCAGCATTTTCACTGAAATCCAATTTAAAATCCACATGCGAAGAACAACACTGAGAGAAAACAATTTTCTTGTGAAGTGTGTGGATCAGCATTTTCATGGGATCCACTTTAAAATCCCACATGAGAATACACACAGGAGAGAAAACAATTTCTTGTGAATGGATGAATCCTGATTTTCCAATACATCAAACTTATGACCTATACAGAAACGATAGAAATGGTGCTACATAAAAAAGAAAACAATTCCTGTTTAAATAATCAGACATGATTGGATTTTGTGGATTATGATTTTTATTTTTGAATGATTTGTGTATTCTGCTGGTTTGCATTATTTCATATTTTATGTTTAAATAAAAAGATTTTAATTAAATTTACTTGAGCTTTATGACTTGACTTGTTTTTTTTTTTTTCAATGATTTCCGACATGAAAATATTTTTCATATTCTGCTGTTCAATGTTCACACAAAACATGCAATTTTATTTCCTTCTCTAACTTTTTTTTCTTCTTCTAAGTTGAAGTCAAACTTTTGTCGCTATTGTTGATTAGAGAGAAGATGTGAAATTTATAAAGACACTGACCACAATGAATATAATTGTCAAGACAAACTGGACCTGTGCACATCTCAGGATGATAATTTAATTATTACAATGTTTACTTGAGAGCTATTGGCTGATAGTTTAATATGTATAAAGTATAATAATCTTGATTTAACCTTTCCTCGATCTTTTTTCTCTTTCTCTCATTCTTTTCATATTTTATTTATGTTCAATTGAAAGTGATTAGCGTTATCGCTTCCATGTATTTCCCCTCCTCCCGCATTATTATTTTTTTTGTAGCATGTCTTTTTTCTTCCCATTTTTTTATATAATGACTGAATGGTCATTATTTAGCAAATTTAAACATGTATATATTGTTGCTGTTCATGTACATATTCATATGAAACATGAATGTTTCAGCTGATGTGCCTTCCAGCCTTCTTCAGGTATTTCTTGTCAGACTCAGAACCTTCTTGAACCTTCAAGAGCCACTGGCAGCGGTTTACAATAGGATTGCAGTTGTGGGAGAGCAGGTTAAAGTTGGCAAAGAGTTAATTTGTTCCTTTCACTCAGGCTGTGTCAGAAGGTCCCTATTCGTCTGTCCTTCTATAATACTGTGATCCCATGCTATGATCACAATCCTGTTTTCTTGTGATAATCCAGTCGAGACCCACATAGCCTTTCTTTTGCCTGAGATTGGCTATGCAATGCACTATTCTTTCAAAAGAGTACAATTTTACTCTCTTCACTTCTTGCTTTCAATTCAACACTTTGAGGCCCAATGTCACAAGACTAGCTAAAATATGTTGACATGTTGAAACTTTTTTGAATTAGCTGATTGCAACTTTTTAAATGGTATAGTCCATTCTAAAGATGATGCTGTCATTTTCAGAAAAAATGATAAAGGAAAGAAAACAAAAATAAGCAGAATATATTTTTTAATTCAGTCGCCACAAAAAAATCGTGCTTCATTTTTTTCTTTTCACTAAAACATGCTGAACTGATAACACCTAATGGAAAACAACATGAAACTTAAGAAACATTGTTAAATTTACCAACTAAAATAGTTCCTTCAGCTTGTAAGGCTACTGCCTATGTCCCGTTACCAGAACTACATGATAACATTAGTACGCATGACCACTGCACCATGAGAATTGGCTGTATTTAGTTTTCCCTTTGTCTTTGTTTCCTTGTACCATTCTGTTCATGAAGTAAAGCAACGTGCAAACACGTTTATTTTGTACCTCCGTTAAAATACGTCTTATGTTCTCATTCTACTAACACTATGAGTCAACTAACCCACACCACTACAAGTTGTCAGACAGGTTATGGGCCAAGTGAACCAACAAGAACAAACAAAGAATTAATAACTCATAGGTTAATGTTTAACAGAGACAAGAGAATGTATGAATAATGGGAACTAAAGTTTTTGGAATACATGAAGACGCAAAAAACTGTATACACCACCACCGCAGGGATTGATGAAGAAGTAATTCCCAATAAAAATGCCGAAGCATTTGGGGAATTAGTCAAATATGTGGATGATAGAAGATTATTATTGATAATAAGAGACACATATAAGACGGTAGAAAGTCTTTAAAAATGTTAAGGGACATTTCTCCCACAAGGAAAACCAAAGTGATAGACCTGTATACTGAACTTACTTCGCTGCAAAAAGGCTTTAATGAAGATATAACAGACTATGTTATGCGAGCAGAAAATACAGCAACCTTCTGAAAAATGTTGGTGAGACTATAAGCGACAGCTTGTTGATATCAATGATCTTAAAAGGTTTAACAAGCGAATACAAGACATTCGTAACAGGCGTAACCCGAAGGACACCCCATGACGTTCTCAGAATTTAAAAAATTATGAGGAACCAGAAAAACAGAAGATACAACTGTCAACAAGGTAATGTGCGTGAATGAAAGAATAGCGTCCCCGCCAAGACAACACAACAAAAAAAATTTAGGGACATGTTATATTTGTAGAAAATATGGACATAGAAGCTTTGAATGTCGAAACAAAAACCAATTAAAAACACAAGAAAACTGGTGTGGAATTTGCAAAAATGGAACTCGCGGTACAAAATATTGCAGACGGAAAAAGACAACGATGAACAGCACAAAGAGAATAATCCCTACTTCAAGGTGACTAAACCTGAAAATGTTGTAATAAATTCCTGCAACACACTGAAACAGAGAGAAAAATAAACATAAAAGACCTTTATGAACTATTGAAAAGGTAGAAAAACCGACAGTTAAGTTAAAATACACAAAACTTTCGGCAAAAGCATTCCAAGATGGGAAATGTGAACCACTGACTGTCCATGAGGGAGACGGTGTACCAGGACTATAGCAGTTCAAAACTGATACAAACGAAGAGAAAGGAGACAGCTCAAGTGTTGCTAGCCCTACCATGCTGGAAGACATGACGGAAGACTATGAATCCGATTGTTGTGAGACATTTGGATTTCATTTCTAAAAAAAAAAAAGTATTACCAATTAATATATTTAATTGAAGAATTGCTTTGGGTAATTACATTGAAACAACTTACAAATGAGGTATGTCTTTATTTGAAATGAAAATTGAACCAGAAATTTCTTACATGCATTTATTTGTGAACATTTGCTATGTGTATTTAATTTACTAAGAAACTACACGATAGAAGTGAAAAGGGGATAATTATGGAATATGATGAAATATAGTCCTGTATATTTTCCCGAGAAAGAAGTTGTAAAAATTTTCAGAACAGTAAAAGTCATTGATAAATTTAATGAAGAATATTCAAACCTGTCTGTCTACTATATATTTGAAATAATATTATGAGTAAATAATAAATGAATATACAAACTAACGAAAGATTGTATAGAAAAATTGTTGGAAGATTAATTTTTGAAATAATTATGAATAGACCAATTTACATTTCATCGTAACAAAATTGTCACAATTTATGAGTAAACCATATGAGAAGCATATGATGTTAGTCAAACATATAGATATAAGATTCAATTTCATATGAAATGAATTACAGAATGAAACTCAGTCTATTTAACACAGCTTGTGAAGAAATAGCATATAATATTCACAAACCAGTGAACAATAAATAGAATAAAAGGAATGAATTTAAGTTCTTATTGACTGTACTTTGAACTGAATTATTCTTACTTTTGAATAATAAAAAAAATGAGAGATCACGTGACAATGAGCCCAACACCAAAAAATGGTAGAAGGAAGAAAAGAAAGTGTAATTATGTGAAAATGGAGGAAGGTAGAAAAATAAAAGTAAAGGATCATGTGACAACAAGGACAATACCCATAAAAAAGGAGGATCATATGACAACAAGTAAAAAAAAAAAAACTTTTGAAAACAATTGAACTATTGACTACATTATTATAATGTGATGAACTTTGTATTACAAAAATATGAACTTTAAATAATGTTTAATTCTAAATGTGAAAAGCATAAAAGATTTTTGTACACATTTGTAAAGGTTAAGTTGTCTGATAGTGGAAGGGATCAAACCTATTGTTTAGATAATATTTTATTTTAATTTGAAGGAAATTTTAGTTTGAGTGGGGATGTTAGATTTTACCAACTAAAATAGTTCCTTCAGCTTGTAAGGCTAATGCCTATGTCGCGTTACTAGAACTATATGATAACATTATAACGCGACGACCACTGGCGCCATGAGAATTGGCGCGTATTTAGTTTTCCCTTTGTCTTTATTTCCTTGTACCATTCTGTTCTGTGAAGTAAAGCAACGTACAAACACGTGTATATTTGTACCTCCGTTAAAATATGTTTTATGTTCTCATTCTACTAACACTATGAGTCAACTAACCCACACCACTGCAATTTGTCAGAGACTTTTAAGCTCAACAAACATGGAAGGTGAAATAAAATGAATATAAATATGGAGGTAGAATAAAACACAGTCTTTATATATAAATGGATCAGGGTTTCTGAGTAATAAAGGGCAATAACTCTATTTACTTAGGATCTAGTTTTTAAAAAGATTATAATAGTATACTGTAGGAGGAGTTGTAGATATACTAGAGTATGATAATTTAATTATTACAACATTTGATATGCTTACTTAAAAGCTATTGCGAATAGTTCAATATGTAAAAAGTATATATTTGAAATAGATTTGTGTTATTGCTTATGCACACTTACCCCACCTCTATATCTTTCCCCTATTCTCTTTCTTATCATATTTTTTCTGTGTAGCATGTCCATTTCTTTCCTTTCTTTATGATAAAAAAAGGAATAGTCCATTATTTAGCTAAGGTGACAACACTTTTATCTTTGATGATTTGGATGGTCTCATTTTTAACCAGAGGTGTTGTGAAATGATAACGGTCATATTGTAATGTTGTCGTATTTTCACAGTACCCAAAGCGATATATATACGTAACGTGATGGCGGTGATATATTCACGGTACTAAAAATGTCATCGGCACGTGGTGGTCATCTTGTTGATAAAAATTACAATGTGAGAAATATATAGTCACAAGTGCTAGCCTTTATTATCGTGCTCGTCACATGGGTTCGTATCAGAGAGGAGGAAAGGCAGAGAGAGAAGAGAGGACACTGTTAAATTACTGTGACCCCATACTAGACACCAGAGGTCCGATCCGTACCCTACGACGGCGGAAAGCAAAAAGAAACCGGTACCTTTCTTCGTTGTTCCACGTCACCATGTGACTTCCGTTCGGTCAACACCCGAAACTTCCGGTTGACACTCAATTCTCCATTCGGGAGTCACGCTCCGGTCAAACTGTTTTGTGTTCATTACTCTTTTAAAACCTTTACTCTCTCACTTATTTCTTTCTTCCTCCTTTCCTAATATAGTAGTTCTAGCTCACAAAGTCAGGACCTTCATTATCTCGTTACAATATGTATGGGCCGGGTTAGCTCAGTCGGTATAGCATTCAGCTAGAAACCACAAGGGGCTTGTTCGATACCGGCCCTTGCCAACTCAGCATATGAGTAGCACGGGGATCTGTGCGGTAAAGTAAGGAGCTGATGTTAGGTGTGGTGCTCCACCTCAGATGCAAAAACAATCTCTTTGGTCTAGCCCTCGTGAAAAGGGATAGACTCCTCGCTGATTGGCTGCTACCGACTTTAGGCACCCCAACGACTACTTTACATTTTATATTACACTCGTCCACCTTTAGTTTCAAACATATATGACATTGGTCAGACACAAAGTTCAAAGTTTGCTAACTCTTCAACTGAATCTAGTTCCTTTTGTAACTCAGGTGGCACTATAATCTATTTTGTGGTTTGCCAATTTAGATGTGGAAATTTCCTGGTTGGTAGTTAATTCCATGTCAAATTATCCAGGCCATGTCATCCACCTTCAATTTTCTTAAAATTTTGTCCAAGTTCCAGCGCTTCCCTACTCCTAAAAATTGATTTTTAAAAGCATTTTTGCTCAAGGAATCCAAAAATGCTAACAAAAAAGTATTAAAGTCAACCAATTTTAAGTTATTGAGGATTTCTGATTTTTTCATAAAATCAATATCCCAATGTGGCACTGTGTCTATGACAAATTTTTTTTCTATTTATTTCATATATATTGAACATAATTGTGCCAAAAATAGACATAACTCCACCAATTTTTTGAATTGGAAGCTCAAATTTTGAGGATTGTCTAAGGTTAACCTAGTTACACCTGGAAAACATTTCAGAAAAATTGAAGGGGGTGGTGACAATTTACTTTTTTATGAATGATTTGAAATGGAATTACCCAAGTCCAAGTCATCCTGGTGGCCCAGTGGAATGACCATGTCTTGATTTAAATAACTACTCTTGAGTCATTGGGTATAGATGTCGTGATTTTTTGTTCAGATGATGTGACGCCGTACTAGGAAAGATTTTGAAAGAAAAGAAGTACCAAAAATTTGAAAATTAAATGTAAAAAAAAATTTTTTAAAGATATTTAAAAAAAAATTTTTTAATTACTTTGTTGTATATGAAATACAATTTTCTTTTAGATTATCAGTCAAATAGTTATACATTGACATTTGTTCTGTTTACAAAGGTACAGGCTAAACTTTTAAACTGAGATTTCTCCATTAATTATTACATCAGCCTACTAAAGTGAGCTTGTTATTAAATTGATATTTGTTTTTATAATCTAAAAAACAAATTTTAAAAATTTAAGTTATGGGCATTATATTTTAAATTAATTCTTTTTATAATTAGGTATAAACAATTGTTGCTCTAGTCGCTCCTATGGATGGAGCTAACTGTAATATTAATTTTAGAGGAATTTGAATTGTTTGTCTTGACTTGTGTAAGTATCAGTTAGAAACAGTTTTGAAATTGAAAGAAAGGTAAGTTCATCTTTTATTATTATTTTTAATTAAAACATTATTTGTAATTCAAAATAAATTGATTTTAACACTTGTTGAATTTAATTTTGATATAAAGATATAGCCCTACCCTGAGAGTTTTTAATCCCCGAGAGGTGGGGGTGCAAGTAACCTGAAAGAAATCTGGGACCATATTACCTTTAGGCACCCCTTTTTGATCTCGATTAAGAAAGGACATGCTTTTCATTTACACCGTCAATATCGGTTCTTAGGAGTTATGGTTAGAGGTTAGTTTTAAAATTAATTTAAAAATATCTAAAAATCGTGTTAAAACAACCGGATATAGACTGTGTAAATGAAAAACATGTCCTTTCTTAATTGAGATAAAAAAAGGGGTGCCTAAATGTCATATGGTCCGAATTCTGCATTATTTTTAATAAAATAAAACTGAAGCTTCATTGATTAATAAGTCAACACTGAATATTTTATTAGATTATTTTATTATTATTACGTTTTCGTAAATTTCAAGGCAAATGAATTATTCAAAATGTATTAAAATTTAATTATAGATGTTATTTACTTCTTTCTTTTTTTTTTTTTACTGATGCGGGGGAGTGGGCATCTCTATTGCTCATGCGCAGTGAAGTAATTAGGAAACGGAACTGACACAATTATAAGATTGCAACTTAGTATTCGAAAATCGAGTTTTGTTCACTGCAGAAATTTTTTTTTTCTTATTTTTGCGAACATTTTTTTAAATTGTTAACATCAAAACAAAAAACAAGTAAGTGTTGTTTATTAATATTCACCTATTTAGATAAAATGATTTCATTATTCACCTCTGTGTGTGTGCGTGTGTTTGTGCGTGTGTGTGTGTGTGTGTGTCAGTGTTATGATAAATAAATGACAAAGATCCATTTTTATTTTTATTTTCATTACTACGATGTTTTTATTTTTATGATAGTGAATTAAAATATCATATAATTATATCAATTCATTATTTTAAATAACGTAGAACATTCTATTTAAAGTGTTGACATATTTGATGCTTTCCTTACTTGATTCTTTTCTTCGTTCTTTCGTGTGTGTGTGTGTGTGTGTGTGTGTGTGTGCTATTGTTATGATATGTAAATTAGCTATACCCAAAATTGATATGTAAATTAGCTATACCCAAAATTGGCCTAAAATTCGTTTTTGACAAAATGACTTTAGCGCCCCACCCATAATTTACAAAAATCAGGGAATTATCGGATTTTAATGAAATTTTCAGTGTTTATCAATGAATGATCTTATGCATTATTTTTTTTTTTTCAAAACTTTCTCATTTTTTTTTCAGTTCACTTAATTCTACGCCCCTAACATAAGAAGGGGTTCTTATGTTAGGGGCGTAACATTTTTTCGAGTTGGTCTTATAGTTTACTAATTCCAGTATAAATAAAGAGATAAAAGACCGAAATTAGGAATAGAAAAGAAATGAGAAAATAAGTACCGAAAATCGAAAAATAAAATGTAAAAAAATAATAAATAATTAATTTTTTTGAGATTTCTTTTTTACTCATTTCGATAATTATTTGATTGGCTATTATCTTATAAAAGAAAAAAAAATACATCGATATTTTCTCTGCTTAAAAACTGCGGGGGGGGGGAATACATTTTCAATAGAGTTTTTCTTCAAAACATGTACTTTGATGTGCTATAGGTACCACCAATTTTACCCTGTGAAATTTACCCCCCCCCTATATTTAACACAATTAATTAGAATAAAAAGTATATATTGATTATTTTATCAGTTTTTCTCTTAGAAAAATAGGTACCACCAAACTGTTTAGGCCATCTTGAATAAAACGGAAATAGATATTTCCGAACTTTGTTTATCAAAAATCTCGTTAAAAAAAGATCGTACAGGTTTGTTACAAAGAAAAATAGTTAATTCAAAGATCAAATTATCCGATTGGGAAAAATTACATCGTTATCTTAAAAAATAAACAAACCTATCCATATTACATGCGAAAGGGTAATTTTCAGACCACAATTTAGCCAGAAAGAAATACATATTATTACCCTCTTACGGTTATGCATCTAAGTACGGATGGATATAACGGACAAACTTTTTTAGCCAATTTTTTCTATTAAAATGAATAAAATCTTTAAAAACTTTAATATTACAATTTACTATGAATAAAAACTTGAAAAAATTTAATCTTAAAATTTCGCAGTGAAATTGACGTTAAAAAATGTCTTCGGTTTTAGTATTAATTCTTAAAATCGAAAATAAAATGAAAATTTGAATATGAAAAACTGATAAAACTAGGCATTAGCAAACAGAGGCTAAAATTCATTTTTGACAAAATGACTTTAGCCCCCCTACAGAAAATAATTTACCAAAAACCAGGGAATTATCGGATTTTAATGAAATTTTCAGTGTTTATGTATCAATGAATGATCTTTATAATGCATTATTTATTTTATTTCAAAACTTTCTCATTTTTTTCAGGTCACTTAATTTTGACCCCCCCCCCACTTATGTTGGGGCGTAAAATGTTTTGCAAGTTGATCATTTTTCCATACTAATTATAGTATAAATAATGAGATAAAAGACCAAAGTTATGAATAGAAACCAAAAATTTTTTTTACGGTTGCCCTTCTACGAGAAAATAAGTATTGATTATCGAAAAATGAAATGTAAAAAAAAATATATAAAATAATTTTTTAGGAGATTTCTTTTTTACTAATTTCCATAATTATTTAATTGACTATTATCTTATTAAAAAAAAAATTATACATCGATATTTTTTCTGCGAAAATAGAATTTTTCTTCAAAACTTATTACTTCATGAGTATAAAGTAAGGTTTGCATTAAATAGATATTTATTTCTAGAAACTAAAAATATAACATTTTAAACCTAATATCAAGACTTACATATTTTAAAACAATTAAATTGATTTTCAATATAAAACACATAATGTTAGAATATTAATTGTATGGAAGACAATTAAGACCAAATACATAAAATATGAAATATATCTTCCTCTATTAGGAAGAGTTATTTTTTGTGTCAGTAATTTAACCGAAAAATTCAATATCTAATAAGTTAAGTTAAGTTCATTTCATTATTACTATTTTTAATTCAATTATTCATTTAGTCACAAAACGAATTTTACTTCAAACAAGACAAAAAAGTTTAAAATATTATGGTCATTACGGAATTCCATAGAATTCCATAATATAAAGGGAAATAATTATCCAAATTTTATTTTCAAACGGAAGTAATAATATAAACTCAACGTAACTTTTTGTTGAAATTCGGACAATTTTTAATGTATGAAATGTATTATAAATAAATTGCATATTGTAATAATATTTTTCTTTTTTAATGATGGTCATTATGTTACTACTTATCGATTTAGACAAAGTTTGACCGTAAATAATAGATTGAATTATTTTTAATTCGCTTTTAAAACTCCTAGCAGACGAATTTTTTGCCTATAGCTAGATAAAACAATAATTCAATATATTATTTTTATTCTAATTAGTCGTAAAAGTTAAATAAAATATTTTTTTACGCTCAGAAAAACAAACTTTAGTTACCGAGAAGCGCCTCGTCTCTTTGTATAAAAATAAAACAAATATGTCAGTTTTGTTCTTCCGTATATTCTAAGAATCACACATTACTATTCAACAATAAAAATTCCAAATTCTTTTTAAAATATTAATCGAGCACGGATCGGACCAACTTTTAATTCACCTGAATTCTAAAATTCATATTTTTAAATATCGGTGAAAAATTCGATTCCCCCCCCCCAAAAAAAAAACCTTTAATTTATTTCACGCAGAAAATAAAAAATATTTAATCACACAAAAAATTGAAAATCTCGTAAAAATTAATTTCTTAAAAATTTTTTTTTCTTTTGACAATTTTATAGAATATAGTACATACCAATTACATAAGCAAAAGAAAGTTTTCAAATATTAATATTATGACGTTTTTTTGCACTTTTTATTTCCGATTTCATTAATTTTTCCAAAAAAAAAAAATAGTTTGTTACGTTATACAATTTCATTGATATAGTTATCTTTATAGAAAAAAAAGTACACAATTTTTTTTCCACGTCATTTTTTTTATCTCATAAAATAGAATAGGGGGTGGTGATAGACCTCGTAAAAAATATTTCCCCTTATATATTTTAGAAAAAAACTATTTCAGATGTATTTACATCCAATGGTAAACATTTATGGAAATCTTTGTGAAAATCGGACCATTAATTGATTTTTCATAGAATTTTTAAAAAATCCTCTCATCGTAACTTGTTTTTAGCTACATTAAATTTCAGTTGATTTAACAGTGCAAAAATGAAAACATTGTTTTTCAATCATAATTTTCATTATTTTCGTAAGCTGATAAAAAATTTAAAAAATCATCAGGAGTTTGGTTAATGTTTTTTCTTTCGAATGGAAAAAATTTTTCAAGAAAATATTAATTTTTCTGCAAGTTTCATTGAGTTAAATGTAGGGGGGGGGGGTAAATTGCCCAGGGTCAAATTGGTGGTACCTATAGAAAAATATTCAAATTTTCATTTCATTTTCAATTTTAAAAATGAATACAAAAACCGGAGACATCTTTTTTTAAACGTCAATTTCACTGTGAAATTTTAATATTAAATTTTTTCAAGTTTTCGTTCATTTTAATAGAAAATTTTAATATCAAAGTTTTCAAAGATTTTATTTATTTTAATAGTAAATTTCCATTACATATGTAGATGCATAATCGTAAGAGGGTATGTATTTTTTTCTGTCAAAATTGCGGCCTGAAAATTACCCTTTCGCATGTAATACGGATAGGTTTGTTTATTTTTTAAGATAACGATGTAATTTTTCCTAATCGGATAATTTGATCTTTGAATTAAATGTTTTTCTTTGTAACAACACTGTACGATGTTTAATTGTTTTTTACGAGACTTTTGATCAACAAAGTTCGGAAATATTTCCGTTTTATTCAAGATGGCCTAAACTGATCACGTGACCGTTTTGGTGATACCTGATGTACTAAAATAAGGTCTGCATTAAGTAGATATTTATTTCTAGAATTTAAAAATATAAAATTTTAAACTTTACGTCAGGCTTTTCATATTTTAAATGAATTTTATATACTAATTTTTCATAGCAAAAATACTAAATTAAAGTTTTCAAATAAAATACCTAATTCATTATAAAAGTCATTAATTGATAAATCAATACTGAAAATTTCATTAAAATCGAATAATTACCTGATTTTTGGTAAATCTTTTTGCAATCGCGACTGTTGAAATTGACCGAAAAAATCGTTTTAAAAATGAATTGTATATGTAAAAATATTTTTCTCTTTTTAATGACGGTCATTACGTTTCTATTTATCGTTTTAGACAAAAGTTTGACCGTAAATAATAGATTTAATTAATTTTAATTCGTAGCAGCCGATTTTTTGGGTATACCTAGCTAATATCTTAGAAAAGAAAAAAAATACATCAATATTTGTTCTGTTTAAAAGTGGAGGACTACAGTTTTCAACATAACATTATTAGTGATTGATACTAAAGTAAACTACTTATTTTAAAAAAATGTTTTTAGAATCTAAGAATTTGACATTTTGAACTTAACATAGGTATATCAATTTTTCGTCTGCTAAAAAATTTTTAAAAAATTGAAATTAATTAAATCTATTATTTAAGATCAAACTTATGTCTTAAACGATAAGTGGCTAAAGTCATTTTGTAAAAAATGCATTTTTGGCCAGTTTTGGGTATACCTAACTTAACATCATGCTGCTCATATTTTTAATCAATTTTATATATTAATTTAGCATATCAGAAATACAAAATTAAATCAGAAAGCTTTCAAATAAAATAACTGATGCATTATAAAATTCATTCATTGATTAATCAATACTGAACATTTCATTAAAATCCAATAATTCCCTGATTTTTAGTAATTTTTTTCAGTCGAGAGTGTTAATCTATTTTGTAAACACTGATTTTATGGCAACTCACGATGGCTGTCTTAATATATATTTGATAAAAATTGACTGAAAAAATAGTTTTAAATGTATTAAAAATAAATTACATGCGTAATATTATTTTGCTTTTTTACTGATGTTATGTTACAACTTTTCGTCTTTAGACAAAAATTTGACCTTAAATAATGAATTTAATTCATTTTAATTTATTTTTACAATGAAAAGCAGACAAAAAATAGGTATCCCTAGTTATATACTTTTGAAGTAGTTACAGTATAAATTAAAAGACAAAACAAAATATGTGAATAGATGAAATAAATAAAAATAAAAATCAGAAAATTAAATGAAAAAAAAGAAAAGAAATAAACATTTTAGTGATTTTCTTACTTTATTGTTTAAGTATGTAATTACATTTTATACTATAGGGGGGAAAATTATACATTGATATTTATTCCGTTTAAAAGAGTCGATGTCTAACTTTTCGATTAAGTTTTCTCCAAAAATTATTAGATAACAAAGATAAAGTAAACTAGTTATTAAATAAATAATTGTGTTTAAAAAAAATATGAAATTTGAAACTCAAAATTAGGAGTCTCTTATTTTAAATGAATTTTATCAATTAATTAGGTATACAAATTGTTTCTCCAAAAGCATGCATGGTTGGTGCAAACTGTAATATTTATTTTAAAGAATTTTGATTTATTTCCATTGAATCAGTTTAATTGAAACAATTCAGTTATTTAATAATAATAATAATAAAAAATAATAATAATAATAAAAAGAATTAGTTGATTAATAAATCAACACTGCAAATTTTATTAAAACTGGAAAATATCAACAATTTAGTAATTTTTCTCTACATAGAATATTTACTCGTTTTTGTTATTGATTTATAAAAAGAAACTTTTAAAAGTGTTTTGCAATTGTTGTATATGGCTTTGTTTGGAGTGCATCATAAATCTTTCTTTAGCCATTTTTTAGCATAATTTAATTCTTTAAAATAAATTACATATTTAATATTATTTTTCTTTTTTTTTCCTGATGCTCATTATGTTACTACTTTTCCAAAGATTAGACCTTAAATAATCGATTTAATTGATTTTAATTCGTTTTGAAAATGAGCAAATAAATTAGCAGTGCCTAATTTACATATTATTCTCTAAGTTAATTCAAGAGTCAAAAAAAAAAAAAAGAAAGGTAGTTATTTTCATTAACAAAATAAATCAAATTCACATCAATTAGAAAACACAAATTCACAGAAAATTCATATGACTAAAGCATTAAACAATTTCCATTTGATTTCACAAAATGGTTAAATCAATTGAGAAAGTAAAGTCTTTGTTGTGTAAATAGTATTTGCACAACAAGACTTTATTTTCTTGAATAAATAAGAATGAATGATGAAATATCTTTTTAAACATGCCAAAGTATTTGATACCCATCTCAATGTTAAAATATCTGAAATCAAGGGATCTTTTTTTCTTTTTTCTTTTTATTAGTGATGTAATCGTTTAGTGAAATCAAATAGCTGTGAATTTTAAAAGAAATAGTTTTCCAGGGCCTAATTTTTACATTTCTAGAAAGATCAAATCCCAAAGAACATTTTGAAAAAAATGAGAGAAAAAAAAATTCAATACCTGAAAAAAGTTATTTGAAAATTTATGAGTTATTTTCTAAAAAACTAAAAAATATTTTTTGTAGCATGTTTATCTATTTATTGTTTTTATAGTTTTAAAAACATTTTTCTTTGAATTGATGCAAAAAAAAAAATATTTTCTCTCATTCAGTTGGCTTATGTATATTCACGTAAAAATGTAATAGTTAATTTTAAAGGTCTGGAAGGTTCCATGCTGAAGTCAATATTTTAACCATATTCAATCTATCTAAAAATATAAGTATAAAAATGCACAATTTTGTGCAGCATATTTTCCGAGATTTGTATATGTTTTAAAAAAATATTACTAATGATTGTTTTTTTTCTTCATGGATCACCAAACATGTTACAAAAATGTATCTTCTCTGATGACCCGTACAATGTAATACTCAGTATAGTTTTACTGCATGGGCTACCATAGATTTTTACTAATTTACACGCAGAAATCTTGTGTATTTATTAAAGACTTTTATGCACCTATCGCCATTATACCCTTGATTCTGCTCATGGTTTGTATTTTCTAATTGCTGTAAATTTAATTTATTTTGCTAATGAAAATAAGCTGCATTTATTTTGCCAAAAGCACTGCTGAAATTCATCAACCTGCTGTTTTCTTCCTTGTTAATCCTGGCATCTAAATTGATAGTAAACCTTAGGAGACTGAACCGATGTCATTGGTGATGTGGGGAGGGTGGTACTTTTCTTGAGGTAAAGTACACACATCTTAAAGTTGAATATTAGTTTGAACTAATTTTTTTCTCTTTTCTTAACCAAATTCTTAAAAGATTAAGATTCAAAAGCGAGAGAAATTTTGCACGTGGTAGCTCAAAGTGGCAGCTCAAAGTGGGCATGAACATGTCTGGCATGCAAAATGAGCTCAGCGGGGAGTGTAGCAGGTAATTAGGGAGATTGAACTCGCATCCTCCTGATCATGAGTCGTGGCTTGGCACGCATACAAATTACTACACTGTGTGATGGACCCGTATGTTTGATCTTAGCCAGGGCAGTGAATGATTATTTAAGGCCTGCCTTACCACACTGATACAGTTGCGTTCTGATCTTCCTGATGAATGCACTGATATACGAAGAAGAGGCAAATGAGCTTTGGTGGAGGACTGCTAGAAAAGATTGTTGCAGCAGCAATGAACTTGGTCAGAATACTTTAGTAGCTGGGAGAAAATCTTTTTTCAGTGGAGAGATCTGGCTATCCAACCCAACGGATTTTCTGTTCATTTCATTATATGAATTAAAAAATAGCCCATCTTTTTTTGCTTTAAAAACTTTAAAAACCAAAGATTTTATAAAAATCTGATATGTCACATGCAGTGAGTGGAATAGTTTGATCTTTGGATGTCAATCATAAGTTTCTAAAAATATTTAACCTAATTTTTTTCTTTTCTTAAGCAAGTCCTTTGAAGATTAAGTTTTGAAAATGGAATAAAGTAAAAAAAAAACTCTTTAAAAAGTACCCATTTTTTATTGCTTGAAAAAACAAAAATTTGAAGAAAATCTGATAATTAACTTATTTGGATGGAATCAAAGAATAAACTGTACTTCAGCAAGTACATGAATTTGTACATTACTACAAAATATTAACATGATTTGTTTTGTTTTTCTGTAGGTGTTTGATTAATCATATTCAAATTATCATTTGTGCCTTAAAGAATAAATAGATATTTTTTCTTTAATTGAATAATGGTAAAAGTTATTCCAAGTGCTGAAGAAAAACTTTCTTTGAATTTCTTAAGCCAACTACATTGGCGAAATAGAGAAATTTCAAACTGGAACTAAATTGTTAGCTTCTAATTAGCAAATTTACCTGAATAATGAGTAGGTGTTTTGCCATGAACAACAATCCTTAGTATTCTCTTGTCTTTTTTATGTTATCTCTTTTTATTTTCAGATTGCAATTGTAAAGGAAAAGCTTTTAAAAAGAAATTCTAAGACAACATAAACCAATGTGAAAATTTATTTCTTCAAAGACTTTTTGTGAAAGAATCATTTACAAATAAACATGCAAGGAGACAATAAAAAGAAATGCTTCTCTTGTGAAGTGTGTGGATCAGCATTTTCATGGAAGGGCAATTTAAAATCACACATGCGAATACACACTGGAGAAAAACCATTTTCTTGTGAAGTATGTGGATCAGCATTTGCAGAAAATTCATCTCTAAAGTCTCACATACGTATACACACAGGAGAAAAACCATATTCTTGTGAAGTGTGTGGATCAGCATTTTCACAGAAGTCTACATTGCGATCACACATACGTATACACACAGGAGAGAAACCATTTTCTTGTAAAGTGTGTGGATCAGCATTTTCACAGAAGTCCACTTTACGAACACACATGCAAATACACACTGGAGTGAAATCGTTTTCTTGTGAAATCTGTGGATCGGCATTTTTGAATAAGTCAGGTCTAAAATGTCACATGAGAATACACACAGGAGAAAAACCATTTTCCTGTGAAGTGTGTGGATCATCATTTTTATTGATGACCAAGTTAAAATACCACATGCGAAAACATACAGGAGATAAACAATTTTCTTGTGAAGTGTGTGGATCAGCATTTACAGAAAATTCAGATCTCAAAGCCCACATGCGAATGCACACCAAAGAGAAACCATTTTCTTGTAAATTGTGTGACTCACGATTTTCAAATAAACATAAGTTAAGGAATCACATGCGAATTCACACTGGTGAGAAACCATTTACTTGTAAAGTGTGTGGGTCAGCATTTTCATGGAAGTCCACTTTAAAATCCCACATGCGAATACACACTGGAGAGAAACCATTTTCTTGTGAAATATGTGGATCAGCATTTGCAGAAAATTCATCTCTAAAGACTCACATGCGTGTACACACAGGGGAGAAACCATATTCTTGTGAAGTTTGTGGATCAGCATTTTCACAGAAGTCTACGTTACGATCACACATACGTATACACACAGGAGAGAAACCATTTCCTTGTAAAGTATGTGGATCAGCATTTGCACAGAAGTCCAATTTACGAACGCACATGCAAATACACACTGGAGTGAAATCGTTTTCTTGTGAAATCTGTGGATCAGCATTTTTGAATAAGCCAGGTCTAAAATGTCACATGAGAATACACACTGGAGAGAAACCGTTTTCTTGTGAAGTGTGTGGATCAACATTTTCATTGATGACCAAGTTAAAATACCACATGCGAAGACACACAGGTGACAAACAATTTTCTTGTGAAGTGTGTGGATCAGCATTTGCAGAAAATTCAGGTCTAAAAGCCCACATGCGAATTCACACTGGAGAGAAACCATTTTCTTGTAAAGTGTGTGGGTCAGCATTTTCATATACATCCAATTTAAAATCCCACATGCGTATACACACTGGGGAGAAACCATTTTCTTGTGAAGTGTGTGGATCAGCATTTTCACAGAAGTCCAATTTAAAATCCCACATGCAAATACACACTGGGGAGAAACCATTTTCTTGTAAAGAGTGTGGGTCAACATTTTCATATATGTCCACTTTAAAATCCCACATGCAAAGACACACTGGGGTGAAACCATTTTCTTGTGAAGTGTGTGGATCAGCATTTTCACAGAAGTCCACTTTAAAATCCCACATGCAAGTACATTCTGGTGAGAAACCATTTTCTTGTAAAGTGTGTGGGTCAACATTTTCATATATGTCCAGTTTAAAATCTCACATGCGAAGACACACTGGAGAGAAACCGTTTTCTTGTGAAGTGTGTGGATCAGCATTTTCAGAGAAGTCCAACTTAAAGATTCACATGCGAATACATACAGGAAAGAAAACATTTTCTTGTAACGTGTGTGACTCACAATTTCCAGATAAACATAGGTTAATGACCCACATGCGAAATCACACGGGTGAGAAACCATTTACTTGTAAAGTGTGTGGATCAGCATTTTCACAGAAGTCTACTTTAAAATCCCACATGCGAATACACACTGGAGAGAAACCATTTTCTTGTGAAATATGTGGATTAGCATTTGGACATAAGTCCACTTTACGATCACACATACGTATACACACAGGAGAGAAACCATTTTCTTGTAAAGTGTGTGGATCGGCATTTTCTCAGAATTCCACTTTGCAAACACACATGCGAATACACACTGGAGAGAAACCATTTTCTTGTAAAGTGTGTGGATTGGCATTTTCTCAGAATTCCACTTTGCAATCGCACATGCGAATACACACAGGAGAGAAACCATTTTCTTGTGAATTATGTGGATCAGCATTTTCATGGACTTCCACTTTACAATCCCACATGAGAATACACACGGGAGAGAAACCAATTTCTTGTGAATTGGATGAATCCTGATTTTCCAATACATCAAACTTATGACCTATGCAGATACAGAAACAATAGAAATGGTGCTACATAAAAAGAAAAAAATTCCCTGTTTAAATAATCAGACAAGATTGGATTTTGTGGATTATGATTTTATTTTTGAATGATTTGTGTATTCTGCTGGTTTGCATTATTTCATATTTTACGTTTAAATAAAAAGATTTTAATTAAATTTACTTGAGCTTTATGACTTGACTTGTTTTTTTTTTCCAATGATTTCCAACATGAAAATATTTTTCATATTCTGCTGTTCAATGTTCACACCGAACATGCAATTTTATTTCCTTCTCTAACTTTTTTTCCTATGAATATGTCAGGACAAAATGGACCTGTGCACATATTTCCCCTCCCCTGGCATTATTTAGATTATTGTCCCCATCTTCATAGTTATCGGTACAATGTTTCAGCTGATGTACCTTCCAGCCTTCTTCAGGTATTTCTTGTCAGACTCAGGAACCTTCTTGAACCTTCAAGAGCCACTTCCAGCGGTTTACAATAGGATTGCAGTTGTGGGAGAGCAGGTTAAAGTTGACAAAGAGTTAATTTGTTCCTCTCACTCAGGCTGTGTCAGAAGGTCCCTATTCGTCTGTCCTTCTATATAACCGTGATCCCACGCTATGAAAATCATTAATATTTTCTGATCTGATGTTTGACAATCCTGTTTTCTTGTGATAATCCAGACGAGACCCACATAGCCTGAGATTGGCTATGCAATGCACTATTCTTTAAAAAGAGTACAATTTTACTCTCTTCACTTCTTGCTTTCAATTCAACACTTTGAGGCCCAATGTCACAAGACTAGCTAAAAATTTTGACATGTTGAAACTTTTTTGAATTAGCTGATTGCAACTTTTTAAATGGTATAGTCCATTCTAAAGATGATGCTGTCATTTTCATAAAAAATGATAAAGGAAAGAAAACAAAAATAAGCAGAATATATTTTTTAATTCAGTCGCCACAAAAATATCGTTCTTCATTTTTTTCTTTTCACTAAAACATGCTGAACTGATAACACCTAATGGAAAAACATGAAACATGGAAGGTGAAATAAAATGAATATAAATATGGAGGTAGAGTAAAAACACAATCTTTATATATAAATGGGTCAGGGTTTCTGAGTAATAAAGGACAATAACTCTATTTACTTAGGATCTAGTTTTTTAAAAAGATTATAATAGTATACTTGTAGGAGGAATTGTAGATATACTAGAGTATGATAATTTAATTATTACAACATTTGATATGCTTACTTAAAAGCTATTGCAAATAGTTCAATATGTAAAAAGTATAATATTTGAAATAGATTTGTGTTATTGCTTATGCACACTTACACCATCTCTATATCTTTCCCCTATTCTCTTTCTTATCATATTTTTTCTGTGTAGCATGTCCATTTTCTTTCCTTTCTTTATGATAAAAAAAGGAATAGTCCATTATTTAGCTAAGGTGACAACACTTTTATCTTTGATGATTTGGATGGTCTTATTTTTAACCAGAGGGTGTTGTGAGATGATAACGGTCATATTTATGAGACGGGTTAGCTCAGTCGGTATAGCATTTGGCTAGAAACCACAAGGATTCTAGTTTGATACCGGCCCTCACCAACTCAGCATATGAGTAGCACAAGGATCTGTGCAGTACAGTAAGGAGTTGATGGTAGGTGTGGTGTGCCACCACAGATGCAAAAGCGATCTCCTTGGTCTAGCGCTAGTGAAAAGAGGATAGACTCACTCGCTGATTGGCTGGTTCCGACTTTAGGCCTTACCCCCACGACTACTTTACATTTTATATTACACTCGTCCACCTTTAGTTTCAAACATATATGACATTGGTCAGACACAAAGTTCAAGATTTGCTAACTCTTCAACTGAATCTAGTTCCATTTGTAACTGAGATATTAGGGGGCATTATAATCTACTTTGTGGATTGCCAATTTGGATATGGAAATTTCCTGGTTGGTAGGTAATTCCATGTCAAATCATCCAGGTATAACACAACAGTGGGTGCAAGCATGTGTGTGTGCATATAAATGCATAGTTAGTTATATTGAATACATAAGTAGTAAGTCAAACCACATATATGTGTGTGTATGTGTGTAGATTGAATATGTAGTAGCAAGACCTGTAGTAAATAGTAACTAGTGTGGATAATGTGTGTGCATACATATATACATGTGTGTGTCTACATATATTGTATGTGTAAAGTAGGATCAATGATAAGTTAAAGAAATAATAAAAACTAAGAAAAGGATTTAGGCTAGATGAAAAAGGTGTTAAAGACCAGTAACAGACAAATGTCTGGATTTAGGCAAAAGAGGGGAGAGATAGGGATCAGCAATAAACATGACCACCAGCATAGAGTTCAATGTTAGAACAAAGGATTTTGAAATCTCGTGAGGAATCCTGGGGAATGAGAGTGAGATGAGATCTGAGGGATTCTGGGAAATTTTTGAAAATTAAGTCAGTTAGTTTTCTGGACTCCCGGAGGAGTTAGTCGAGTTTTGGACGCCAGAGAGGACAGTTGGGTTTGCCCAGTAGAAGCCAGCTTAGCAGAGGTCCCCAAAGGAACAGGGGGTGCCCCCCCTCTCAACAGACATAGGAGATAAATTAGAAGCTGATGGGAGTGACTGATGTGGAGGAATGCAAGTTATATGCCTCTGACTATTTTGATGTTCACCTGAAATTGTCTGGTCTTGTCTTTATTCTCTCTTTGTTGTTTGTTCTCTCTTTCTCTTTTCAATACTTGTTTGTTGTGCACCCCTCGGTGGGGGGTCCCCTGTGATATTTTTTGAGCATATATGTACAATGTGGCGATCCAGGGAAATTGCTAGACGACATGAGATGAACGGCCAAAATGAAGCAGTGCAGAAAGGATGCAGTGAATGAAGGATGGGATGCAGAGTAATGTGCAAAAGAGGCATTGCAGCCCGCCCGGTGGTGTCACACCTAATTACTACTACAACTAAAATTCGACCTAGATTAAACACAAAGACTTTTCAAATCACGCGGGGGTAAGACACAAATCTTGTGGACGAGATTTGACAGCGAGAATTGAGGAATTCTGGGAAATTTTAAAAAGTCAAGGCAGATAGATCTTGGGCAGTGAAGAAGTCTTAGAGACTTGTGAATAGCATAGAAGTCAACTTTAGAAGAAGTCCTTAAGGGAACAAGAGGGGGCCTTGTGCCCCCTCTCATCTTGACAGACAGAGGAGAATGAATGTTCTCTCTTTCTCTTTTGTAATATTTGTTTGTTGTGCACCCCTCGGCGGGGGGGGGGGTCCCCTGCGGGATGTTTGAGCATGTTGCAATATGTGCAGGTCCTAGAAGTTAAATATCTAGATGACATGGGATCATGGCCAGTGATATGAGTTCAGGAAAGCAATGAATGCAGGGGAGATGCAGAGTAATGTGCAAAGAGGCCTTGCAGCCCGCCGGGAGTGTTACACAGGCCATGTCACCCACTTTCAATTTTCTTAAAATTTTGTCCAAGTGTGGATTATGTTAAAGTCAGACGATCCCCAAAATTTGAGATTCCAATTCCCAAAATTGGCAGAGTTATGTTGACTTTCAGCTCTCCAAATTTAAGGGAGGTCGTGAAAAAAGGGCTACTTTATGTAACCTATTTTGTCTGTAAAATGAATTCCAGCGCTTCCCTACTCCTAAAAATTGATTTTTAAAAGCATTTTTGCCCAAGGAATCCAAAAATGCTAACAAAAAAGTATTAAAGTCAACCAATTTTAAGTTATTGAGGATTTCTGATTTTTTCATAAAATCAATATCCCAACGTGGCACTGTGTCTATGACAAATTTTTTTTCTATTATTATTTGATATATATCGATATAAATTTGTACCAAAAATAGACATAATTCCACCAATTTTTTGAATTGGAAGCTCAAATTTTGAGGATTGTCTAAGGTTAACATAGTCCACACCTGGAAAAGATTTCAGAAAAATTGAAGGGGGTGGGTGACAATTTACTTTTTTATGAATGATTTGAAATGGAATTACCCAAGTCCAAGTCATCCTGGTGGCCCAGTGGAAAGACCCTGTCTTGATTTAAACAACTACTCTTGAGTCATTTGGTTTAGATGTCGTGTTTTTTCCAGATGATGTGACACCGTACTAGGAAAGATTTTGAAAGAAAAGAAATACCAAAAATTTGAAAATTAAACGTAAAAAAATCTTTTTTTTAATATTTTTTAAGATTTTTTAATTACTTTGTTGTATATGAAATACAATTTTCTTTTAGATTATCAGTCAAATAGTTATACATCAACAATTGTTCTGTTTACAACGGTACAGGCTAAACTTTTAAACTGAGATTTCTCCATTATTACATCAGCCTACTAAAGTGAGCTTGTTATTAAATTGATATTTGTTTTTATAATTTAAAAAACAAATTTTAAAAATTTAAGTTATGAGCGTTATATTTTAAATTAATTCTTTTTAATAATTAGGTATAAACAATTGTTGCTCTAGTCGCTCCTATGGATGGAGCTAACTGTAATATTAATTTTAAAGGAATTTGAATTGTTTGTCTTGACTTGTGTAAGTATCAGTTAGAAACAGTTTTGAAATTGAAAGAAAGGTAAGTTCATCTTTTATTATTATTTTTAATTAAAACATTATTTGTAATTCAAAATAAATTGATTTTAACATTTGTTAAATTTAATTTTAATATAAAGATATAGCCCTACCCTGAGAGTTTTTAATCCCCGAGAGGTGGGGGTGAAAGTAACCTGAAAGAAATCTGGGACCATATTACCTTTAGGCACCCCTTTTTGATCTCGATTAAAAAAGGACATGTTTTTCATTTACACCATCAATATCCAGTTGGTATGGGTTAGGGTTAGGGGTTAGTTTTAAATCTAAAAAAAGAAATATCTAAAAATCGTGATATTAACGGTGTAAATGAAAAACGTCCTTTCTTAATTGAGATCAAAAAGGGGTGCCTAAAGGGCATATGGTCCGAAATCTGCATTATTTTTAATAAAAATAACTGGAGATTTATAAAATTCATTGATTAATAAGTCAACCCTGAATATTTTATTAAATTATTTCATTATTATTACGGTTTCGTAAATTTGGCAAATGAATAATTCAAAATGTACTAAAATATAATTATAGATGTTATTTTACTCTTTTTTTTTTACTGATGTAGGGGAGGGATGTCTAAATTTGACCCGGCATATTGGACATCTCTATTGCTCATGCGCAGTAAATTCATTAGGAAACGGAACCGACACCATTATAAAATTGCAAGTGTACAAAGAACTTAGTATTCGAAATCGAGTTTCGTTCACTGCAGAAATTTTTATTTTCTTATTTTTGCGAACATTTTCTTAATCGTTCGCATCAAAATAGAAAACAGGTGAGTGTTGTTTATTAATATTCACCTATTTAGATAAAATTATTTCTTTTTTCACCTCTGTGTGTGTTAGTGTTATGATTAATAAATGACAAAGATCAATTTTTATTTTTATTTTCATTACTACGATGTTTTTATTTTTATGATAGTGAATTAAAATATCATATAATTATATGAATTCATTATTTTAAATAACGTAGAACATTCTATTTAAAGTGTTGACATATTTGATGCTTTCCTTACTTGATTCTTTTCTTCGTTCTTTCGTGTGTGTGTGTGTGTGTGTGTGTGTGTGCTATTGTTATAGTGGAATATTACCGAAAATCGAAAATAAAATGTAAAAAAAGATAATAAATAATTAATTTTTGGAGATTTCTTTTTTACTCATTTCGATAATTATTTAATTGGCTATTATCTTATAAAAGAAAAAATTAGACAACGATTTTTTTTTCTGCTTAAAAAAAGGGGTGGGCTACATTTTTCTTCAAAACGTATACTTTGTTTAACTGAAATAAGGTTTGCATTAAATAGATATTTATTTCTAGAATCTAAAAATATAACATTTTAAACTTAACATCAGAATATTTTCATTTTAAATGAATTTTAGATATTAATTTTTCATAGCAAAAATATTTAATTAATGTTTTGAAATAAAATAACAGATGCATTATAAAATTCTTTAATTGATAAATCAATACTGAAAATATCATTAAAATCGGATAATTCCCTGATTTTTGGTAATTTTTTTTTCAATTTCGAATGTTACATTAAATTTGTAAACAAGCCCTTACAAGCCATTTAAAAAGAGCCAAAATGGCCGAATGGATCGAAATTGACAAAAAAAATCCTTTTAAATGTATTAAAAATAAATTGCATATGTAATGATATTTTTCTTTTTTTAATATGTCATTATGTTACTACTTATCGTTTTAGACAAAGTTTGACCTTAAATAATAGATTTAATTAATTCTAATTCGTTTTTAAAAGACTAGCAGACGAATTTTGATTATAGCTAACATACGTACAAAAACCTTTTTTTTTTTCACCCATTTTTTTTTTTTGTAAAAATTAAAAGTAAAAGATCATTACAGGTTGTTTTTTTTTAAATTTTCGCTTGTGTGTGTGTGTGTGTGTGTGTGTCTGAGTGTGTCTGAGTGTGTGTACTAGGTATCAACAGAATTGAGCAGGAATATATGGCAGCCCAGATTGGTAAAAAAAATTTTACCAAAAATAAGGGAATTATCTGATTTTATTTTTAAAATTTCAGTGTTGTCTAATTAATCGATGTGTTGTTTTTTGTTTTTTTCGATTTCTGAATCATTTCACTCAATGGGTATAAATCAAAATTCTTTTATAAAAATATTACCATTTGCACCATCCATACGCGCCTTCAGGGCAACAATTCATATACGTGATAAGATTAATTTAAGATATAAATCACTAAATTTGATTTTTAGATTTGATATTTTTAGTTCTCGCATTTTTTTTCCTTGTGTTAGTTTTTTTTTTTTTTTAATGTTTTATATCGGGCTGAGGCACACAGCAGTACATTTTATTTCATTTTTCCCAAAATAAAATTTTCTACCGGGAGGTTCCGTGAATGAGCATTATGTTTAGATGAACAATCAGAATTATAATGTAATTTATTATAGTAAATAAACTTTGCATTGACTGTCTACATAAATTTATTTTCTTTCCTGGTTTTATTTCATACATTCTCTCTCTCTCTCTCCCCCGTCACTCAGTGGTTTTGAAGCAATATATATTTATCATTGAATAAAATGACTAGATGGTAAGCCTATAGAATTTTTTAACTCCTTCACATGTTCTGTGTTGGATTTTGTGTAAAGTATTCAACTCTGTTACAAGATGAATACAAAACTAAAACTAGAGTTTGGTAGGTGGCTTATATGGAGCTTTGGATTGTTCCATTATGAACTCAGGCAAGTTCACTTCCTGAGTTCTGATTAGCTGTTGGATTTCAGGGTGAGTAAGAACATGGATAAGTACCCACTCTTCAGCCATCACTTTGCATTATGCCAGCAGCTTGCAAGGACTGTATTTAAGTTACAGCTTGCCTGTTGCTCTCGTCTGCTTACTCGACGGTAGTTAGAACCCCACTGCGACGGTGAGTATCATATTGTTTCTATATCTGGAGGATAACTTCTACATCTCCCCTCTCCCTACCCCGTGTGCAGGCAAGGCTCTACGAGGAGTGAGCTGTTTTTTCAGGCCTGCCCTGTTATGCGGGAATAACCTGGACAGGGCTCGAGGGATTTTCGATGGACGAAGGCAGGTTGATATATCAGTGCTTCTACACTCTATTGCAATATCTCATCTACTAAAAGCCATTTCATTATATGCATCACCTGCTTTTGACAGGTTAATAATCTGGAACTCTGATGTCTCTGATAAAATGAAATGGGAATTCTTCCAAGCTGTAGTCATCTGAGTACTATTCTATGGTTGTACCACTTGGACTTGAAAGAAAAGATTAGATTTTAATGAAACTTTGGAATAAAAGCTAGATGGGCATTACACAAGGATACTGTGTGTTGTCTGAATTTAATTCATTTCATTAATGTGTGTTGTCTGTATTTAATTCATTTTATTAAACAATAATATACGAATATTAATAATGACTTAAATGAATGCTAAAATATGTTACAATTCACTGAAACAGAAATTAAATTATCATTATTATATAATTGCAAATAAATCATATGTATCCTGTTTTATTTCATAATATCTTTTCTTTATTTGCAGGTATCAATTGGAGAGGAAAATAAAAAATTTCAAATAACATTCCTTAGTATGAAAATATATTTTTGCAAGATGTGTAGATCTGAAGTTTGACACATTTCATACTTAAATATTCTGATACTAGCAAGTAGAAACCTCTTATTGTTATCAGTTATTAGTTAAGTAATTATATTTACATTTTACAGTAAACATGAAAACAGACAGTAAAAAGCAGTCATATTCTTGTGAAGAATGTGGGTCAACATTTGCATTTAAATTTCGTCTGAATAGACACATGAAAACACACACTGGAGAGAAACCATATTCCTGTGAAGTATGTGGATCTGCTTTTGCAGAAAGATCAGATTTAAAAAAGCACACAAGAATACACACCGGAGAGAAACCATTTGTTTGTCAAGTGTGTGGATCAACATTTATACGAAGTTATTCTTTAAAATGCCACATGCGAAGTCACACAGGAAGAGACAAAATTTCTTGTGAAATCTGCGGATCAGCATTTACAATTATGTCCAGCTTAAAATGCCACATGCGAACACACACAGGTGAAAAACCATATTCTTGTAAAATTTGTGGGTCAGCATTTACACAGATGTACAGCTTAAAATGCCACATGCGAAAACATACAGGCGAGAAACCATTTTCTTGTAAAATTTGTGGATTAAAATTTTCAAAGGTGTCCAATTTAAAATATCACATGCGAAAACACACAGGTGAGAAACCATATTCTTGTGAAGTGTGTGGGTCAACATTTGCTATAAGTTCACATTTAATATGCCACATGCGAAAACACACTGGAGAGAAACCATTTTCTTGTCAAGTGTGTGGGTCAGCATTTGCAGAGAGCTCATCTTTAAAATGCCACATGCGAACACACACAGGGGAGAAACCATTTCCTTGTAAAATGTGTGGATCAAAATTTTCAGATGTGTCCTCTTTAAAAAATCACACACGAAAACACACAGGTGAAAAACCATATTCTTGTGAAGTGTGTGGATCAGCTTTTGCAGAGAACTCAACTTTAAAAAAACACATGCGGACACACACGGGAGAGAAACCATATTCTTGTGAAGTGTGTGGGTCAACATTTGCACACAACTCATCTTTAAAAACACACATGCGAACACACACTGGAGAGAAACCATATGCTTGTGAAGTGTGTGGGTCAACATTTACA
The DNA here is from genome assembly GCA_023376005.1 of Doryteuthis pealeii. Classification (NCBI taxonomy): domain Eukaryota; kingdom Metazoa; phylum Mollusca; class Cephalopoda; order Myopsida; family Loliginidae; genus Doryteuthis; species Doryteuthis pealeii. The sequence continues at coordinate 90,656,528 of CM042151.1, forward strand.
ATAAGTTCACATTTAAAACGCCACATGCGAACACACACAGGAGAAAAACCATATTCCTGTGAAGTGTGTGGATCGACATTTACTCAAAGTGCAAATTTAAAAAGCCACATGCGAACACACACAGGGGAAAAACCATTTCGTTGTGAAATCTGTGGTTTAAAGTTTTCAGGTGGTACTTCTTTAAAAGACCACATGCGAACACACACAGGAGAGAAACCATTTTTTTGTCAAGTATGTGGATCAACATTTGCTCAAAGTTCAAATTTAAAAAGCCACATGCAAACACACACAGGGAAAAACCATTTCGTTGTGAAATCTGTGGATTGAAATTTTCAGGTGGTACTTCTTTAAAAGAGCACATGCGAAGACACACTGGTGAGAAACCATTTTCTTGTGAAGTGTGTGGATATGCATTTGCAACAAAGTTCACTTTAAAAAGCCATATGCGAACACACACAGGGGAAAAAACATTTTCTTGTGAAGTGTGTGGATCTGCATTTATGTGGAGAACACAATTGAATATGCACATGAAAACACACATTGGAGGAAAATTAGTATTGTAAATTTAGAGAACTGTAGTGTAAGAGTTTGATTTATAGCTCTGCTTTCTTTAATTCATTGTTTTAAATGCAAAATACCTCCACTGGAAATCTCTGGAGAAATGCAGCTTGAGAGAACACAGTACATCTAGGAATATGAGAATAACATCACATGGACAGGTGACTGTTTCTATGAAAAGTAATCCAGACAGGCAGATATAAAAGACAAAGCCATTAAATCAGGCCTCTGGGATAAACAAAAAAAAACTGCTCTTATTATTGATGTAGCTGAATGACTATGGCCTAAATAGAGGAGCGAGAAAAGATCACAAAATATCAAGACCTCAAGAATGACCTAAAAACAACTTGGTCATTGAAAGAAATAGACATCATACCCATTGTGATTGGGGCAACTGGACTGGTGAAACAAAATCTTAAAAAATACCTTGAAACAATACCAGGAAAGCCAAGCTGCTGTGAAATGCAAATAGCAGCATCAAAGGAACATGCTCCTATCCTAAAAAGATCCTTAGGATATAAATATTATTTATAAAGAAATCAAGTGTTAGCCCCAGAACCCCTTGACTTCTAAGAAATCTTATAAGAAAATAAAATACACACTGGAGGAAAATTAGTGTAGTGAAGCATGTTATTAATAACTTTAGAGAGCTGCTGTGTAAAAGTTCTTGATTTGTTTAGATTGATGATTGTTTTTATAATTGTCATATTTCATTGGCTGTTTCTTTTTTTTTAATATATTAATATTTGGCACTGTAAAGATTGACTGTTGAAAATTATTATATGCTCTTGTAGTACTCTGGATGACAGACAGCATATCTGAAACATTTGGGATTGTCAGAAAAATTTTTTTTAAATATTTGCTGTTAATTTTTGTTGTTTAGCATTTGGAAGATATTTCTATATTCAGGCGGTTTGTCAGTTTTGAAAAATGTTTTATTAGGACTCAAGTTTCATAGTTAACAATTTTAACTGGTTATATATGCATGTTTTGAAGTCAGAAATAGTTTTAACATTTTAGTGTTTAACATTCTTATAACGTCACATCTATTAATAATGGAGATTGTCTGTATTTCTGTCTGTAACAAAAACTACGTCATAGCTCTATGTCACAGATTACATCACAATATTCTTATGCTATATACACTCAAAATTTGAGTAAGCAATTTTTAAAATTGTTTTTACTCTCATTCTTTTTTTCTTTTTTTTTTTTTACAGTAACAAGAAGTTAACTAAAAAGTTTACAAATAAAAAAAATACCTACGATTTTGTGGAAAATATTCAAAATAATTGATTATTACATGCACGCAATATTTTATTTGAAAGGGACGGGGCTCAGTTTTCATTTCAAATTGTTTTATATTTTTTTTACTCCTTGAATAAATATGAGGATTTGTCTTACTTATGATACAAACCCTCTTACATTGACTTTTTAACTCCCACCCTCTCAGGCAATGTCTTTTAAAAATTAATTTTTACGATGTCCGGAGGGTGTTTTCTGTTGCTAGTGTACATAATGTAAATAATTGAAGAAAAACTATATAAAATGTATTTAATTACAAAATGAAATTAAATGCATTAAGGAGCAGAAATAAAGATAAATGAAAGAATATTACACTTTTGAGGGAAATAAAATTATACCATCGAATATAGACATGAAACAAATCAATACCATACAACATAATCCCCAATAATGCTAACACATTTTTACAACCAATTACTAAAAAGTATAAATATAAATACATGATATGTATAACTTCCTAACTGTTAGGCATGACATAACCACCTGTTGGCTGAGAATGGGAATTTTGTAATGCTTGAGGACAGGATTATGATGGGTGAGCGATCCTTAAACCGGATACTAAATGATCCTGGACATGGAACACTCCATCTCAGTCCTTACTCGGATGTTTGAAGAGGCCCAATCTGATCGATCGACCAGTCATGTCAAGCCCTAGCACCGATACGATTTCTTCTATGGCAAACAGACACTTTTTCCATCATATAGGTGCTAGTGGCTGAGGGTCAACCACCAGTTTAGTAATACATATGAAATTATTTCTTCTAATCTATTAGAACATATTAAGTTAATGAAAGTTATTTCTTCTAAAAAAAAATATGGAGTTGCTTGAAACACACAGTTTGCATCAGGCAAATCTATGATTTCAAATCGATCCATCAGCTCTTTTCGTTCTCTGGTGACAAGATATTTTAAAGATCTTTGTCTCAACAGCACAAGGATAAATGTATCTATGACGGCAACACCAGGCTAGGAATGAGTAATGACAGAGTCGACTGGTGAAGACACTTTTATTTAGGTAAATATGGGAGTTGCAACTGGTCATCAACGTGAAACTACAATAGAATACAAAGGACTATGTAGTTTCTCTAATATACAACTAATAAAATCGAAAAAGAGGAGGAAAAGTTCCAAGCATGTATTTACCTTCATGTCGCCTCAAATCCTGCTGCTAAAAGAATTCAAAACCAACGTCAAAAACCGTGTCAAACGGTGCCTGTACCCACGCAATAGGATGGCCGAACAAAACAAGGGAGATAATTATCTTGCATTTACAGTATCAATCAGTTTTGTTTGGGAAATAATTTATAAAAATGACATTGAGAATGGGTCTGATTGTTACATGATTATATAAAGTAGTGTAGAAACATAATGGCAATTAGTGCAGCCCACGGCCTTGAAGGATGAGTGACAATGCTTGACCTCACTCTCACCTTGCCTTCCGGGGATAAATCGTGAGAACCAGAAGGCATGGAAGACCCTGTCTTCCGGTTTAAGGATACTAAATAACTCAGTCAGTTAGCAAGTAGGAGTCGAGCTCATAGGATGTGCGCAGATGTCTGGTTTGGGGATTTACAAATAAAGTAACATCAAAGTAAATCGAAGTCATGTGTTTATTACCTAAAAACTAACAATGACACAGGGCTTCTGATAAGGAGAAATCCCTAACAGAAACCAGACCCGAAGTCCCCAAGAAAGTCCAGACCTTAGAAGATTCCAGACCCAGAGGCAAGATGTTAGAAGATATACCAAGTCAAGATGATAGAAGAACCAAAGCTGGCCAGAAGAATAGATGTCCAAGATATAGAAGCAAGTAAGAAGTAAAGAAGTAATGAAGGGTATACAACATGATTACCAATCCTTATGGAATATCAAACATGACTTTATTTAATTAAGGACTTGTTATTGAGATAATTGTCAACTACTAGCACACTTGAAACACCTTTCTACTGTTAAAAATACCAAGGAGAAAATATATCTTTGCAACTAATTGGACCAAGTACTTTATGGTATACCAAAATTGACAAATATTATATCAATACCAGATTCCTCATTATACATACTAGTAAAATAAAAACACCCTCCGGGTGATGTAAAATAGATTTTTGAAACATATGTCTGAGGGGAGGGAGTAAAAAATTCAATGTCAGCGAGTTTGTACCCTAAGTAAGTAAAATCATCAAATTCATTAAAGGATTAAAAAAAAACAATTTGAAATGTAAACTTTAAATATGTATTAAAAAAAACAAACCATATATAGATATATAATACCAGTCATGTATTTATTTAAAACTTGTTTAAAAACAATGAGGAGTGTCTAATGTTGCATGTTCAAAATTTTGAGTATTTTTCTTATGTTATGACGATTTTGGGTTATGTGACGGAAGCAGTGACATAATTTTTGTTACAGACAAAAACCGGAAGCGAATCTCCATTATCATTAGATTTACAATTGCTCTATGGAATTTTATCAACTTGCAGTGTCATTCTTTATGTTAAAATTGACTGGAGCTTATTCTTATTTTTCTTCTTACTAAAGCTTTTAAAGATCTTTATGTAATCAGTACATGGATAAATGTCTGAATTTGGGAAATCATTTATGAAAATGACAAAGAGAATTGGTCTGATTATCATGACTTTTGATTAAGTTGAGGATTTATTATTAAGATAATTGTTGACTGCTTGTACATCTGAAACACCTGGCTACTGTCAGAAAAAAATCTTTGTTACTAATTGGTTTGGTTTGGTTTGGTTTGTTTTACGGCATATCAACCTCAGTGGGTCATTTAATGCCAATAAAGTTTTGAAATAAATCAATTCTTAATGGATAATACAATTTTTTTTTTTAAACACATTTTTCTATTTAACCAATAAATGGGACCCTAACAGGTACTATCACTCCGGGTCAGAGTGGACCAGGGAGCAATGGTGATGAAGGGGTGCTCCACATTCCCCAAACCTCCAAAACTGGAACCTCACCATCAGATAGAGTTTAACGTCATTCCCAGGACATGTAGACCCGCAGGTTACTAATTGGTCTCATTACCAATCCTTATAGAATACCAACCATGAATCTTCATCAAGCTGCAGACTTGCTATTAACAAATACTTGTCCACCTTGTCAACTGATTCAGAAGAATACACCGACTGCATCTCTGTAGAGGGATAAAATTGCCCCAAATAGAGATACCCATGATGCTTCAAAACAAATTATTGGTGGCTGAGCAGTCCATGACATGTAACAATCCACTTTGGCCCATACTTAGGCTAGACAGCCAGTTAGAGAGGGCCCTAGCTCCTATATGATTGTCTCAACTCGTTTGCCCTTATGACAAACCGCTAACCCTTTTATCATATATGTGCTAGAAGTGGGTGGCTGAGAATCATAGTGTTCTGGTTATGACATTAAATTGCACCTAATAGTGAGGTTCTAATTTTTGAGCTCTGGGGAGTGTGGAATACCCCTTCATCATTATTACTCCCAGGTCCACTCTGACTTCAATAATGAATAAAACAATGTATTTTGCATAAAATAACCCAACAAGTGTTGGAATGCCATAAAATGGAACCAACCAACCAGATGCATGTTGTACCTTGTCTATTAAGAATCTGTATTTTTCATCTATTCTCTATGCTTTTAATTTCTTTGATCTTCCTGAAATAAAACCACATTGCCATTCTGAAAATATAAGCTTGTTTATGTGCCTACAATTTTTTTTTACCACGGAATATGTAATTCCCTATTTTATTTTATTTTGTACTTATTGATAGATTATTTACAGACAATCTGATGTCTATTTCCCCTGCTCTAGAAATAAAATATGATATGCTAATTTTTTTTTTTTTTTTTTTTGCCAATAAATAAAAAAACTAAACTTTATCTCTAATCTTGTGGGTCCATTTAACAAAAAAAAAATACTAAAAAAATTCTTAAGAAACACTTACACAAAAAATGTAAATATGAACAAGTCTATTGAATATTTCTATTTGGAACTGAATGTGTTATAAAAATCTGTAACAATATGCTAATATGAAATGAAGATTAAAAATGTTTATTTATTAGGTTTTGTTTGGTTTGTTTTACGGCATATCAACCTCAGTGGGTCATTTAATGCCGGCAAAGATTTGAAATAAATTCATTCTTAATTGATACTCATTTTTTTTATAAACTCATGTTTTACTATTTAACCCATAGATGGGACCCTAACAGGTACTACCACTCCGGATCAGAGTAGACCAGGGAGAATTGGTGATAATGTAATTCCCTATTTTATTTTGTACTTATTGTTAGATTATTTACAGACAGGCAATCTGATTTCTATTTACCCAGCTCTGGAAATAAAACACAATATGCTAATATGAAACCAATGTTAATTTTTTTTGCCAATCACTTTATAAAAATATAAACTTTATCTTCAAACTTGGCAGTACATTTAACAAAAAAAATGTGCTAATATGAAATGAATATTAAAAATATTTATTAGGACCAATGAAAAAAAATCAAAACCAGTTTCTGTTTTCCAATCAACAAAAAAGATAAAACAACTATTTTCAGTATTAATAATTCATGACAATTTAATGATACCAATCATGTGTTTGCACAATTATATGGTTTCTAGTATTCCTATTTAGTACTATATGATTATATCCCTATCTAATACTAATAATTTGCACACAAGTTATATTATATTCCTATCTAATACTAATAATTGTACTAATAATTTGCACACAAGTTATATGGTTATATTCCTATCTAATACTAATAATTTGCATACAGTTATATCATTATATTCCTTACTAATAATTTGCACACAAGTTATATCATTATATTCCTATCTAATACTAATAATTTGCACACAGTTATATCATTATATTCCTATCTAATACTAATAATTTGCACACAAGTTATATCATTATATTCCTTTACTAATAATTTGCACACAAGTTATATCATTATATTCCTATCTAATACTAATAATTTGCACACAGTTATATGATTATATTCCTATCTAATACTAATAATTTGCACACAGTTATATCATTATATTCCTATCTAATACTAATAATTTGCACACAGTTATATGATTATATATATTCTATCTAATACTAATAATTTGCACACAGTTATATGATTATATTCCTATCTAATACTAATAATTTGCACACAGTTATATATTATATTCCTATCTAATACTAATAATTTGCACACAGTTATATCATTATATTCCTATCTAATACTAATAATTTGCACACAGTTATATGATTATATTCCTAATACTTAATTTGCACACAGTTATATTTATATCTAATACTAATAATTTGCCACAGTTATAATTATATTCCTATCTAATACTAATAATTTGCACACAGTTATATGATTATATTCCTATCTAATACTAATAATTTGCACACTATATTCCTATCTAATACTAATAATTTACTATATCATTATATACTAATAATTTGCACACAAGTTATATCATTATATTCCTATCTAATACTAATAATTTGCACACAGTTATATCATTATATTCCTATGGGGCCATAACAGATACTCTTACTTCAAGTCAGAGTGAACTATCAAAGAAATAGAAAGAAAAACTATTTAATTATAATTAGAAATAAGACAAAGTGCTAGTCTTCAAAACTTGAGGAATGATATTTTTGTAACATGATATAAGAAGAGAATGTATATTTCATCCTTGTGTTGGAAACCCTTGTTCCATTGGCACATATCAAAATAACTTGTGGGTCCATTTAACCAAAAAAAAACCCTTCTTTATCTGACTTTTATCTAAACAACTTCTTTATCTGTCTTTTTATCAGTGCCAGAGTGTGTGGATGCATATATGTATATATAGCTCAGCCTATTCAATGCAACTGCATTCGTTTTTATACCTATGTATTTTCAGAAACACACACCAACAATACTCCTGTGGGTGAGGGTTAGAGCGAGAGAGGTCTATATTAATCTATTTCTCTTTTTAATTTAAATTTATTTTTAAAATTACATCATATCTGTAAGATGACAGTGAAGCTTTCTTGAACAACTTGCAATCATCTTCATCTTTTTTTAAAGCCATGAACTAGGCCCAAAAACCCTCTAAAATCTACTAAATTGAACATAGTGCTATTAAGGTAGTGAACATTTTTATAAGGGAACTTGCAGAAAAAGGTGTAGAAATTCTAATGAAAACGTTTTTCTTATTTTCTTTTTTATTTGCTATATGTCATTTTTTTGTACTTTTGTATGTTTTTTTTACATATATTTGTTACTCAGAGTATTCAAATTCTCAGCAAGGGGATTATTTTGCAGACTAAAAATTATATAGTTAGTAAGTAAATGTTTTTAGGGTTACAGTATATTATTTTTTCATTTCATACTAGTTCTCACATTGTTTTCTCTGTGTTATATTTTTAAATGTTTTTTTGTTGTACTGGGGCATACAGCACCACAGTTTATTTTATTTTTTCTAAAATAAAATTTCCTACAGGGAATATATGCAAATAAGCATTATGTTTGGCTTGGTTTGGTTTGGTTTTGTTTTACGGCATATCAACTTCAGTGGGTCATTTAATGCCAATAGAGTTTTGAAATAAATCAATTCTTAATGGATAATACAATTTTGTTTATCAACACATGTTTTTCTATTTAACCCATAGATGGGACCCTAACAAGTCCTACCAGAGTGGACCAGGGAGCAATGGTGATGAAGGGGTGCTCCACATTCCCCAAACCTCCAAAACTGGAACCTCACCATCAGATAGAGTTTAACGTCATTCCCAGGACATGTAGACCCTCAGTCACTGCCTTCTAGCACCCATATGATAAAAAGGGTTTGGGACTTGCCATAAGGGCAATAGGGTTGGGAAAATCATATAGGTGCTAGGGCTTGACATGACCAGCCGATTGATCGGAGGGGGCCTCTTCAACCGCCCGTCTAGCCCAAGATAGGACCAAAGTGGAGTATGGCAAGTCATGAATTGCTCATCCACCTGGGTTCTATCCTTAAGCATCATGGGTCGCAACCCATGGCCAACAGGTGGCCCCAATAGGGGAGTCTTACCCCTTTGCAGAAGTGCAGTCGGTGCATCCTAACACCCCAGCCGACAGGGCGGTAAGCATTATGTGTGAATAAACAAGTAGAATTATGATGTAAATAAACATTTGATCTTTTTAACTTAGTGTTACATAATTTATGTGGTAGCATAAATTATTGACAACGCTGTAGAATAAGGGTCCATTGGCTTTCAAATCAGAGTGTAGGCGGGTAGAATTCCATCGTAAAGATACTATAACTATTGGTAAACCCATCTGACTCCTAGAGAACACATCACGAGAAACACATGACTAGTTAGGAAATCAGTTTCAACCAGAAATGGAAGCAGATTAGATGTATCTGCTGGGGTTGAATCTCAACCGTGCGGTAAATGAACATGGGCAAAGTATAAATGAATCTTGTACAAGAAATCAAAGTCTATGAGTTAATTAATTGCATGACAAAAGAATTATCCTTTAAAAGAAGCCTTAGAGACAGCAACAAGAAAACAATAAAAAATGAAGCTAGAAGCTAGACGAAAGAATGACCGGCCAAAGAAGATAGAAGGTGAAAACATGGCAACTAGATGTAGCAACAAGCAAGTAAGTCTCAACTATCTCTCTCTCTCTCTCTCTCTCTCTCTCTCTCTCTCTCTCTCATGCCTCTCTCGATTATATATCCAATGTTGGAGGCGCGTGGAGGCGGGTGATCTAATGGTTAGAGTCATAGGAAATGACTCGTCGACCCGAGTTCAATTCCTGGACGAAGCTGTTTGAATTTCATATTGCGCTAATACCCTTGGGAAAGTTATGAATCCAATTCTCCCTCCAGCTATGGATAAATAACAGTGCAGACTGGGCTCTTTAATCCTAGCTAGGTAACCAGTCTAGGAGAAGGAAAACTCTGAATTCAAACCTGTTAAACTCCGCTTAAGAGATTGACCTGTGTCACAAATGAATGCAGGCTGATATTGGAGAGCTCCTGAGAAAACCTTAATACTGAAATTTCGCGAATGTTCCATGAATGTAGCTGCACTCAAAAGACTACATGGAGGGGTTACTATCCTATATCTTATATATATATATATATATATATCTAATGTTAGGTATATATGACGATAGCTATACAACATTAGAATTGACAGTGTCTACATTAATTTGTTTTCTTTTCCGCTTATTTCATTACATCTTCTCTCTCTCTCTCTCACTCGGTAATTTATGAGGAAGTGCGTCCCGGGCTCCTGCCTCAGAAATTGCTACCCGGTGACTATTAAATATCTCATCTACTAAAAGCCATTTCATTACATTTTCTCTCTCTCTCACTCTCTAGTTTTGAAGGGATATATGTTTATCATTGAATAAAATATGATCTGATGGTATGCCTCTGGAATTAGTTGACCATTTCATTATATGCATAGTTAAACCATCGCCTGCTATTGATGGGTTAGATATGTGAATGAGTGTTATGTGTGAATAAACAAGCAGAATTATGACGTAATTTATCATCGTAAATAAACATTTAAATGTTTTAACTTAGTGTTGACAATGTTGAATTTAATTTATTTTCTTTCCTGCTTATTTCATTAATTTTTTTTCTCTCTCTCCCCCCTCTCTCTCTATATATATATATATACTAGCAAAAGAAAAAAACGCCCTCTGGGCGACGTAAAATAAATATTGCCTGAATGGGAGTTGAAAATTCAATATCAGAGAGTTTGTATCATAAGTAAAGTAAAATCATCGAATTTATAAAGGAGTCAAAAATAAAATAAATTCATTAAAGGAGTAAAAAATTAAAAAAATTGAAATGGAAACTTAGTTCTGATAACTTTAAATATATATTAAAATAAAACTAAATATATTTAGATAGATAATACCAGGTATGTATTTATTAAAACTTGTTTAAAAAGAAACAATGAGGACTGTCTAACATTGCATGCTCAAATTTTGAGTGTATTTATTCTATGTTATGATGATTTTAGGTAGTGTGACGTAAGCAGTGACGTAGTTTTTGTTACAGACAAAAAACCGGAAGCGAATCTCCATTATTAATAGATATCATTGAATAAAATATGATTTGATCGTAAGCCTTTGGAATTAGTTGACTAGTTCACATACTTTGGTTGCAATAATATCTCATCTATTAAACTCAACTTTCATTCTATTAAAAAGTTAATGATCGTATGAAAATCTGATGTCTCTAATAAGATAAAACATGAATTCTTCCAAGCTGTAGCCATGTCAGTATTATTGTATGTTTGCACCACTTGGAAACCACAGAAGGATGCTGCATGCTATTTTGAAAAAAATCCTTGAATCAATACCCTACATAACAGTAATTGTATTGATGCTTATCTGCCATCTCACTAATCATAGCATTACCAGCACATTAGGTAAAATCGGTAGACATTGACAAATATTCACCTTAATCAGTTCAAATCACAATTTCTTGCACATTCCTGGTTCAATCTTTAAAATATTTACATGGTTGAAAATAAAATAAAATAATCTTTCTAAATATGAAATGTTTATGTGTTTTCATCTATTGAATTATTTTTTACAGCAAGTTAAAAATGGTATTTTTCTTTGAACAGTCGAAAACATAGAATATGACTTTTTTTTAGACTAAATTTTACATGCTACTTTGTTTTTCAAAATCAGAGTGGCTAATCATTATTGATATTCTTGAAATTTTACACTTTATTAGAGGACACTTAGAAGTACAAACAGGACCTTATTTTGTATGCAGAACCTGTGGAAGCAAAAATACAACAGAGCAAATTAAAGGCAAATACTTCAAAAAGTATAAGATAAGCACAAAAAAAAAAAAAAAAAAAAAAAAAAGGCTATATCAGTAATAGAAGACAGTCTCAGAATTGTTTTCATATATAATGTGTGAAATTCAAATGATGCTACATCATCTGGGGTTAGGGTCAAAGTTTTAATTTTGAAAAGAAAACCCACAAATGTACTTGCCTTTCGAACATAACGCTAGGTATACCCAATTTATCGAACAATTGGTGTTTTGCAAAACAAATTCATCCCCTGTTGAGATAATAAAGTTGAGATTCATCTAGAAAATAGTCCATTATAATTTTCTAAAGAGCCACTTCTCTGGAACTATTTCTGTAATTTTAATACAGGCCAGGATATCACGTGACTTGGTTTTAGGCTAAAAAAATTTGGCGCCAAATTCACTTTATGTATTTCACTTTTTCCAATAAAGCTTGTAAGACGTATTAATTACTTCACCAACTTTGTCTTGTCTTTTTATTAATATCATAAATGCTTCTCAAGCTACAATGCTAACAGACAGCACCCCACCCCACTCCCCAGCGTTTGAAAAAAATTTACCAAAAGTCCGGGAATTATCCGATTTTAATGAAATTTTCAGTGTTGATTTTTCAAAGAATGAATTTTATAATTCATTATTTTATTTCAAAACTTTCTAATTTTTTTCAGGTCACCTAACTTTGACACCCCTTATTTTGGGGGCCCAAAATATTGACAGTGTCTATACTTTCAATACTAATTACAGTATAAATTAAAAAAACAAAAGAATAAAAGAAAAAAAATAAGGGTGATATTCTGGTAGAAAATGAAAAATAAAAAAAAAATTTTTGAAGATCTTTTTTTACTCTTTCCGATAATTATTCAATTGGCTGTTATCTTATAAAAGAAAAAAATATACATCGATATTTGTTCTGTTTAGGGGGGGGGGCTAAATTTTCAATAGAGTTATTGACAAAAAATATTAGAATTCGATAATAAAGTAAGGTAGTTATTAAATAAATCTGTTTTTAGAATCTAAAAATATAACTTAACATCATGTTATTTATATTTTAAATGAATTTTATATATTAATTTGATATGGTAGAAATACCTAATTAAATCAGAAAGTTTAGAAATTAAATAACTGATGCATTCTAAAATTCATTCATTGATAAATCACCACTAATAATTTCATTAAAATCGGATGATTTCCTGATTTTTGATAATTTTTTTTCAATTGGAAGGATTAAATTTATTTTGTTAACATGGATTTTACGTCATCTTTAGGCACGTTTACGTCCAAAAAATTCAGAGTAATCCCTCTAATGCACCTTTCCCATCCTTCTCTGCCATGCTTGCACATTCAGAGAAATATCAAATTGAATAAAATAAAGTGAAATAACACACACACACACACACAAAATGACAATTTTCTAAGCTAAAAAATATTCCGTTTTAAAAATAAGATAATTGTTTTATTTCTAAGTAAATGAAACCAATTTTTTTTCTATCTATCAAAAATACCTCGTTCCTGCATAAATCAGATCAATCTGCGCATGCCTATAGCTAACGTCAACTGACGTGGTTCGCCGTACCGAGTACACCACGGCCGTACCAAAAACAGTATGCCTTTTAGGTTTATACCTATATTTCATGGACAAAATTCTTTAAAAAAAGGAATTTATTGTAAATTTTAAGGAATTTATTGTAAATTTTAAGAAATTTATGAGTGGATTTTAAATTTTGTGACGATTTGGCGTATGGATCAGAATTCACTTTTTTTTATTATGTCATTATTTCATAATTTAAAAAAATTAACGCAGTTTAGAATTTGATTGCTCAATTCATATCAAAGAAAGAAAAATAGAAAACAAGATATGAATTATCTCCCTTGATATCCGCTCATTTTGAAAATATGGGACACTGATTGCAAATGGCGGCTGTTTTTAAATTTCACAAAAAACATTAGTTCGTTTTTTAGAGTTACGCTTTGCACCTTTTTCTAATTTTGTATTGTCTCGAACAAGAAAAATCAAACGATAAAAGAGAGAAAGTAAGTATAATGTTAACTTTTAAAAAAATACATGTTGACTTTTATTTTATTTTTTTAGTAAGGACGACGGAACGAACAATAATAATTAAGAATCCAATATGATAGAATATTTGAAAATATTGTATCGTCGGTTGGATTTATAATTATCTTAAATTTAGTGAATATTTATTGAATACAGATTTAGGCATTTTCTGAACTTATTTAAAATTTAAAAATATGTGTTTGTATTTTCGAACTGCTGACAGGTTCTTGTTGTTATAGTTACCTTGCTATTTTTATTTAGACTTTTGAAGTAATTTAGACGTATTCGGGCTTATAAAGAAAGAAGAAAGAAAAAAAAAGTTTTTGCGGCTCAAAAATTTACAAACAAGCAAGCTGTGCTGAATTCATTTCAATCTGGACACATAGATGGATTTTTATATTACCTTTTTAATGTGTGACTAAATTTAAATAGCTACTTTAAAGATTTATTTCTGGTTTTTAATGTGAGATAATTTCATGAAGTTCATTGTAAATAAGGATTATCACTAGTCTGAACGTTATATATACCACGGTATGATCATTTTAATAATTGGTATACCCAATTCGTCGAAAAATCCGTGTTTTTACAAAACAAATTTTAAAAAAATTGTTTTTAAATTACCAAAAATCAGGGAATTATCCGATTTTAATAAAAATAACTAATGCATTATAAAGTTCATTCATTGATAAATCAATAATGAAAATTTCATTAAAATCGGATAATTGCCTGAATTTTTGGTAAATTGTTTTTCAATCGCGAATGTTACAATTTATTTGGTAAACATGAATTTTTAAGCAGCGTTTCTGGGCGAACGCGATTGAAATTGATCGAAAAAATAGTAAATGTATCAAAAATAAATTACATGTGTAATATTATTTTGCTTTTTTTTATGCACATTATTTTACTAGTTTTTGACTTAGACAAAAATTTGACATTGAATAATCGATTTAATTAATTTTAATTCGTTTTGAAAATGAAAAGATGAAAAAATGGGTATCCCTATCAACCTGACTTCTGATTTAGGTCGGAAAATTTAAACGGAAAGTTTTTGGTGGTCCCCAATGGCAGTCTATGAATTAACTATTTGCGAATTGGGTTACGGTTTTATGGGATTAAGGTTGTTTTTAATTACGTATTCGTTAAAAAAATAAACAACAAAAAACCCAAATAACTATACATTTAATGTTGAAAAATATTTTTTAAAACTAAGTTTAATTGAAATTATACATTGCAATACTAACACAAACACCTGTCTTAATAATAGATTCAATAATTAATTTTAATGGTTAATTAAATGTATATTCATTTGGGTATTTTGTTGGTTATTTTTTTTTAAGCAATATGTAATTAAAAACAACCTTAATCCCCTAAAACTGTAACCCAATTCGCAAAATTTTAATTCATAGACTATTGGTAAACTATATTTAGGTACCACCAAAAAACTTTCTGTGTTAATTTCTGACCTAAATCAGAAGTCAGCCCCTATCATAATACAATGTTTGATATGTATACATTAGGTATACACAAATTTTTGTCTGCTTTTCATTTTAAAAACAAATTAAAATTAATTAAATCGATTAAGGTCTAATTTTTTGTATGACTTTCTTCTCAGTAATGTTATGGTTAAACCCTACTTAACGGACATAAATTCCACCATTGTGTCACCCCGCCTAAAGATAAAAAAATACTAAAAGTCAAGGAATTAACAGAATTTAATGAAATTTTCAGTGTTGATATATTAATGAATAAACAATATAATGCATCAGTTATTTTATTTGAAAACTCTTACATTTTTTCAGGTCAATTAAGTTTGGACCACGTATCTTTGAGGCGTAACATAAACATACGTGGTTCAAAATTAATTGACCTGAAAAAATGTAAAAGTTTTTAAATAAAATAACTGGTGAATTATATCTTTTATTCATTAATGTATCAACACTGAAAATTTAATTAAATTCTGTTCATTCCTTGATTTTTAGGATTTTTTTTTCTTTTGGCGGGGTGACATATGGTGGAATTTATGTCTGTTAAGTAAGATTTAACCAATGTTATTTTTAAAAAAAATAGTTTAACAGAAATATGAAGTCAGTTCTTAGCTCATAATATTTTTTACAGATAACCTTTATTTTTGTTTTGTTCAAATTTTAAATAAAAACATTCTTATGTTTTATCAATAATAGTGAACTATTATTTTCAGATCAATGAGATATTTGCCAACGTGCAAATTACTGTATTGAATTCATTCTAATGATGTTTATTAACCAATAATGTAAAAATATTGGACCAAGTATCCAATAGACACCCCAGCTGGGACTGTTTTGAAAAGAACACCTTTTGCTTTTCACCTTCGGTTGTAGTACAAGAAGCACATGGAAAATAAACTTTATAAATTGTGTGATACCATTTTCGAACAATATCCTTTTATCTAAATAAACATAAAAATATTTTGTAAATAAAACTATTTTCATTTAAATAAACATATCTGCATTTCTCTTCTGATTAAACAAAAACTATTTTAATATAAAAATGTGTCTTTAGTATAAAAACATGTTTCGTTTAAAGTTTTATAATTTAAAAAAAAATACCTATTGAATTAACAACAACAACATGAAATAACTAATTTCTTTATTAAAATTGAAAACTATTTTATCATAAAAATGTGCTTTTGGGTTGTAAATATTGTCTGTTTGTAAACAAACAACCAGGAGTTTACAGTGAAAAGCAAAAGGTGTTCTTTTCATAACAGCTCCTAGCTGGCATGCCTATTGGATACCTAGTCCAAAATATGTATGATTAGATATGTTACAGTTCCCTGAAACAAATTCATACTTTAATAACAATATGAGAAATGAAAGTTAGTTTTTTGCAGATCATAAGGTTTGTAACAAGTAACCCTTATTCTGTTTTTCAAATGTTACAGTATGAATATTTTTCTAATGTTTTATCAATAATAGTTAGATATTACTTTCATACTAATAAAATGTTTATGCCAAAGTGAAAGTTACTGTATTTAATTCAAATAAATAAAATTCGCACTGAAAAAGAAGGAATTCAAGGAACGAAAAAGGAAGAGACAAAGGCAAAAGGTGGTTTTATGACTTAGGCTTTATTCTTATGGTTTTTGCTTCTAACCCCATCTCATTTGGTGGTCGCGCTAAAAAGGAAGGAATTCAAGGAACGAAAAGGAAGAGATGAAAACAAAAGGTTGTTTTATGATTTAGGCTCCCTCAGTCACTTGCCAGATCTTAGAAATCCGAATCCTACATTTTGAAGGTCTGCCCCCAGCGTTCTAAGTAAGATTGTGTACCGGTGATCTCTTTGTGTAGTTGTTTGACTCTTTAGCTCAGTTGATAGAGCATCCTCCTAGGAACCACAAGGTTCCTGGTTCGGTACTGGCCCTCACCAACTCAGCGTATGAGTAGCACAGGGATCTGTGTGGTAAAGTGAGGAGCTGGTAAAGTGAGTACCAAAAAACAATCTCCTTGGTCTAGCGCTAGTGATACTAACTTTAGGCCGCTGTCTAGCTGATACCAACTTTAGGCCACCCCGACAACTTTACTTTACTTATAGCAAATTCCAGGGATTTTTGTACCGGTGCATCTCTGGGCATCCGTAGCAAATGTCAGATTCTTTGGGTCTGTCTACACATAGTGAATATGAATAATCAAAAAATAATTAAACAATAATGTAAAAATATTATTAATGACTTAATATGAATACTTTGATATGTTACAGTTCACTGAAACAGAAATGAAATTATTATAGTTTTATAATTGCAAATAAATCATATGTATCCTGTTTTATTTCATAATATCTTTTCTTTATTTGCAGGTATCAATTGGAGAGGAGATTAACAAATTCAAATTACATCCATCAGTATGAAAATATATTTCTACAAGATGTGTAGATCTTAAGGTTGATACATTTCATATTTAGATATTCTCATACTAGCAAGTAGAAACCTTATTGTTATCAGTTATTAGTTAAGTAATTATATTTACATTTTAAAGAAAACATGAAAACAGACAGTAAAAAACAGACCTATTCTTGTGAAGAATGTGGATCAGCATTTTCGTTAAGTTCTAATTTGAAAAGACATATGAAAACACACACTGGAGAGAAACCATTTTTTTGTCAAGTATGTGGATCAACATTTGCATTTCAATCACGTCTAAATAGACATATGAAAACACACACTGGAGAGAAACCATATTCTTGTGAAGTGTGTGAATCTGCATTTGCAGAGAGCTCTCATTTAAAAGACCACATGCGAACACATACGGGAGAGAAACCATTTTTTTGTCAAGTTTGTGGATCAACATTTGCACAAAGTTCCTCTTTAAAATGCCATATGCGAACACACACAGGTGAGAAAGCATTTTCTTGTGAAATGTGTGGATTAGCATTTATACATAGATCACATTTGCAAGCTCACAAGAAAACACACACTGGTGAGAAACCATATTCTTGTGAAGTGTGTGGATCAGCATTTGCAGTGAGTTCTCATTTAAAAGACCATGTTCGAATACACACGGGAGAGAAACCATTTCCTTGTCAAATTTGTGAATCAGCATTTGCACATAAATCACTTCTGAAGAGACACATGAAAATACACACTGGAGAGAAGCCATATTCTTGTGAAGTGTGTGGATCAGCATTTGCAGAGAACTCACATTTAAAAGACCACATACGAACACACACTGGAGAGAAACCATTTCTTTGTCAAGTGTGTGGATCAACATTTGCACAAAGTTCAACTTTAAAAGGCCACATGCGAACGCACACAGGAACACACACATGATTTATAAATAATGCTATTTATAAAGGAATTAAGTGTTAGCTCCTTGGGTTCTAGAAATTATTAAAGGAAAAAAAAGTGAGATAGAAATCATTTTCTTGTGAAGTGTGTGGATCAAACTTTTTGCAGGTGGGCTCTTTGAATACTCACATGTGAATACACACAGGCAAGAAACCATATGCATGTAAAGAGTGTGGATCAGCACGTATACAGAATTCAAACACCTGGGCACTGTGAGACAAAAATCAAAGAAAAAATAATCTTTGCAACTAATTCGTCTGAGTACTGATCTTTATGGAATACCATATATACTTTTCATCAAGTTGGGTACTTATTATTGACAGTTATCTTTTATACTTTGTTTGTTTTTTATCAGATCTATGAATTCAATTCATGTTGATCAAACTGGATGGGAGCTTATTTTTTATGTTCCTCCTTAGTAAAGATTTAAAGATTTTAAAGATCTTTTTGTCATCAGTGCAAGGATGAATCTATCAACTTGGTTTTGGAAATCATCTATGAAAATGTCAAAGAGAATTTGTCTGATCCATATGGAATACCAGAAATGACTTTTGATCCGGTTGAGGATCTATTATTAAAACACTTGTTGACTTCCAGCACATCTGAAACACCTGGACACTGTGAAACAAAAATCAAAGAAAAAAATCTTTGCAACTAATTGATCTGAGTAGTGATTCTTATAGAATACCATATATAATTTGCATCAATTTAGGCACTCATTATTGATAGCTAACTTTCATACTTTGTTTTTTTATTAAATCTATGAATTCAGTTTATTTTGATCAAACTGGACAAGAATTTTAGATTAAAGATTTTAAAGATCTTTGTGTCATCGGCACAAGGATGAATGTATCAGTCAATTTGATTTGGGAAATCATTTATGAAAATGACAAAGAGAATTGGTATGATTACAGATACTTATGGAATACCATATATACTTTTCATCAAATTGGGTACTCATTATTGACAGCTATCTTTTGTACCCTGTCTTTCTTTCTTTTTATTAAAACTATGAATTCAAAGGTCATTTTCATTCGATTCTTTAATTTCACAGTCGTGATTAATTTTATTCAATTTCATTTTTTGGGATAAAAATCTTTGAATCGTCTTGTATTAATAATATGTACAATGAAATCTTGAATGGATCTTCAAACCTACTCAGGGATTAGTATTATTTTGATTATTCGGACTATTGTCCTCATCTTCATTATTATCTGTACAACGTTTCAGCTGATGTGCCCTCCGGCCTTCTTCAGTTACTTTTTGTCATAAGCGGGAACCTTCTTGTCATAATAGGGAGCCATCATAGAACTTTGAACCTAACCCTTTATTCAGATATCAGGTTTATAAGTTCCCAAAATTCACACTGAATTGTCCAATTGGACACAGCCTAGTGGATAAAGGAGTTAGATTAAGACAGTTCTAAGTGACAGTTATCTCTAGACTGCAGGTTCAATTCTGGTCAGGGGCAGCAGTAACATAGAATAATAATAACTTAACACCTGTACCTCAGCTATGTTAGTGAAATGAGAAGAGGATACCCCGTCAACTGAATGGTTAGGTTCAAAATTCCATGAATGCTCCCAATTATGACAAGAAGGTTCCCATGTCTGAGAAGGTTCCTGAGTCTGACAAGAAGTACCTGAAGAAGGCCGGAGGGCACATCAGCCAAAACGTACAGATAACAATAAAGATGAAGATAATAGTCCAAATAATCCAAATCTATTAATAATGGAGATTGCTTCCGGTTTTTGTCTGTAACAAAAACTATGTCACTGCTTACGTCACACTGCCTAAAATCATCATAAATAGAATACACTCAAAATTTGAGCATGCAATGTTAGACAGTCCTCATTGGATTTTTTAAACAAGTTTTAATAAATACATACCTGGTATTATCTATCTATCTATATATAGTTTTTTTTATTTTAATATATATTTAAAGTTATCAGAACTAAGTTTCCATTTCAATTTTTTTATTTTTTACTCCTTTAATAAATTTATTTTATTTTTTACTCCTTTAATAAATTTGATGATTTTACTTTACTTATGATACAAACTCTCTGATATTAAATTTTCAACTCACATCCCCTCGGCAATATTTATTTTACGTTCGCCCAGAGGGCGTTTTTTATTTTGCTAGTAATACTAATTACCAAACCTCATCTCAAAAATTCTGAGAAATATTATTCAGTGATGATGATCCCAATGACAATTTCAGATTATAGTCATTTTAACTGAGCTAATTGTATCTTGAGATTGTTATGATGTTTCTTAACACACAGTTGAATACATTACTGTGGATGTAATGAAAATAACATACCTCGAAATTCAAAGCGTGCACTGATGAGTCTGGCTTGCAGGGTCATCGCGGGAAGAAATATGGCTGCTGTAAGCACTATATTTAATGATGGGCGATCTCAAATCAGCGAGAATGGGATTGCACGTATGCAAATTCTCTCGAGATCGGGCGTGCATATAAGCATACGGTGACGGCTAGAGGGAGCGTCAAACGATTACGTACGACGACTATGAAAACAGTAGCATTTTGACTCTTGCAACAGGTGGACGAGGCATTCGAGATAGATTTTGATTGTTGGTGAGCAGAGTGCAGCACTACCCAACAATTTAAGCTATCAAGCATGACTAATTCTCATCACTGAGAATTGGATATCATTTTGTTGGGACAAACTTGGTTCCAGTGATAGCAAATTACGCGACAGCTGGAACGATAATTGGCCGTCCAAGGAGTAATTTGCAAGTGGCCGGCTGAGATGACGGTCTTAGTAATTAGTCCGAATTTCAATGAGATCCTATAATGACTATATGTAGTGATAATGTCTTCCAGGAAATTTCACGTTCAGAGATGTTATCATCATTGAACCAGTATATATATATATATATATATATATATATATAGGGTTGAGCCATAATTATTGTGGCTTTTTCAACAATTAAAATGCTGAAAGAAGAAATCACAGATTTACTTATCATTTAAGATATTAAGTGAGAGTCACTAATTAATTAATATGAAGTGCAGATTTGAATCAATTTAAATGAAAAACTTAGTCTCTACTTATTCTGTACCTAATAAAATTTCATGTGTTACTGTGCAGTGGTGTACTGGTTAGAGTTGCAGGAAATGGACTCATCATCAGTTTACATAGTGCTGATACCTTTGGGAAAGATATGAATCCAGCTATGGGTAAATAGTAGACTGAGTTCTTAAGCCTTGGTTTGATATATAATGAAATATCTCTTAATGCGTATGGTTTGCAAAAGAAAAAATAGACGAGAAGGTTTGGATTAATATTGTTTATTTAAAACAAAGGTTGGAATTGTTGGGATGGTAATTCCTTTTCGCTGCTTGGTGATATGAGGGTAGGCGTGGGGTTGAAAGTCAGTTCTGGCTCTGCGTAGTGCAAGGTGTGGGTATAGTATGGCGTGGATAATAAGTCAGGAAGGGCTCTGTGGCCGAGTCAGTTGTAGTGGATAGTGCCCTAATATATATATATATATATATATATAATATAATAAGATAAATATATAAAGGTTTTACATATCTATTTATTAGGTGACAAAGGAACAATCACAACCATATTGGTTTCATGCGATGCAATCATCAGGTGAAGATGTAATACTGCCTTTGGTACACCATTCCAGCAAAAGCTGAAACAGTGACCATCTCACACTATAGTATATATATATATATATATATATATATATATATATATATCAAAGACAGAATGATGGAAAAGAAAAAGAAGAACAAATCAAGTGACTCAGAATTTTGATTGTAAAAAAGATTGAGAAATATGTTAGATTTGGTTTAGGGTTAGTGTTTTGCAAGGAATGCTCCTAATAAAAAACTGACTGAAATACATTAGGGCTAATGAGCACATATTTAATATCATAAATATTTGGATAGTTTGGCCCACAACCTGAAGATGCATAAAATTTTTGATATTCATTTTACTTATTTGATTTTAGTATCATAGTAACAAACAAATTCAATTATTTTTTGATTATTGATATTTGGCCATTCCTTATAATCTTATCAATGTGTACAGCTAAGAGTTAATTGTATCTTGAGCTTGTTAAGATGGTTCTTAAATGCGGCAAATACGTTGACAAGATAATGATAAAGGCAACAGGTAAGGAAAATGATATATCTCAAAATGCGTATGGTTTGCAAAAGAAAAAATAAACAAGAAGGTTTGGATTAATATCGTTTATTTAAAATAAACAAAAGCTGGAATTGTTGTGATGGTAATTACTTTTCGCTGCTTGGCGAAATGAGGGTAGGCGTGGGGTTGAAAGTCAGTTCTGGCATGGCACATAGTGTGTGGTGTGGTGTGGTGTGGGTATAGTATGGCATGACGCGGGGTGTGGTGTGGGTAGAGTATAGCGGTTCTTTTAATATCGGCCTGGCATGTCTCCTCTCTGGCGGACTGCTGTAAACTGGTTTTGACTTTAAGTCGGATTGTATATATAGCAAAAATTAGGCTCAAGAAAGGCCTTTGAAGGGGTTTAGCGGGAAAAATTTTTATTGGTTGAAAAACATTAAATAGAGGATATTTTTATTGTTTATAAATTTTGTTTTTCAACCGGAAGTTTTGCTGAAGCCTATGCGTAGAACCATGTTATTTTGGTCACTTCGTTCTAGGCCACCGTTGAGTCAACTTCCGTTTGGGGTCAGTAACTTATGTTTCTTTTCTTTTCTTTTTTAAATTTGTTTTGTTGGTGAGTGGATGTATTGTGTTAGTAAGGATTGTGAATCATAAAAGATATCTATTTCTGTTATAACATAAACAAAACACAAGGCTTTTAGACAAACGGTGTATTCAACAAACAAAACATCAACATGCAATATACAATGTGTAACGTGTTATACAAAATGTGTGTGAGGTAAACAAATGTGTTATAAATTGTACAAATTGTAGAGTGTAGGTGTATATTGCAAATAATGCGTTTGCATAACTTATCTTGTCACTGGTATGAAGAGGGGAGCATCTCTTGCTAGCTTGGGTTAAGTTTGACTTTATGACGTCATCGGCCCTGGGTAGCTGACTTAAAAAAACATGTCTTGTAGTGACGGGTGATATCAGCGAAAGAGACAGGCTGAAGAAATCAATCCTCAAAATTTGGCGGTTAAACTAAGCCTAGTGATAAGTGTTTTGATTGGTCGTTGACAATGGCCTTTAACCAATTGCACAAGGTCGCTTATCAGGCGATAGTTAAGGGGCAGTAACTGTGTAAGGTCATATTATTTCTTTTATAACTGCTAGCACAACAATGTTTACAGCTTATAGACGTATCCAATTACTGTATAACATCTGCAAAATAGAGTCTACTTCAGTCTCCACTGATATCATTCAAATACTTATCTTTAAATATTATTTCCTGGATAGAGGAGTCAGCATATCCTTCTGTCTTCTCGGCACAACTGTAAACAATAATGTGACGGCAACACCCAGGCAAGGAATGAGTAATGACAGAGTCAACTGGTGAAGACAGTTTATTTGTAAAAATTACGGGAGTTGTCACTTGTCCTCCTGTTTTGCAACTGGTCTTCAACGTGAAACTACAATAGAATACAAAGGACTATGTAGTTTCTCTAATACACAACTAATAAATTGAAAAAAGGAGGAAAAGTTTGCATGTTGACACTAACCTTCTTGTCCCCTCGGTTCCTGCCTGCTAGAAGAATTGAAAAACTAGCGCCACACGCACATGTGACTTTTACATAGTGGGCCCAGAGTGGGAAATATTGGAAATAGTTTAATATCTATGTTTAAAATAATCCCCTGAAAATGGTTGAGGGCTCGTTGTAAGCATATTAATAAGCCAATTTCAGTGAATTAAAAAAATGTTCAAATTTTGGTGGATCTGGGCCCAAATTGCCATATTTGGGCATTTTGGGCTAAAGGCGGACCAAAACACATTTTCGGACATATCTTCCCTTAAAATAATCCCCTGATATTGGTTGAGGGCTCGTTGGAAGCGTATTGCTTAGCCAATTTTTTAAAAAATTCAATTCTGGGGGGTTCTGGGGCCAAATTTCCATACTGTATTTGGGCCAAAAACAAATTTACAGGTATATCTTCCCGAGGGTCAGCTGGAAGTGTATCATATTGAAAAGAAAATTGAAAAACTAGCGCCACTTGCACATGTGACTTTTACCGGTATCGAACGGTGCTTGTACCCATGCAATAGGATGGCCGAACAAAACAAGGGAGATAATTATCTTGCATTTACAAATAATCTTATGCTAAAATTGTTAATGACTTTTGATCAAGTTGAAGACTTGTCATTAAAAGATACTGTCTATCAAGAACCTTTATTTTTCATCTATGTGGGTGAGTAATGCCATTTTCTTTATTTCATGTTAAGTTTTTTCTTTATTTTATGTGAAGATTTTTTATAAAACTAAGGCCTACATTGAGACTCTAACAAGGCTCAGAGCAAGAATCCAATGAGTAAGACCCAACTTGCCAATTGACAGTGCCCTCCTTCTGTATGACAATGCTCAACACAACACAAGCATCAGGACAAGGGGAAAAAATCACCTTATTTGGGTGGACAACTTTACCGCATCCTCCATACTCACCAGATTTAGAATCTTCAAATTATCATCTCTTGAAAGAGAGTTTTAAAGGCAAACATTATTCCAGTGACGAGAAAGTGAAATCTGTACTGAAGAAGTGGCTCAAAGAACAGTCAACAGAATTTTACAGGGCAGGGATACATGCGCTCATTCGAATGTGGAACATTGCTATTAAGAGAAATGGTGACTATATGGAAAAGTAGGGATGTGATCCAGAGAGAACAAGCTTCATTTTGATGTATGATACATGTTCCTGTGTTGGTAATTGTACTTGTCCTAAACAAAATATATAAAATTCATCTAAAATATGAAAATCTGGATGTTAAGTTTAAAATGTTATATTTTTAGATTCTAGAAATAAATATCTATTTAATGCAAACCTTAGGTGCAAAAAGTAATAAGTTTTGAAGAAAAACTCTATTGAAAATTTAGCCCCCCCTCCCTTTTTTTGAGCAGAAAAAATATCGATGTATAAACTTTGTCTAAATCGATAAGTAGTAACATAATAACCATAATTAAAAAAAGAAAAATATCATTACATATGCAGTTTATTTTTAATAGATTTAAAAGTATTTGTTTTGGTCAATTTCGACGATATCAGCCAGTCAGCCTCTTTTTCGATGGTTTTAAGTGCTTGTTTACAATTTTACTGTAACATTCGCGATTGCAAAAAAATGTACCAAATATCAGGTAATAATCCGATTTTAATGAAATTTTCAGTATTGATTTAACAATTAATGAATTTTATAATGCATCAGTTATTTTATTTCAAAACTTTAGTTTAGTATTTTTGCTATGAAAAATTAATATATAAAATTCATTTAAAATATGAAAATCCTGATGTTAAGTTTAAAATGTTATATTTTTAGATTATAAAAATAAATATCTACTTAATGCAAACCTTATTTTAGGCGCCAAAAGTAATAAGTTTTGAAGAAAAACTCAATTGAAAATGTACCCCCTCCCCTTTTTAAGCAGAAAACACATCGATGTATAATTTTTTATTTTATAAAATAATAGCCAATTAAATAATTATCGAAATGAGTAAAAAAGAAATCTCCAAAAAATTAATTATTTATTATTTTTTACATTTTATTTTTCGATTTTCGGTACTTATTTTCTCATAGAAAAGCCACCGTAAACATTTTTTTTTGTTTCTATTCATAACTTCGGTCTTTTATCTATTTATTTATATTGTAATTAGTATCAGGTAAGGACCAACTTCAAACAATTTTACGCCCCCAACATAAGGGGGGTCAAAATTAAGTGACCTGAAAAAAATGAGAAAGTTTTGAAATAAAATAAATAATGCATTATAAAGATCATTCATTGATAAATAAACACTGAAAATTTCATTAAAATCCGATAATTTTCTGATTTTTGGTAAATTATTTTCTGTAGGGGGGCTAAAGTCATTTGGTCAAAAACGAATTTTAGGCTCCGTTTGCCAGTCCCTAAAGTTACCATCTCAGTTTTTTTTTTGTTTTGTTTTTTACAGTGTTAATTATAAGTTTTACGTATAAGTAAACTTAGTTTACTCATACGTAATGATTGGCGTCTCCAATAAAAAAAAGATTAATTTTTAAAAAGAAGTTTTTTTTTAAATATGACGTTATTGTTTAAAAATAAATAACATATGAATTAAGAAAATATCTTTATTTTCTTCGGCGTTTCCATGAATTATCTCCCTTGATTTTCGCTCTTTAAGAAAATATATGACGCTGATTGCAAATGGCGGCTGGTTTTAAATTTCACTCGTCCAGAAAACATTATTAATTTATTTTTTTAGACTTACGCTTTGTATCTTTTCTTTAATTTTTTCTATTGTCTCAAGGAAGAAAAATCAAACGACAACAGAGAGAAAGTAAGTATAATGTTAACTTTTTAAAAAAATTCATGTTGATTTTTCTTTTAGTGAACAAGGAATAATACGATAAAATAGTTGAAAATATTTTATCGCCAGTTGAATTTATAATTGTCTTAAATTTAGTCCACATTTTTTAAATACAGATTTAGGGGTTTTCTGAGGTTAATTTAAATTTCATACAAAGCTTTGTTTGTATTTTCCGGTAAAAAAGGACAATTTCCTCGTAAATTCCTACCATAAAATAAACTGAACCCTTATTTTATGTCCATGTTTTTGCAATAATGTTATATTTCTCTTGCACCCGTTATTTTACAATACTAAATATATTTTCTTGATTCTTTATTCTTTCACAAATAAAGAAAATATATTTAGTATTGTAAAATAACGGGTGCAAGAAAAATAAAACATTTATTGCAGAAACACGGACATAAAATGAGGGTTCAGTTTATTTCATGGTAGGAATTTACGAGGAAATTGTTCTTCTTTACCTATTTTCCTACAGATGCGGATTTAAAAAAGAAAAAAAGTTAATAATTATGCTATTTTGATTTAAAACAACAGCAAAAAAAGCGTAAGAAAAAATTAGCAACACAACAAGGACGTTCGCACAGAAACAGTTGTAAATTGTGCAAGATTCATTTTAGTCTGTGCACATGAGCGAATTTTTATGTGTTGACGTCATATTTTTAGACGTATGTCTGAATTTTAAAATAACTACTTTGAAGTTTTATTTCTAGTTTTAAATGAAATATAATCTCATGAAGTTCGTTGTGAATAATAATGATAATAATTTACTGGACCCGTGGATATAACACTGGGTACCACCAAATCAAGTCAAATTTGAAAATATTAGTATCACCGAAAAAAAAAAAAAATCAGGGAATTAACCGATTTTAATGAAATTTTCAGTGTTGATATATTAATGAATGAAAGTTATAATACTCCTGTTATTTTATCTAAAAATTTTCACATTTTTTAGGTCAGTTAACTTTAACCCTCCCCCTATCTTTAGGGCACTAAATATATATTGCATTTTTAAACTGACTCAAATTTTTGTATACATAAAAAGAGAAAAGACTGAAGATATGAAGGGAACAAAAAAAAATTACTTGATGGGAAATGAAGTAAAATATACTAAAAATTGAAAAATAAACTTTAAACAAATTTAAATTTTTTTTCAGAGTTGATTACTCTGATGTATATTGAATATAATCTTTTTGATTAGGGGTGGGTGGGCGGGGCTTTATTTTAAACTGAGATCTTCATGTTCTTTCATCATCATGTCATGCAAGTAGCATGGATATCCATGACAATATCTCGCCAACCTTTCCTATCATTCATTGTCCACCAGCTTCTCTTTCTCTTTTTCCTCTTCTTTCTCGACACTCTGTTACTGAAGAACAAAAATGCAATGCACCGTTCAGGCAAAAATGGGTCGCTTTTATAGCCAAATAAAAGTTGCAATGCACCATGGGTAGTCACCCATAATGTCTCGCAACCTCTATAAAAAAATCCACTCTGCCCCCCTCCAACTTCTTACTCAGAGTGGGTACAATGGCGTACCACCCCAACTACATTCCTTCTTCTGCCATAGATAGTTTCGCAGGTCAGGCACCGAGGACAATTTGAGTCAGATAAGTTTGACTCGTCACTACAGTGCAGCAACCAGCATCCTCACATAGTTGGTCAATGTAGGTCCTTGCTGGGCGGCCCACATTAGCATGTCCATCTGTTGGCTTCCACAGGAGAACATTGCTTATGAGCTCGTCCTTGATTCTCCAGCAGTGTCCTGTATGCCTAGTCCGTCTCACTCAGATTGTTTGTGAGATGAGGGTAGGTGGCCATACAGCTGCTTCCTTGTGGGGTGCTGTTTCAATGACTTATTCAAGACTGCATGCAGCATTCTTGTGCAGCTTCCATCTAGCTTATTCTCAAGACATCTCATTAGGGTCCAAGGCACTTCAGCCATACAGCAGTACTGATATAACCACAGCCTGGAAAAATTGTCGCTTTAGCTTGTCAGTAAGATCGGATTTCCATATGACTGATAATTCGTTTGTGGCCAACAATGCCTTTCCTATTCGTGTATTAACATCTCTTTCTGTGGATGAGATATTACTACCTAGGTATATGAATTGTTCTACTGGCTTAAGAGGCTTACTGTCGAGTGTGGAGATGTCTCCTTTCTTTTTGAAACTCATGAACTCAGTTTCATCAGAGATCACATAGAGGCCGATATTCTTTGCTGCCTCCTCCAAGCTATGTAGTGGTGACTCAGCCTGTGCATCTGCAAGAAGTGCAAGATCATCAGCATAGTCTGCATCTGTGACTGTTGTGCAGGATATCACCTGCTTCTTGCCTTTCTTAGTGTGAAACCTTTTTCTCTTATGGTATCCAATGATGTTCAGAGTACATAGTCTAGGCATATTATAGATATATATGGTGCTAATGTTTCTCTTTGTAGGACTCCAATGGTGATATCAAAGAAATTTGTATCGCCATCAGGCGAGCGTACCATTGCTTTAGTGTCTTTGTAGAGCATCATTATAGCGGCAACCGTTTCTTTGGGGAGACCGTATGCTAGTAGTATTTGTTCCATTTTTCCTCTATGTATGGAATCAAATGACTTAGAGAAATCTACGAATAGCAGCGTTGGTTGTAGATTCTTTGCTTGAATCTCTTCTATGATCTGTTGTATAGTCAGGATCTGAGAGGTGTGGATTGATTTCTGCAGAATCCGTTTTCCTTTTTCCTAAAAATTTTCTCTATTTCAGGTTGGATGCGATTAAGAAGAAGGCATTATATATCTTGGCTGCAATAGCAGTAAGAGTTATACCTCTGTAGTTTTTAGTGATTCTGAGGTCTCCCTTTTTGGGGAATGGGAGGATGCAGCCTTTCGTCCATTTATCCATTCTATTTTGTCTATATACTGCATTACATAGCCTAAGCAGTATGTCATTGAACTTTCCCATCTTCCATACCTCGGGGGTATTTCGTTCAGACCTCAGCTTTTCTACATTTTAGCATCTTTAAGACTTTGTTGAGTTCTTCTGTTGTGAAATCCTCCAGTTTGATGTCTAGTTGTCTATATACAATCTTTTGGGTACTATTTTCTATGATTTTAGGGGGGTCCCTAGAAGTTTCTGAAAGTGGTCTTTCCATTTCTGAAGTCTATCTTTTTGGCTGGTTGCCCTTAGCTTTGACCTAGAGATACTTTTCCTACCACTAATTTCATTTACTGTGTGCCATGCTAATCGCGACTGTCTGTCTTCTACTGATTGTCTGATATTATTTATCTATACTTGGATGTATTATATTTGTTCTTTTTTGTATGTTTTGGTTAGGTCTATCTGGGCTTTCTTAACATTGTGTAGATTGGTGTTAGTTGGGTTCATTTTATTATGTTGGGCTGCTTTTTTTATATTGTTTCTCTTTTCTCTAATTGTTTCTGTCTCCCATGGGACAGAGAGTTTGATTCTTAGTTTGGTCAGTACGCACTCAGCTGCTACTTCTAGGTGGGCACTGACAAAGTTTTTGTATTCTTCGTTTAGAGTGAAGCTTTCAGCTGCCTCCTGGAGGATATCGAATTTATTTCTTACTGCCACAGCATAGCAATTGCACATATCACTGTTTTTCTACACTGTTTAGTGCTCTTATAGCTTGGGGGCTGGGAGCATTCCTACACCTAATATGGTGGCATTTGTGAAGTTTTTTTTAGAAATTGTAGTCAGAGCTGCGATGTTGGTAGTAGGTGTGTCTTGTTTGTCTGCTCTGGGTGTGATGTGGTTTGTGTGTGTGTGATGTTGTTGGGGCGCTGTAGCTGACCTTTCGACATGGGACAGCACTCGAACCTGTGGACGCGCACCAGAATCCTTGTGAGATACACCGTTGGTCCATTTAACTATTTCTTTTACTAATCTGAAAATATAAATTTTAATGCTAGAAATTGAGTGGCATAAATTTTAAATGAGATTTATCTATTAAGTCTAAAAGACGTTCCACTTGAAAATGCTATGGATATAGCTAACAGTAATATTTATTTTTGAGTTAGCCATGTTGTAGAATAAGGAAATATTAGGTGAGAGTAGACGACGGAATAACACGTGTGTTATCTTGAAAAGGAGAATAAAAAGTAATTTTATTTTACAAAAGAGAAGAGCTACCCAAGGCAGATAACCGCTTGAGTTGTCAAACATGATGTACATCTTCTAACAACCCTGCATGCTCTTATATTAATAATTCTATTTATTTCTATACATATGAGAGCACAATACAAAAAGATTTCAGAGTCCAAATAAAAGTCTTTTGAATCTTTCTAATTTCAATTTGGTCATGGGTTTTGTCATTACATCAGCAATCATATCTGTTGTTAGACAATAGGTGATCTCTATTTTCTTCTTGTGCAATAGCATTTTTAATGAAATGATATTTGATATCTATATGTTTGCACCATTGTCGATTTACAGGGTCTTTAGATAGTGCATCGCACCTTGGTTATCTCCCAGTATTTTTTGGGAGTTCATACCTGTGTTGAGAATCCATTCCATTCAAATATAAATCCTGTTATGTTATTTTAGCTAAGGCCATATACTCAGCTTCACAGGTGGTTAGTGCAACTGTGGGCTGCTTCTTTGACTTCCATGAGATAGGTGACCTGTCTTTGTTTAAATAAAAACAAAATCCAGTTGTACTACATCAATCATCCTGATTAGATGCCAAATCTGCATCACTATATGATAAGATCTTCAGTTCTTCACTTTTCTTATAGCACAGATCATAGTGGGATGTACCTATCAAATATCTTAGAATGTGTTTTGCCGCTACCCAATGTTGTTGATGCGGCTCTGATAGATGTTGCGTTAATTTTCCTACAGCATAGAAAAATCTGGTCTAGTGCAGGTCATTAGGTCAATTAGACTCCCAACAATTTCCTAATATTTTCTTGAATCAATAGCGTCACTGGTTTTGCTGAGATCCATCTTTAGTTCACATGGTGTTGTTCTTGGTTTGAAATTTGACATATCAAACTTTCCAACACCATTTCTATATATCTCTTTTGATTCAGTTTCACACATCCTTGTATTATGTTAAAGTCTATACCTATCTTGAAAAGGAGTATGAGAAGTAATTTTATTTTACAAAAGAGTAGAGCTACCTATGACAGATAACTGTTTGGGTTGTTGAACTTGAAGTACTTCTTCTAACATTTATTTTAAAGAATTTTGATTTCTTTCCCTTTACTTTTGGATTCAACTTGTTTCATCTAAGAGTCAGTTGTTAACAATTGAACTTTTTTATTTATCACTCATGGTTGGTAAATTGTAAAGAACAAATAATCATGTCTCAGCTACCATAGTTCTAAAATATTTTGTGTGAATTTCAAAAACAAGAGTAATTTTTAGCAGACTTTTTTTCTGCGTTTTTGGAAGAAAGAAAAAAAAAGATATTACATTGAAATGAAATATAAACATAGAGTAGTTTAGTGAGTTTTATTAATTTCATTTTGTGTTGACCATTAAATTCTGCAGTCTACAAATCCCTAACCAGTAATTTGTAAGGGGAACTTAAATACGAAACTCTTTTAGTCAGGACAGGTTGTTACATAATTATGGATCCCTAATATCTTTTTAAGGTAGTATAGAAATCCTTATGGCGATCAGTACAGCTGATGGCCTTGAGAGTGAGTGACAATGTTTGACCTCGATCTCACCTTGCGTTCTGGGGATGATCGTGAGAATCGGAAGGCAATGGAAGCCCCTTCCGGTTTAAGGGGTAAGCAACTCAGTTACAGTTAGAACTTAGAAGAGAAGCTAGCAAGATGTGAGTATCACTGTGCAGTTGTCTGGTCTGGGGGTCTATGAATAAAGTAACATCATCGTAAATCGAAGTCTTGTGGTTATTACTAAAAGCTAACAATGACACAGGGCTTCTGATAAGAAATGATCCCCAACAGAAACCAGACCCGAAGTCCGCAAGAAACACCATGACAAGACGAGACCAAGATAGATGATAGAAGAACCAAGCCGGCCAGAAGAATAGGCAACCAGAGTAAGACGTAAGAGAAGTATATAACATATACCTATTTAGGGCCGGTAAAGAAAGGTATACAACAAGGTGACACAGTAAGAAGTTGTCCAATTTCTTTTTGGTTTTCTATTTCTTTTATTGTTTTGTCTAAAGGTGACAGTGTAGATATTTTTCTAATATTTCATCAATAAAGTCGACAGCGCGGCCTAAAGTCGGTTTCAGCCAGTCAGCGAGGGAGTCTATCCCCTTTTCAATAGCGCTAGACCAAGGAGATTGTTTTTAGCATCTGAGGTGGAGCGCCACACCTACCAGCAGCTCCTTACTTTACTGCACAGATCCCTGTGCTACTCATACGCTGAGTTGGTGGGGACCGGTATCGAATTAGGAACCTTGTGGTTTCTAGCCGAACACTCTACCGACTGAGCTAACCCGGCCCCTCAATAATTGTTAAATATTATTTTCACATCTATAAATGTTTTCCAAAAGTGAAAGTTGATTGTATTAATGTTTATTAAACTATAATGTAAAAATGCTATTAAATATTTGATATGAATGATAAGATATGTTACAGTTCAACAAATGAATTATTATAGTTATATAATTTCAAATAAATCATTAATATCCTGTTTTATTTCATAATACCTTTTCTTTATTTGCAGGTATCAATTGGAGAGGAGAATAACAAATTTCAAATTACATTTGTTAGTGTGAAAATATATTTGTGCAAGGTGTGTAGATCTGAAGTTTGACACATTTCATATTTAAATAGTATTTTACAGTAAACATGAAAACAGACAGTAAAAAGCAGCCGTATTCTTGTGAAGAATGTGGATCAACATTTTTGCTAAGTTCTAATTTGAAAAGACATATGAAAACACACATTGGAGAGAAACCGCTTTTTTGTCAAGTATGTGGATCAACATTTGCATATCAATCACGTCTAAATAGACATATGAAAACACACACTGGAGAGAAACCATATTCTTGTGAAGTGTGTGAATCTACATTTGCAGAGAGCTCATATTTAAAAGAACACATGCAAATACATACAGAAGAGAAACCATTTTTTTGTCAAGTTTGTCAATCAACATTTGCATATCAATCACGTCTAAATAGACACATGAAAACACACACTGGAGAGAAACCATTTATTTGTCATCTTTGCGGGTCAACATTTGCTTATAGATCAGGTTTTAAAAGACACATGAAAATACATACTGGAGAGAAACCATATTCTTGTGAAGTGTGTGGATCAGCATTTGCAGAGAAATCACATTTAAAAGAACACATGCGGACACACACAGGGGAGAAACCATTTTTTTGTCAAGTGTGTGGATCAACATTTGCACAAAGTTCAACTTTAAAAGGCCACATGCGAACACACACCGGAGAGAGAAATAAAATAGAGCAAACATTTTCTTGTAGAGTGTGTGGATCAGCATTTAAAGTGATGTCTGGTTTAAAACGCCACATGCAAACACACACAGGGGAGAAACCATTTTCTTGTAAAGTGTGTGAATCAGCATTTGAAGCGATGAATGATTTAAAATGCCACATGGAAACACATACACAGGAGAGAAATTTGATTGAAGTGTGTGGATCAAAATTTTCGCAGATGACCTCTATAAGACATCACAAGAAAATACACACAGTTAATAGGCCATATGTTTGTGAAGATTGTGGATCAGCTTTTATACGTAGATCACATTTGCAAGCGCATGTACGAACACACACTGGAGAGAAACCATATTCTTGTGACGTGTGTGGATCAGCATTTGTAGAGCGCACACATTTAAGAGCCCACAAGCGAACACACACTGGAGAAAAACCATTTTCTTGTGAAGTGTGTGGATCAGCATTTACATCGATGACCAATTTAGAACGCCACATACAAACCCATACAGGCGAAAAACCATATTCTTGTGAAGTGTGTGGATCAGCATTTACAACAATGAGCAATTTAAAACGCCACATGCAAACGCACACAGGTGAAAAACCATATTCTTGTGAAGTGTGTGGATCAGCATTTACAACGATTACTGATTTAAAACGACACATGCGAACACACACAGGGGAAAAACCATATTCTTGTGAAGTGTGTGGATCAGCATTTGCAACGACTACTGATTTAAAACGACACATGCGAATCCACACGGGAGAAAAACCATATTCTTGTGAAGTGTGTGGATCAGCATTTACACAGATGACTTCTTTAAGAAAACACAAGCGAATACACAAAGACGAAAAACCATTTGCTTCTGAAGTGTGTTGATCAGCATTATCTACATTAGTAGCTTGTGAAGAGTTGCATCAAGAGCTATTCACACCCACATTTGATGGTAGTATTTCACTAGAGTGACAATTATTTTCTTCAGATCACCAGGGCTCTTCTGAGTGTTTTAACTGATATTAAAAATGCTGTTTGGAGGATCTCAATTTCGTTCATGGATGTGTGTGGGAAAATATATGTGAGAGGGGAACAAATAAACTGATCTGATTTAGTAGGTCTTTTCTTTGGTTTCTTTTATTTTCTCCTTATCAAAATTATATCTTTCTTTTTCTATCCTCCCTTTGTGACAATTTTTTTCATCTGAAATCATTTCATGACTTTCTCTGTCATTCATTTATATGGAAGATTTTCTCTTTTCATTTTCTGTAATCTCTGTAGTTGTATTGAATTGTGTTCCCAAAAGAAATAATGAAGATCATTCAATATATTTTATGGGTGAACCTTGTGCTTTTTTTCCAACAAGAATGGATTAAACAGAACATCTTCAAGATAAAATAACCCAACAAGTGTTCACATGCCATCAAATGCAACCAACCAACCAACCAGATTCTTGTTGTATCCTGTCTATTAAGGATCTTTGTATCTTCATCTATTCTATATGCTTTTAATTCTTTTGATCTTCATGATATAAAACTAAATTGTTATTCACAAAAAAATAAGCTTGTTTATGTGCCTACATTTATTGATAGATTATTTACAGATCTTTGTATCATCAGCAAATGGATAAACATCTGAATTAAATCAGTTTGGGAAATAATTTATGAAAATGACAAAAAGAATTGGTCTGACTTTCAATCCTTATACCATATGGGACATGTAATGAAATTGAGGACTTGTTATTAAGATACTTGTTGACTGCCTGTACATGTGAAACACTTCACTAATGCTAGAAAACAAAAGCAAAGGAAAAAGATTTTTTCAATTAATTGTCCTTAGTACCAATCCTTATGAAATATCAGACATTGCTTTTGATCAAATTGAGGACTCATTATTAAAAGATACTTTGTTTAATCTGTTAATAAACTATATATCTTTCATCTATTCTGTATGATTTTTATTTGTTTGATCTTAATGAAATAAAACCGTCTTGTTAATGTTTTGGTTTATAAATCAAAGATTTCCAGGTAAACACATCTTACCTTTTTTTTTTAAATGCATCAGATTCATGCTTGAAAGACATTGGTGTATTCTACAGGTGTGTTTTCATTTACCTAAATACCTTTCCTGATGAAAATCCTCAGATGAGTGTCAGAAGAAAGAGGGACCTAAAGATAAATAAAACAATTTAAACTAAATTTGTTGTGTTCAGCTTTATTAATGTTCTTTACCACAAAACATGTAATTCCCTATTTGATTTTGTATTATTGATAGATTATTTACAGACAGTCAATCTGATGCCTATTTCCCCTGTTCTGGAAATAAAATATGATATGCTAATTTTTTCTTTTTCTTTTTTTTTGTTTTGCCAATAAATAAAAAAACTAAACTTTATCTCTAATCTTGTGGGTCCATTTAACAAAAATAAAATGCTAAAAAATTCTTAAGAAACACTTACACAAAAAATGTAAATATGAACAAGTCTATTGAATATTTCTATTTGGAACTGAATGTGTTATAAAAATCTGTAACAATATGCTAATATGAAATGAAGATTAAAAATGTTTATTTATTAGGTTTTGTTTTGTTTGTTTTATGGCATATCAACCTCAGTGGGTCATTTAATGCCGGCAAAGTTTTGAAATTGATACTCATTTTTTTTTATAAACTCATGTTTTACTATTTAACCCATAGATTGGACCCTAACAGGTACTACCACTCCGTATCAGAGTGGACCAGGGGGAATTGGTGATAAAGGGGTGCTCCACATTCCCCAAATCTCCAGAATTGGAACCTCACCATCGGATAAAATTTAATGTCATTCCCAGGACATGAAGACCCTCAGCCACCACCTTCTAGCACCCATATGATAAAAATAGTTGGGGCTTGCCATAAAGGCAATAGGTTTGGGGCAATCATATAGATGCTAGGGCTTGACATGACCAGCCGATTTATTAGGACTCCTGGAAATTTCATAGAATAAAAAATTCAAAATCAATTTCTTTTTGCCAATCAACTAAAAAGACTAAACAAGTAATTATTTATTTGCAATTTAATAATGACAATCATTTGTCTGAATCTTTGAGATATGGCTTGATAATTTGTATTATTTGGATTTTTCAGACTATTTTCTTCATCTTTATTGTTATATACACAATTATTTGACCATCCAGCCTGCTTCAGGTGTTTCTTGTCAAATTTGGGAACTGTCTCAAACTCAGGAATATTCTTGTTAGAAATGGGAGCCTTCACAGAACTTTGAATGGAACTTTTTATTCAATTCACTAGGTTAGACTGTTCTCATTCTATTAAGTATGATCGGATACAAGTGTTAAACTATGTTAAGTATTCTATGCTATTACCCTTGGCCAGGATTGAACTGGCAACCCACAGATGATTGTCACTTAGAAATGTATTAATTCAACCCTTATATCCATTGAGGCATGTGTCCAACTGGACAAGAAGGTTCCTGAGTTCAAAGTCAGGATTCCCAAGTTTGAGAATGTTCTTAAGTTTGATAAGAAACTCCTGAAGAAAACCGGAGGGAACATCAGCTGAAACATTGTGTACATAACAATAAAGATGAAGATAATAGTAAAAATAAAAAATCCAAATAATACAAACAATAATTTTCACACAGTTATATGATTATATTCCTATCTAATACTCATAATTGCACAGTTATATGTTTATATTCCTATCTAATACTAATAACTTGCACACAGTTATATGTTTATATTCCTATCTAATACTAATAATTTGCACATAGTTATATGATTATATTCCTATCTAATACTAATAATTTGCATGCAGATCTGACTCTTAAATGGGACTGTAACAGATACTCTCACTCCAGGTCATAATGAACTATCAAAGAAATAGAAGAAATTACAATTTAATTAGTATTAGAATTAAGATGAAATATTAATGGGGATATCGTAATACATCAGCCATGGCTTATCTATACGTATATAAAGGATGGTTTGTATGTAGGTATATGTGTATGACCAGAGGAAACTATGAAACTAAAAATTAATGACATAGTAAATGAATATATATACACATTCACTATCACCAGATCTTGCTTTTTTGAGCAAAAATAATGAAGATTTGATTTATATTTGGGAAGATAATTAAAAAAATAAAATGTACCAGCCCCCTCCACATGAGCTGGATGTGATACAAGGTTAATTTCTTAAGCAGAGTTCAACAGGTATTAATTCAGAGTTTTCCTTCTAGACTAGTTAACTTGCCAAGGTTAAAGAGCCCAGTCTGCCCTACTAATTATCCATAGCTGGAGGGAGAGTAGTTGGATGTATACCTTTACCTAGGGTATTAGCACTGTGAAATGCAAAGAGTCTCATCCAGGATTTGAACTCTGGTCGATGAGTCCAATTCCTACTTGTGTGGGTGCATATATGTATGTATACCCCAGTCCTCTCAACACAACTACATACGTTTTTACACATTTTCTCAGATATCTTATATATATGATATAATATATATATATAATATATAATATAACATAATATATAATATAATATATATATAATATGATATGTATATATATAATATATATATATATATATATATATATATATATAATATATATATATATAATATATAATATATAATATATATATATATATTTTTTTTAAATTGGGCATTATTACGAAGCATCTAAAAATAAATGAATGAACTCGATGTTATGGAGTATTGGATTCACTTATTTTTTTAATTATTATTTTTTATCATAAATTTTCGGGTTCGTTAGATACCCTTTATCAAATGACTGTTGTTCCTGTTCAACGGATCTTTTGTCTCTGCTGTTATCGACAGCAGCAGCGTCTGTAAAAAATTTATAATAACGGAGTATTCCAATGTCAGCATTCAGTCCCCTCATGTGAGTTTGTAATTTTAGAATCCATTTAGTTCCTGCTTGTTTTCGAGATTGCGTTGTTGGAAATGCGTGTTCTATTAGAATGCATTTGAGGTGTGGAAGGTTGAGTGGTAGGGTGTTAAAATGAAGTGCTATTGTATTATGCGGGGATTTGAGTTTTATTGTGGATTTGTGGTTATTTAATCTGAGTCTAAAAGATGTTGATGTTTCTCCACATATATATATATATATATATATATATATATATATATATATATATATAATATAATATATATATATATATATATAATATATTATATATAATAATATATTATAATATATATATATATAATAATACATATATATACATATATATATATATATAATATATATATAATAATATATATATATATATATATATATATATATACATATATATATATATATTATATATATATATATAATATAATATATTATAATATATATATGTAATATAAATATATATATATATATATATATATATATATATATATATAATATATATAATAATAATATATATATATATATATATATATTGGTTAGGAGGTTAATTTAGAAGGCCATCACAATGCAGTTTGGAATAAATAAAAAATAATAATACGGTAACAATGGGTGGGGTTGACTCTATGTTTTATTATTTCTTGAATTTCGAGGTAATACCTCTTTATCAAAAGAATTGAACTGAAGCAGTACAGCTATGGCATTTCTTCCTAAATGAATTTTTTTTCTTTGAAAATGAGTTATTTTTGAAATAACTGTATTCCCGTGTGAGCGTGAATGCGTTTATTTTTATTTTTTTTTTTTTTTTTTTGTACGTGTGCGTATGTTGTAATGCGCGTGACATTGAAAATGCGTGTTGGCTGTGACGTTAAGACTGTATCCTAGCGGGATTATAATATATATATATATTATAATTTATATTATAATATATATATTTAAAAATATTATAAAATATAAAAAGATAAATTGAATTAGATATAAATAAGTAAATAAGCAAATAAATATGATATATTAATAATAATAATAATAATATAATATTAAATGATTAAATTGATGTAAAATCCAACAAGAAACGTCACAAAACACAAATACACTTTTTCATTCGCACTACCACGTACAATCCCGCGCTAGGATACAGTCTTAACGTCACAGCCAACACGCATTTTCAATGTCACGCGCATTACAACATACGCACACGTACAAAAAAAAAAATAAAAATAAAAATAAACGCATTCACGCTCACACGGGAATACAGTTATTTCAAAAATAACTCATTTTCAAAAAGAAAAAAAATTCATTTAGAAGAAATGCCATAGCTGTACTGCTTCAGTTCAATTCTTTTGATAAAGAGTATTACCTCGAAAATTCAAGAAATAATAAAAAAAATACAGGTCAAACCACACCACCATTGTTACCGTATTATTATTTTTATTTATTCCAAACTGCATTGTGATGGCCTTCTAAATTAACCTCCTAAACAAACATACACAATGCTTCAAGCAAATTATGAAACTCTCTTATCTCTACGCCTGAGCCAGGATGAATTTGCCAAAATCAAGGAACTGATGAAGCTATCAGAGAAACGCGCTAGGATCGGCTGCCAAATTAACTTCCTCAAACGCTGCAAAAATACAATATAATTCCCAACACAATCAGAAACATCCACCTACCAACATGCTTCCAACTACCAAAATTTGAGCGACACTGCACTACCTTCATACGTTCCTGATCAAGAAAATGATACAACACCTACATCTCACTCTACACAAACACATAAACACATACAACGAGGCGATAACAACACTACCCACTACAACAACTATACCATACCACAAATTATAAACCAAATTTACCACTACAGCGTGGACCATGAAAAAAAACGCTAAAACAAAAATTCCAATGGACTCAGAACAAACAACACCAACGCAACACACAACGCAAATATGCAGGAAAAACGAATTACTTTAAAGATGAACCACACAACACAATACCACAAAATCAGCCACGTGTTACGGACTTATCACACTCCCTAACTATGAAGAAAAGGAGCTACTTAGTCTAGGACCCAAGTTTATATTGTCTCAAAAAATAAATGACAAACTACTACTGGACCTTGAGACGAACTTTTGTCGAACTGCATACCAACTAAAATGGCTAACCTTCATCGATAACACACCCAACCCCACAGATACAAAATAAAAAAACAACCAACTCCCTACTTACACATTAGATAACCCACTACACCCACCTCCAGCCAACCAGTACTAGATTCAAAACTACTAGACTCAAAAATCAATATTCCAAATCATAAAAGGAAAACAAAAAATAACACCCAACCTTTCTAGAGCACAACACAACACCATTAAAAAACTAAAAGAGAAAGAATTAATTTACCTGCCCTCTGATAAGGAAAAGAGTTCTGCATAATCCTAAGGATACGTACAACAACTTGGCATTCGACAACCTTAACAACAACGAACTCTATACAGAGGTCAGAGATACAACGCCTACCCAAATAGAAAACCGCATAAACACCACATGGACCAAATCTGCAAAAATAAAAACTCCCCAACAGATACAAGAACAACTTCACTAGCAAAAATGACACCCTACCAAGGTTTTACCATCTATAAAAACACATAAACCAATCAACACCGCAAATTAGACCAATAGTCTCCAGTGTGGAAGACCACTATATAAGACATCATGGCTCCTTCAAAAATACTGAAACCAATATTAGCGACTCTCCCTGGACATTGCAGCAACTCTGACGAAGTCATTCACAAACTGCAACAAACCCAATCAAATATACTCGAAAATAATAAATACGCATTTAGCTTGGACGTTACCTGCTCTATACACATCAGTACCAGCTCAACCAGCGTCACCTGTTGACTGAATGGAATAGCATCATCCGGCCTATACTGCTACAACCTCACCCCTCAAGACAACACCAACTTCTATCAATAATCGTAGACAACACATACTTCACGTTTCAAGAACGAACATATAAGCAAATAAAAGGCCTGCCGATGGGATCCAGCCTCTCGGGCTTACTGGCCATCTCCTACATGGACAGACTTGAACGCCAAGCACTTAATATTGCCGCTCTTGTGCCTTCTTCACCAGGTATATAGTATATTCTCATCCTCACATCTTCCGTGAAGAGCCAACAAAATCGCATCAACATTCAACAACATAGACAACAACATACATTTCACCATAGAACATCCTGACTCGCACAGTTCATTATCACTTTGGATTTCCGACTTAAGGTATTAAACAAGGGAGAAATCCACACCGACTTCTATAGAAAATCGGCCAGCAGAGACTTGTTCGTCACCACAAATCGGCACTCCCCCTTGGAGCAAAACTGGATACATAAAGAAACACTGCCCGTATCCGAAACAAATGCAGCAAGAAGCAGGACCAGATCACACACACCAGACAATTTATATCCACACTCTAAAGACAATGTACCCCACTTCAATCACAAAACGACTCAAGCAAACAGAATCCACAAAACACCACTCACGTTCCAATGCCTCTGTTTTTAAATTACCACATTTCAACGAAAATATAACCACAGCAATACGTAGGGCGATACGGAAGGAGGGCCTGGATATAACAACTTGCCCATTACGGACCATCACTCAGGAGAAAACTCTCCAAAAGCCGCCATAAGGGCCACTAGTTGTACACTAGCGAACTGCCCCATCCGCGACAAGTATGTGCCACGAAGTGAATGTGGTATACCGCACAAAATGTAATATATGTAACCAATTACATAGTAGCAACCACAAGACCACTACACATTAGAATCAAAGAACACTTACACACACAAGCATCCACTTTCCGTAAACACTTAGTTAAATGCAACAACACAGAAGAAATATAACAATCAATACAGAGGCTCAGAGAAATTTGGGTAATCTCAGAATTAAAGAGGCCTTGCTATCGCTAGATTACACCCAGAGATCAATAACAGGAGTGAACTCAGCGCAGAGTTCATCATACAATAAACCCACAACCAACGCACACATATAACCAGTATATGCACACACACACACAAAACACATACCCACATGCACACAGGAGATTACTAATGAAACAAATCTACAACGAGAAGACTAATACGAACACGCACTCAAATCTATAGCCCAACATCTCGCCCACACCTCAACAAACACACAAGCCATTGCACCACTAGTTGTTAAGAAAAAAAAATTAAATAAAAAATAAATAAATATATATATATATATATATATATTATATATATATTTAAAAATATTATAAATATATAAAAAGATAATGATATATATATATAAATAAGTAAATAAGCATAATAAATATAAATATTAATAATAATAATAATATTAATAATATTAAATGATTAAATTGATGTAAAATCAACAAGAAACGTCACAAAACACAAATACACTTTTTCATCCGCACATACCCACGTACAAAATCCGCGCGTAGGATACAGTCTTAACGTCACAGCCAACACGTCATTTCAATGTCACGCGCATTTACAACATACGCACACGTACAAAAAAAAAAATAAAAATAAAATAAACGCATTCACGCTCACACGGGAATTACAGTTATTTCAAAAATACGTCATTTCAAAAAGAAAAAATTCATTTAGGAAGAAATGCCATAGCTGTACTGCTTCAGTTCAATTCTTTTGATAAGAGGTATTACTCGAAAATT
Source organism: Doryteuthis pealeii (assembly GCA_023376005.1). Lineage (NCBI taxonomy): Eukaryota > Metazoa > Mollusca > Cephalopoda > Myopsida > Loliginidae > Doryteuthis > Doryteuthis pealeii. The sequence continues at coordinate 90,700,612 of CM042151.1, forward strand.
CAAAGAATAATAAAAAAAATACAGGTCAACACACACACCATTGGTTACCTATTATTATTATTTATTCCAAACTGCATTGTGATGCGCTTCTAATTAACCTCCTAACCAATCATACACAATGCTTCAAGCAAATTATGAAACTCTCTATATATATATATATAATATATATATATATATATATATAAATAATAATATATATAATATTAATATATATATATTATATATATAATATTTATATAATATTTTGTGGGAGGAAAGTTTATAAATTTATTAATAGTTTTTATTTTTAATCTTAGTTGTATTATTTAAAAGATGTGACAGTTGTTTTGAATTAAATGAAATGAAAATACCTAAAAAAAAATTGAAATGTGGGTAAAATATTTACATTTACTTGTCGATAAAAACACTGAGGGGTGTGGCTGAAAATATTGCTTTCTATGCATTAACTCAATGATTTTAACTCCTTGAAACCACTAAAAAAGATATTTGTCGATAAAAATGCCTTCAACATATTTCTTTCAAACACATACTTCCGATAAAAATGCCTTCCAACCGCAAGCGTTTCATAACTAGCAGCGGTAAATTATTTATCGCAGCACCGCTCTAGCGTTTTCAGGACGAGTAAAATCCACATTACATCTCATTTTCTACAAAGCGCTTCTTTGAATTTTTTTCTTCTATTTAAAACTTTGGTCTTTTGTCTTTTAATATATACTGTAATTATTTTAAACTCATAAACTGACCATATTTGTGCCCTCAAAATAGGGTGGGATCAAAGTAAGTGACCTGAAGAAAAAAATCAGAAAGTTTTGAATAAAAATATGGATGCATTATAAATTCCATTCATGAAAAAGAATACTGAAAATTTCTTTAAAATCGGATAATCTCTGTATTTTTTGGTAAATGCTTTCAATCAGAGGTGTTAAAATTATTTTGTAAATTGCGCCTATGACATCAAAATTGGAAGATCCTGATGTATCTCATTAACAAAATAAAAATAGCCAAATTTTGAATTTTTATTCAGTTTTTAAAAATTTATGTTTGTTTAATGTTGTGTTTTATTTCAAAATAGAAAAGGTTTATTAAACATTTTGATTTTTTATTTGTTATTGATTGTTAAAAAAAAATATTTAAAATAAAATAAAAATACGAAAAAAAATGTTTGATTTTTTATTTGTAATGATTATCGAAAAAAAAAATGAATAATGCCAAAAAAAAAGATATTTTTTTTAACAGATTGAAGGCTCTTTTTTTATCGACAAATATTATTTTTTTTAGTGGTTTGAAGGTAAAAATTAAGCCATGTTTTTATTGACAAGTATAAAATAGTCGAGTCTCTGAAAGTCGTATCACGCAGTCAGAGAGGGAGTCTATCCCTTTCAATAGCACTAGACCAAGGAATGTATAGCATCTGAGGTGGACACCACACCTACATCACTTTACTTACCGCGCACAGATTCCCTGTCTATCATATGCTGAGTTGCGGGGATCGGTATCGAACTAGGAACCTTGTGTGTTTCTGTCCGAACGCTCTACCGACTGAGCCTAACCGGCCCTTATATTTAGCCCCTCCCCAATATTTTAAGAGGGGAGGTGTTAAATATTACACATTTACTTGTCGAAATAAGACGGAGTAGTAAAATATTGCATTAACTTTTCGGAGGAAAACGCTTTAAGCACTGTGTTGTATTTTTATTTTATTTCTGCAGGCACCGCGTCAGCTAGGGACTTCATTCATAGGGCAGGTTGTTTTTTCAGTATCACCGCCTTGCGTTTTAGGGCCAGGCTAAGTGTGGCACAATTCTGCGAATAGCCCCATTCCCTGAATTTTTTGGTAAATGTTTTTAAATCAGAGTGTAAATTTATTTTTAAAATACCCTATGACGTAAAAATTGGCAGAATCCTGATTTATCTCATTAACAACATTTTCAAAAAATCATAAATCTTTTAAAATTCTGTAATAGGATTTTTTAAATTTTGAGACGATTTTGGTTGTCTGTATCAGAAATGATTCGTCTCTGCACTGAGTCATTATTTATAGATTTTAAAAATGACTCTGTTTAGTGAATAAGTGAAATAAGAAAAAGGAAAACAAAATATTTTGGATTTTTTTTAGAGTTATCTCCCTTGATTTTTGCCTCTTAAGAAAATAAGTGACATTGATTATAGATCGCCAGTTTAAATTCTTATCAACAAAAACATTTTAACTTTTAGACTTACGCTTCTTTTAAAAAAAAAAATTGTATTGTCTCAAGGAAGAAAAAACCGAACGACAAGAAAGAAAGTAAGATGTTAACTTTAATAAAAAAAAGTTTACTTTTTTTATTTATATTATTTTCTTTTTCTTTTAGTATTTATTTCGTATTGATTCTTAATTATTATTATCGTCCGAGAATAATAATAAATCAATAGATAAAATATTTTCAAATATTTTATCATTGGTGGAATTTATAATTATCTTCAATTGGGTGAACATTTTTTAAAACAGATTTAGCGATTTTCTGAGTTTATTTAAATTTAAAAATTATCGCTTTGTATTTTTCTACAGGGAGGATTTTATAAAATTAAGAATCATTTGGACCCACCTCACACCCAACTATATTTCTACACAATGAAACTTGCATAAAGTTATGAATTATCTTGAAAAATTTTTGGTCCATTCAAAAAAAAAAAAAAAAAAAAAGAAACATTAAAAAGAAAATCCTATATGGGGCGGACCTGAACTTCAGAACCCCCCCTTCTAAAAATTATTCGTCTTAATATTTTTTTTTCAACGGACTATTATCGATTGCACACCAATCTATCCGATTGTGTAAAAAAAATTTTTTAAAGTTCTTTATTTTTCGTGTTTTCAGGGTGGCTCAGGTTCCCCGTATAAGATTTGATCGTAAAGCCGATCCCCCATATATCGGAACCGCTGAAAAAATTTTTTTCTTTTAATTTCTTTTCTTTCTTCAATGGATTATTATCGTTTACACACCAATCTATCATATCAGATTGTAAAAAAAGAAATTTCTAAAAAGTTCTTTATTTCGCGTTTTCAGGGGTACTCATTTCCCCGTATAAGTTTATAGTAATCTATCCCCTATATCGGAATCGCTCTATTCTTAATATGGCTGAATTTGCACAAAGGTGTAAAATTAAGGTGACACAGAAAATACAGAACCACAAATTTTGTAATAAAACGTGTAATTTTAACTACGGCTGGGGGCGGTCTGTGTGTTGGGTATTATGTTAATGAGAAAATAAATAAATAATTTGTTGTTCTGTTTTTTCTGGGCCACCTCAACTTTGACATTTGCGCAAGATCAGTTCGTGCGGTTCCGATATGGGGGTTCGATTTACTTATAAACTTAACAGGAAATGAGCACCCCTGAAGACTCAAAAAAAAATATACTTAAATTTTTTTTTTTTTTTTAAATCTGATTAGATGTGTAATCTAAATAATCCATATAAAAACAAAATGATAAATAAATAAAAAATTTTTTAGCGGTTCCGATATGGGGGATCAGTTTACGATAAACTTAAACGGGGATATTGAGCATCCCCTGAAAACCGAAAAATAAATAACTTAAAAAAAAATTTTTTTTTTTTTTTTTACAGTCTGTATAGATTGATCGTGGCACCCAATCGATAATGATCCATTGAAGAAGAGAAAAAAATATTAAAAAACGAAAAATTTTAGTAAGAGGGGTGGGGCTGAAAGTTCAGGTCCGCCTCCTAATGATTAAAAAAAAAAAAAAAAAAAAGAATTCAGATACAGAATAATGAAAATTATGAACGATAAGAATGCTACATTATTGAACCGTTTAAATCAGTTGAAATTTATAGGTACCACCAATTTAACCCCCCCCCCCATATTTAACACAATGAAACTTGCATAAAAATTTATATTATCTTGAAGATTTTTTTCCATTCGAAAGAAGAATCATTAAACAAAATCCTGATGATTTTTAAAAACATTTTTCAGCTTACGGAAATAATGAAAATTATGATTTTTTTCATAATTGCACTGTTAGATCAACTGAAATTTAATGTAGCTAAAAACAAGTTACGATAAGAGGGTTTAAAAAAAATTCTATGAAAAATCAATTAACAGTTCGATTTTCACGAAAATTTCCATATCTATTTACCTTTGGATGTAAATATATCTGAAATATTTTTTTCCTAGAATATATTAGGGGAAATATTCTTTTTTTACGAGATCTACCCCCCCCCTATTTTATTTTATGAGATATAAAAAAATGGACTGTCAGAAAACGTTTTTACTTTTTTACTATAAAGATAAGTCTAAATAACTCTATAAAAAGATTGTATAACATACAACCCAGTAGTTTTTTTATGGTAAAAATTCATGAATTCTGAAATAAAAAGTGCAAAAAAATGTCATAATATTATTATTTAAAAAATTTATTTTTTTGCTTAAAAATTGTTATGTACTATATTCTATTAAATTGTCTAGATTTTTTTTTAAGTAATTGAATTTTAAGAGATTTTAAATCTTTTGTGTGCTTAAATATTTTTCATTTTTTTAATGTTTAAAACTTTTTTTGTGTGTGTACAAATTTTTTACGGATATTTTATTTAAATATCCGTAAAAAAATTTAGAATTCAGGTGAACTAAAAATTTGTCCGATCTATGATATATTAATATTTTAAAAAGAATTTGTAATTTTTATTGTTGAATAGTATTGTCTTTTCTTTGCTTTAGTTACACTATAAGTTCACCTAAAAAAATATGCCAGAGTTATTCTGAAATTACCACAAAAAAAAAATCTTTCAAAAATCGTTGAAAACCAATAATCGGTTATTGAATATGCACAAGAAAACAATTATATTGAATACAGCCACCCATACATTCAAATGTATAATGCCAAATAGAAATAAGATGTAAAGTTACAATCCCCATTTCGACATTTTGTATGTAAAATTATATATATATATATATATATTTTTTATTAACAGTGAGTAATTTTCACCAATCGGATAATTTGATCTTTGAATTAACTGCTTTTTCTTTGTAATAACACTTTGTTTTTTTTTTTTTTTTTTTGTTTGTTTTTTTTTTGGGGGTCTTGAGAGATTTTTTTTTCTTAAAGTTGAAAAATATTTACATGTCTTCCTTGCCTAAACTGATCACATGACATGAATTTGGTGGTACCTAATAATAATGCTATTTAAACTGTGTAGCCATGAAACGTAAGAAAAATTAGCAACACAACAAGGACATGTGCACTGAAACTGTTGTAAATTGTGCAAGATTCACTTCAGTCTGTGCACATAAGCAAATTTTTATGTTTTGACATCATGTTTTTGGATGTATGGCTGAATTTTTAATAACTTTTGTTTTACTATCTCATATGTTTTCTCATCTGGGTATTTCGAAGTAAAAGATAAACATTGGATTTTCTATCCAATATCTTTGAAAATATTTTTTCTTTGAAGTGTAGCCAAAAAGACTTTTCTCTGTTGCGATTGACATATTTATTTAGACTGGGAGAGAATTCGGCCCATTTTTTCATCCATAGTTGAAATTGACGTCTTAAAAAAAAAAAAAATTTTTAAATCTCGGAAAATATGCAGCATATCATCGCAAAAGTTTTATCTTGGAATTTTTCAAAGTTAAAATTCACGGCTATGTTTTGTTAAATTTTCATGTTAGTCACTTACATTGATAGACATGTAAAATTGACATTGAAATTTTTAAGGTTGTAAAAACTCAATTTAATTTAGATAAGATAAATTTTTTTGCATCAATTTAAAGAAAAATATTTTCTTTTTAAACTACAAAAAAATATGCTGCATTGTTTATTTTTTGGCTTTAAGAAAATAACTTTTAAATTTTAAAATCAGTTTTTTAGGGTATTGAATTCATATTTTTTTTATTTTTCTATATATTTTTCAGGATATAATCTCTCTAGAAATGTAAAAATTAGGGACCAGGAATTTTTTTCTTCAAATGGTCAAAGGTTAAGACCCTCGCCCATATTCTAAATTGATAAAAAAAAATTTTTTTCAAGTTTCTTTAATAAAATAAACTAATCATTATAAAATTAATAAAAATAATTTGATGAAAATTTCATTAAAATTTGACAATTCCCTGATTTTTGGTAATTGTTTTAAAATTAAGAAATTTAAAAAACAAATTCATTATCTCCCTTTGGCAAATTTTGCACATCACTCATAAAATATAATCTTTTTGATTATCAGAAAAATAATTATATATCTATTTTTTCTGTTTAAATAGGGAGGGAGTATTCATTTGAAACTGAGATTTTAAATTAATGTTCTTTTGTAGTCAATGAATTTTAACATATCAAATAAATATTTCTTTTACTAATCTGAAAATATAAATTTAAATACTAGAAATTGAGCAGCAATAATTGTAAATGAGTTTTATCTATTAGGTATGAAATATGTTCCACTAAAAAATGCTATGGATACAGCTAAAAGTAATATCTATTCTAAAGAATTTCAATATGTTTCCCTTAACTTTTGGATTTCACTTGGTTTGAGTAAACATTTCAATATGTGACTGATTATTTTAAAGAAACTATTCAGAAATTTAAATTAGTTTTAGTGATGTTACTGTAAACAAATTATTATGCTTTTAGATTTGTGTTATTTCAAAATATTTGGCGGAGAAAATGCGACAACATCACAACTTAATTCATTATTCAAAAACAAGATTATTTCCATATGTTTTCAATTAAACCCCCCCCCCCAAAAAAAAAAACTGTACTTTTTACTAAAAAGATTGTGTGAGCAATTTTCTGGGTAATTTATGAAGAAGTGCGTCCCGGTCTCCTGCCTCAAAAATTGCTACCCGGTGACTATTAAAATAATGACCCAGCTTAGTCTATTCAAAACTATCCATCTTCATATCTATCTATCTATCTCAATTTGTTCATATTTATCTATATTACTTTAAATAATAAGATTTTTTTTATTGCTGTTTGTTTAATGTCTTGTTTTTAGTTTAAATAAATAAGAATTACGACAAAAAAATACATTTACTTGTCGAAAATATTTATATATCTTCATTTGTTCATATTTACCTATATTATTTTGTTTGTTTATCTATCTATCTCAGTCTATTCCAAACTATATATCCATCTTCATATCTAAACAAGAATGACGACAAATTACGATAAATAAACAAGAATTACGACAAGGTGGTGTCGTTATTTTGATAGTCACCGGGTAGCAATTTTTGAGGCAGGAGACCGGGACGCACTTCCTCATAAATTACCGTTTTTTGTTATTGATTTCTAAGAAGAAACTTTTTAAAGTGTTTTAAAATATTAATAAGATTGTTGGGTCAGTAAAATGGTAAGTCTGGGTGGACATAAGTCCAAAATGAGTTATCTTCTCTTGCTGCGGTTCGTTCGTGGCATTGGTATTTGGCCACAAGCGGGAATTCTGAATTCCTGCCTCTCAGGCTGGCAACGAGTTAACATGGTCTAGGCACCTGCCGACTCTAACCCTTAGGTGGGTGGGTGGGGGTGTCTTGGCCTCTCAACCAGCTACCAGTAAGTGACATTTCCTATGATGCAAATCGTACACCTATTTCCTCATAATACGTTTATATATCTCTTTTGTATATCTTTGTCACGTATGTGTTTCTCCGTCACTTACGGAATAAATATTGTTCTCGTTTTTACACATTTGTCGAAATGTTTTTATGTATACACTTGTACCCATGTTGGGAGGTTACTCTAAGTTTTCCAACATTCATATAACATACTCTCATGTTATAAGATTTTTTATTTTGGGTGCATAGCAGGCCTTCACTTATTAATTTTGGAAGATTTCGATTTAAAAAAATTTTTTTTACACTGATGCCCATTATGTTTGTACTTTCAAATAAAACTACTTCAAGAGTTGTGGTTTCCAATATGGACTGCTGGTAATCTGAGCAAGAAGTGAGTTGGATAGCTTTTCGCACTTCGCTGGTACAGATTCTTTGGTTACACAACACTCGACATATGTTTCTGAGTTGGGCAGCACACCACGCTTCAGTTCCACTGATGTTGATTTTTTAAGAGCCTTTGGGTCTTCAGGAAGAGATACTTCTAAACTTTTAACCTCTACTTCAGTAAAAGGATTCGAGAATGTAACATACTTGCCGCTTGGTGTCCTGTCGCCTTTTTCTTTGTTCTTCTCTAAATCTTTATCGAAATTTGATTCTGGACTTAAAGAATCAGTTACTGGTTGGATGTTTCTAGTTCTAATATCCATAAGTGAGGTTGATAATTTTCCTTTCTTCTGTTGTGCCTCGCTTCCAATCATTTCAACATCTGGGAGAGAATGGAATGTCTTCCCAGCCTTGCTTTGCTTGGATATCTTGTTACTGAGGTTCTCGCTATATGCTACCTCTCTTAAATAGTTGATTTAATTAATTTTAATTCTTTTTTTTTATAGAAAATTGGAAAAAGAATTGTTTGTATGTTTTTTTTTGTTTATCCTTATTTGGATATAAAATGTAGGATTTTATCCTATAAAAACCTCCTGCAGATTGATTAATATTGAAAATATTTATGTAATATAAGTTTTGGAGTTAGTAGGCCAATGTATTCGTCTACCCAATTTTGTAGTGATGTTTGAGGGGATGTGTGTCAGTGTGAAAATTTTTGTCTTTGATTTTGTATCTGAATGTGGTTGTGAGTGTTCCGTCGTATTGTTCTTTGTGGATAAATCCAAATACACCGGTTTTAATCTATCGAAACTGTATCTTTGATAATGGTGTTTCTGTCGTCTGATAATTACTTGAATTTATCCTATACATCATACAAGATTAAAGGAATTTTGGTAGAATCGTACTTAACAGACAAAAATTCCAGCAATAATATTGTACTTGTGTATTATTTGAAATGAAGTTAGCGGTTAGTTTAGCTAAAAACAGTTTTTATGTTATTTTCCAGTTAAAACATTCGGTTGCATTGATTTGACCTTTCTTAAGCAAGGGAAACCACTCTCATTGACTTATTTTTATTTATCTTTTCTTTTTTTTTAAAATTCATTTTATTATCAATGAATTTTATCTGTTTATTTTATTTTATTAATTTTCAGTATGATAATTTAACTATTACATAGTTTAATATGGATACTTATGAGTAGGTATGTTAAAAAAAAAACAAGAGTTAAAGAGGTATAACTGATATTTTCATACATTTTCATTTAATATTTTAGATAGTAGACATTAACATTTCTTTTCAGAGTAGCTGGATCAATGCAAGGTCTATTTTTTTTACATAGGGATTTAAATGGGGCATCCCATGAGGATTCAACTCCTGATTTAGTAATAATGGATCTGCGGGACTAACTTAAAAAATCCCCCTCTACCCAGGGGATGCCAGGTAGCCGATCCTAGTCGCTAATAAATGATAAACGTTTCTGTGATGTCTAAATATTTTGGAGACCTTACCTTTGGTATTACCCTTGTATGTATGTACGTGTGTGTGTGTGTATGTGTGTGTGTTTGTCTAACTGGCCATAAGTTAATGAATCCAATCAAATCACTCAGTTCCACAATTTTACTTCCTCCCTATTTCCATTCTCTTATTTTATTTCTTTCTTTAATGATTCCAAAATAAATTCCCGGGGCAAGAAATATACAAATCAATACTGATTACATAGTTGCTTGGTTCGCATGCTGATTTCATTTTTCACCTTCTCTCATATTTTTAAGCCATGCCATTCTTTTTTTTTTTTTTTTTTTTTTTTTTTTTTTTTTTAAACAATTACAGTATTTCTTCCTTTTCTTGTTTAATACATACACATATATGTGTTTATGATTTTTCGTATCTGCTTGTCTAAGAATTCATCTCGTATCATAGATATATCAGTTTGCTTAGTGTATTTCACGGTATGAGGCCAGGGCAACGACATCCAAAAATCACTTAAATATATAGTCCAAATACTTTTGATCATCCTGGGTCATTAACAAGAACAGGTGTTTTCTGGTGACATTTGTGATTTACAGAATCCTGAGATTTTTTTTTGTCTTTTTTAATGGATATTTTTAAAGGACAAATATGAGAACCGGAAGATACGCACAACGATATAGATAGATAAACGATATAGATAGATAAACAAACAAATAGATAGATATGAACAAATGGAAATAGAGATCTATCTATCTATCTAAATCGTTTTGTTTATCTATCTATCTAAATCGTTTTGTTTATCTATCTATCTAAATCGTTTGTTTATCTATCTATCTAAATCGTTTGTTTATCTATCTATCTAAATCGTTTTGTTTATCTATCTATCTAAATCGTTTTTGTTTATCTATCTATCTAAATCGTTTTGTTTATCTATCTATCTATATCGTTTTGTTTATCTATCTATCTATATCGTTTTGTTTATCTATCTATCTATATCGTTTTGTTTATCTATCTATCTATATCGTTTTGTTTATCTATCTATATCGTTTTGTTTATCTATCTATTTACTTGTCGAAAATATCTATCTATCTCAGTCTGTTCAAAACTATCTAAACAAGAAATATGACAAATTTCTATAAATAAACAAGAATTACGACAACCAAAAAAGAAAAATTAGAATTACGACAAAAAAAAAAGTTTAATGTTTTTTTCTTTCGAATGGAAAAATAAATAAACATGAATTAAGACAAAAAAGAGCCCCCCCCCCCTCAAATAGGCGCCGATACGATAGTTGGGGTTGTTATTTGAGTTGGTTGTTTTCTTTCAAGTAACACCGCTGTAGCGGCAATAATTGGGGTCGTTATTTGAAAGTTCACCGGGCAGCAATTTCGGAGGCAGGGGACTGGGACAAACTTCCTCATAAAATACCTTTTTTCTATCCTCCCTTTTTCACTGACTTCAGTTTTTTTCATCTGAAATCATTTCATGAATTTCTGTGTCATTCATTTATATGGAAGATTTTCTCTTCTCATTTTCCTTAATTTCTATAGTTGAACTGAATTGTGTTCCCAAAAGGAATAATGTAGATGATTCAATATATTTTATGGGCAAGCCTCATGCTCTTTTTCCTGAATTCTTCTTCTGCCTTGTATGTTAAACATGAATTTTCCATGAATGGCTTTGCAATTTCAATTCATTTCAGCAACTGATAGTTTTTCCCAACATGGAATTAATCAGGTTTTTTTTGTGCCACTATCACATTCTCTGATTGGCTGTGCTATCCAATCAGCATTATCCAGGATTTTCAAATGTTTGCTTCATCTGGTACTGATCTGAATGAGTAATGGTATCATGAGAGAAGGCATGTGAGAGAAAGAGATTGTATTATAAAGGAAAGGGTATTGTAAGTCCACATCATATGATCCTCTTTACAATTGCTTTTAAAGGTTATCAGTAAATTTTAAAAAATTGAATACCCATCAAGAATGAATAAAACAAAACATCTTCAGGGTAAATGACCCAACAAGTGTTGACATGTCCTCAAATGGAACCAACCAACCAGATTCTTGTTTTACCTATATTGTCTATTAAAACCATTTTCTTGTAAAGTGTGTGGGTCAGCATTTGCAGACTGCTTGTGTTTAAAAACCCACATGTGAACAGACACTGGAGAGATGCAAATACCTCCACTGGAAAATCTCTGGAGAAATGCAGCTTGAGAGAACACAGTACATCTGGGAACATGAGCCTCCACCAATAACATCAAATGGAAAGGTGACTGTGTTCTATGACAAAATAATCCAGACAGGCAGATATATAAAAGACAAAGCCATTAAACCAGACATTGTCATCTGGTATAAACGAAAAAAAACTGCTCTTATTATTGATGTAGCTGTCCCAAATGATTATGGCCTAAATAGAGCTGAGCGAGAAAAGATCACAAAATACCAGGACCTCAAGAATGACCTAAAAACAACTTGGTCATTGAAAGAAATTGACATCATACCCGTTGTGGTTGGGGCAACTGGACTGGTGAAACAAAACCTAAAAAAATACCTAGAAACAATACCAGGGAAGCCAAGCTGCTGTGAAATACAAATAGCAGCCATCAAAGGAACATGCTCCGTCCTAAAAAGATCATTAGGATATAAGTACTATTTATAAAGGAATCAAGTGTTAGCCCCAGGACAGGGGCCCCTTGACTTCTAAAAAAAAATAATAAGAAAATGAAACAAAAAAAGAGAGAAACCATTTCTTTGTGAAGTGTATGGATCAGTATTTGTAGTAACAGCCAATTTAAAAAGCCACATGCAAATACATACAGGAGAGAATTGGAAAAGCCTACAGGAGAGAATTGGAAAAGCCTACTAGACACAACCTCAAGTGTCTTCGGTCTCTCTGTACAGGGGTTTGTCAGTATCTGACATGAGGATACTTCCCCTTGGAAGTAAACCCTGACCAAATATTCCCCTTGTCATAGCTAAGTACTGGGCTTAATGATGAGGAAATTAACAGTGCACCTTCTCCTAGTGTTACTACTACAAGTAACAACACTAAGCTGGATCCTGCACCGGACCAGCCTAATACTGGTCCTGGAATCTTGTAAAGCCAAGCAATGGCCACTAGAAAGAGAAACTATAACATAACTATGTGGTCTATTGAGGAGAAGAAAATTATTCTTTACTGTTTCCCTTACTCAAGATTTGAGAGATGAGGCAGAAGGAAGAAAATGGTATTATTTAGTATCCTAAAATGGTATGTAAATACTATGCAAAAAAAAAAAAAAATGAAAAATCTATGTGATCACAACTGAACAGTTATATTCTTGATTTATTGTGTTATATGCAACTTAAATGAATTTAGAATAAAACTTGTAAGGGGAAAAATTATTTTGTAAAAAGAAGGGATGTGATGTTTCTGTATTTCAACTCCTAAGTGAACCCTTAAGAGTTACTGCCCTTTGTCCAGGCAGAGAGCTTGACACAATAAAAATGGCTCCTTAACCCTTCGCACATCGTTCGAGTGTACTCTATTTAATTCAGATATCTAGACAATGTGAATGCACATAGGTAAGAAAGGAGGATACAAATACTATTTATAAAGAAATCAAGTGTTAGCCTCAAGACAGGGGCCCCTTGACTTCTAGAAATTGTTAAAAGAAAATAAAACAAAAAAGTGAGAAAGGAGGCCAACAAGGGCAAGTTAAAGTTGCCAACCTTGGAAATTACCCAAGAAACTGTCCGCAAAAAAGTAGCTCACTTCAGCAACTTTAAAACCACAGGAAAAATAATTCCAAATTTCAGGTTAAAAAAGCTGACAGCACTCCACCAACACTATGCCAAGGCATTCACAAGATTCCTTAAGGGTGATGAAGAGCCACCTGAATGGCTCACTATTGGCAATACATCCCTCCTACCCAAAAACCAAGAGACCCATCTAACCAATAAGTACAGACCAATCTGCTGCCTTACAACAACATACAAGTAGGTAACAGGGATAATCGCTGACGCAACATATAATCACCTAGCTGAAAGCAATTACCTCGAAAATGGACAGAAAGCATGTGCCAGAAAAAAACTTGGCACAAAGGACCAGTTACTGATAAACAAGACCATCCTGAAGGATTGCTGGAAGAGGCAAATAAACTTATCTATGGTGTTGGTCAATTATAAAAAAGCTTTTGACAGTGTGTCCCACTCCTGGATACTCCGATGTTTGGAACTGTACAATGTCCATGAAGACATAAGATCATTCCTCCAGAAATAAATGGCCTAATGGCAAACAAGGATAACATTGAATCACTTGGAAGGAAAAATACAGATCCCAAACATTAGGACCCAACAAGGTATTTTTCAGGGAGATAGCCTATCACCACTTCTTTTCTGCCTCACTATAGATCCATTTAGCAAAATCCTTAAATGCTGCAAAGCTGGATAGAACCTCAGTAAATGCAAAAAGAAAGAAGAGAATAAAAAAAGTGAACCATTTACTCTTTATGGATTACCTCAAACTATATGCACATTCAGAAAAACAACTTGTCCCTCTGATAGAAACGGTAAAAAAATTCACAGAAGACATCTGCATGGAGTTTGGTTATAAAAAATGTGCTAAATGCACTATAAAAAAAAAGGTAAAAAAAAGTGATAGCAGAACATCTTAAGCTGGACAATGGTTATATTGAAGACTTGGGAGAGGATGTTACATACAAATACCTTGGCATTGAAGAGAATGTGATAGTTGAACATGGACAAATGAGAGAAAAGGCAGGGAAGAGTGGAAGGAGAAGGCGTAAATCAGGCCTGATGACATGACAAGATAAAAAATTACTAATATTACTAACCAGGCTGCCTAACTGGCAGCCACACTGAAACCGAACAGAAATATTCCCAGACTGATAGAGAATATCTTGCAGTGGTATATGGATTTAAGCACTTTCATCTCTATCTATTTGGAGCACATTTCACTGTCATTACAGATCACAGGACACTCATTAGAATTATGAACAGCAGAAAAGCGACCACAGCCAGGCTAGAGATATGGCATCTACACTTGATGCCATACAGCCCTAAACCACCCACAAAACAATACACACAAAAAGATTGCTGAAAATGACTATATAAGCAAACAGAAAATGTGTGAATATACTGACAAGAAAAGGAAGACCTGTCCCTCAACACTTCAACCTGGCAACTTTGTGTTAGTCACACAACACAAAAAAAAACAAACTAACACGACCATTCTCCCCTCTGCCTTACATAATCACTCAAAAGAAAGGCAGTATGATAACAGCACAACGTGGCCAGAACAATATAACACGTAACCCATCCCAGTTTAAACCCATAGAGGTTTATCACCTGTTTGCTCTGAAGGAGAATATAAAAATGATGGAACTGATCTTGAGAGGCATCGCCGTCCAGTCCACATACCAGATACAACTGAAACCAGCACTGATGTTATACTCACATCATCACTATTTCCCACCCGGTGACTGGATCAGAGACTTCACCATCCATGACCCCCGAGGCTCCAAGATTATACTCCAGACCACAACATCAAAGACGCCCCCAGTCTGCCTAAAAATCTATGAAACATAATGCGACATTACACAAAGTATCTCCTAAAATAAAACATCTTAAATTTATATCCTTATCCAAACTAGTGGAGGGCACCCGACCAGCAGGGAGACCACATCTACACTTCAAAGATGTCTGCAAGAAAGACATGAAGACGTGCCACATCGACATACACACATGGGAGGCTTGTGCAGAAGACCTGGCGCCTCCTCGTCAAACAAGGAACAAAAGGGAGTGAAAAAGAGAGGAAAGAAGCCGCCACAGAAAAGAGAGCTAAAAGGAAGGAGAGGCAACAACACCCCCAACACCTACAGAAAGCATCACCTTTTGTTTGCAGTCACTGCACCAGAGACTACAATTCAAGGATCAGTCTGTTTAGCCACTCACGTAGCTGTAGGTAAAAACAAAATTTTAAATGGACACTTATTGGAAATTGGGTTATCTGCCCGCACCCGGAAGTCCGGACAATAGGGGGCAGAGGATAGAACCCTGACTCAGTAGAATCGATACTGCAGGCACTAGCAGAAGACCAGAGTCGGCACCCTTGAGAAACACGTCAACTCCGACAAGCAGACAACAAGATAAGTGTACTTGAATCTCTTTGTATTATCTTTATATATCCCACCAGGAGAAATTCCTCTGGCAAACTCTTAAAGACATTTCCATAATAATTGTATACACACACCCTAATAACTAACCCCCAAATAAACTGTTAACCCATTTATAAACTCTTATAATTGCCTTGTATCTTTCCTTCACAAATACAGTCATATTTGTAATGTAACTACTTGTTTACTTTATTTCTGTTACTTTGCCAGAGGAATTTCTTCAAAATACTGCAAAAAAAAAGGATTGCTGAGCGAAGTTAATCCTTAAAAGGAAAAACGAGAACAGTCTAGACGGATATAAAAAAATTTGAGGGTTACTAAAGAGCCCTTAAAATACTCTTGTTGAAAAACCCAAAAACAATTACGGTTAAAAAATGACCTTAAAAAAAAATTAATATTGTCTCAAGATTTGTTTAAAAACAAAACCCTTTTGTGTCAGGAAAAACTAACAAAATAAAGGATTTACCCAAAATTGTCTGCATTGAGAAACAGATAATTAAAACCTTGTCTGTTCAGAAAACAAATTAATACGTCTGCTAGCAAAAAACGTTTTAGAAAAAAAAAATTAATATTGTCTCAAACTTTGAAATTAACAATCCCTTTTGTGCCTGAAAAATTTGAAAAGAGAAAAAAAAATTTTCTTTTGAATGTTATTCTAAAAGACAAAAAAAAAAAGGCTTTACCCAAAATTGTCTACATTGAAAAACAGATAATTAAAACCTTGTCTGTTCGGAAAACAAATTAATACGTCTGCTAGCGAAAAACGTTTTAGAAAAATTAATATTGTCTCAAGAACTGAAACAAAAACAAAAAGAAACCCTTTTGTGCCTGAAAAAAAAAGAAAAATTATTTTAAAAAAACCAAAAAAACGAAAAAAATTTTTCAACAAGTAGGCAGAGAAAAAGAAAAGAAAAACCAAATGTCCGACGTCCTTTTTCATTAAACAAATTTCGCGCCGAAAAACAGCATAAGCCAACCTCCTCAGCTGACGTCATTGACTGACAGAAGGGCTTCTCCCACTGCCACTGCTACTGCTACTCCCAAAGAAACGGTAAGGAAACGGACACTAACTAAACGGGACAAATATTATTGAAATAAAATTTTTTAAAAAAGTAAATAAATTATCCAATATGACTTCCGAATTAGAAAGCATGAAAGGGATGAAATCTCATATCGAAGCCAAAGAATCGATAGAGGAGGATATCTTAAGAAAAATTGAACTGCTAGAGGAAACACCTTTGAATAGTTGTGTCCTTTCTGAAGAAAAGGATTCTCTAAGATCCGAATTCGGCAAGATCAAGGAGATATATGCAAAAATGAAGCAGATTAGCTTGAAGACCCCAGCGGAAGCCGGAAAAAGTGAACTAAAGGAACAATTATGGAAAAGCGACAAGCTCCATATAAGAGCATGGGCTAGAATAGGGGATTTAGAACAATCCCTCAAAGGAGAAAATACCCCCCCCCCCAGCGACGGCGGACGCAAGGGCCACCGAGACCAGTCAATAATGATGTTTCCTAAAATGGAGTGCGTCAAATTCAGTGGGGTAAAACCCACTAGGTTTGAATTTAAAAACTTTCTAGCCCAGTTCCAGAACTGCGTAATGCATGTAGAGTCGGATAAAATTAAATTAAACCTATTAAAGGGTTATTTTAACGACTACAATTGGTATTCCATTTAACCTTAGAAGAAGGCAACTACAACGTTGCTATTGACCTGCTTAAGAAGGAATTTTTGAATGAAAACCTTATAATAAATGAGATATTCAGTCAAATGATTTCATACAAACCCAAATACGACCCGGAATATGTCAAGATACACCAATTCTTGGCAGAAATTCGGGCTGACCTTTCGGAACTTAAGGGGTCATACGAGCTGGATTACTTTAAACAACCCAGTGAAGGTAACAAAATTATGACTCACATAATTTTCGAAAAACTTCCCCCACCACTAAAAAGGGAAATCACTTTAAAGGCTGGTCAAAACTATCCGACTCTGAACGACATATTCGAGCACTACAACGAATCTATAAGATCGTTGTTGATGTCAAGATACCCTAAAGAAAACAAAGAAGTCACTCATTATGACAGAAGAAGCTGGAACAAACCAAAATCAACATTCCAGAACAAAGAGGATTTAAATGAGGAAAGGGCAGCACTGCAAAATTTCTCAACATTTTCCCAGAAGTATTGCAGGCTGTGTAAAACAAATGGTCACAACCTGAATTCTTGCAAGGAATATACTTCATATAAAGAAAGGATAAGACAATGCGAGAAATTGGGACTATGCACTAAATGCTCAGGAATAAATCACAAAGAAGAGGACTGCTTCGGAAAAAAGAAAGGGGTTCGGTTCAGCTGTCAAAAATGTAACTCAAGGAAACACATCACAGGACTATGTGATAAACAAAAAAATACCACCTTGTATACCAGTATGGGTATACAAGGTTGTGAAAAATATCTTCTGCCAGTGGTCCCTATGACTCTTACCAAAGGGAACAGGAGAAGCCACATAAATTGTCTACTTGACACAGGAAGTCAGAGGTCCTACTTCTCGGATAATATAGTCAAGTGGTTGAGACCCAACAAAGAACAAATCAAAGAGATGGAACTGCCCTTAAACACCTACAACAGTTGTTCCAGGAAAAAGTTTAAAACTATTCAAGTAAAAGTTGGTTTGACCGGTGGAAGGGAAGTAAATCGTCCCATACTGGTAGACGAAGCATTTAATATCCCCTACGAGATGCCACACCTGAAATCCATCCAGGAAAATCTGAAAAGGCGCAAACAAAAACTAGCACTATTCAGCACTATTCAGCAATACTAAGGTTAAGATATCAGGGTTGATAGGTGTGGACGTTATCGAACACTTGGAAGACTTAAAGGTTGTGAATTGCATGAGAGGGAAAGCATGGCTAACGCCAACAGGACTTGCCCCTTTCGGAAATTCTCTCAATTTTGTCCACATTGACCAAAAATTTGTAGCTAATAAGCCACCCAAACTGCTTCTAAATTACTTTACAATGATCGCAGAACATGCTCATTGCCCCACAAAATATTGGAAGCAAGCCCTGAGTAGTGAAACTGAGAAAACCGAAGAAATCCTCAACCTTTCCCAAGTCGACTCAGACTTACAGAACATGTTCACATTGGATTCAGCTGTCCAGGGGGATACGGATATTGATTTCAGTGACATCGACAAGAAAAAAATAGAAGAATTCAAGAATTCTATTGAGTTCAAAAATAACTCCTACTACGTCGACTTTCCGTGGTACGAGGACAGAGTACATGAAGTGCCATCAAATTACCAGGTGGCTCTTAAAGTGCTTGACAGGACAATGAACTCACTGGAGAAAAGAAAGCTGGACAAAGAGTATAACAAAGTTTTCTACCAGCAAGGAAAGGAGAGAATCATCGAAAGGTTGGACGTAGGACCGGAGGAATTCAGCAAATTCAAGTGGATCCCCCATAGGCCAGTCATAAAGAACACCGAACGGATGACCACAAAAATCAGACCTGTGTTCAATTGTTCCTTGAGGACTGGAGGAAAATGTTCCCTGAATGAAGCAGCTTATCCGGTAATAAATCTCATCAGGAACCTAATCGAGGTTCTGTTGAGATTTAGAACCAATAGATTTGTGATGTTGGGGGACATAAAAAAAAGCATTCCTCATGATTAAATTTAAAAAAAGAGAGGACCAAAACAGATTTTGTTTTTTCATAAAGAAAGAAAATGAACTCATCTGCTACCGCTATAAGACGCTGCTATTCGGGTTCAATGCTTGTCCGTTCATTCTCAACTTCATTCTGCAACACCACATCAACCGATACGGCGATGATGAATGTACGAGAATGATAAAGAATAACTTTTATGTCGACAATTTAATTGTCATGGATGATGACAGTAATAAACTGAAGCCCATTTACAAAAGCGCAGTAGCAAGATTACAGGAAGGAAACTTCCTTCTAAGGTCCTGCAATTCCAATTCTGAGGAATTAAAAACATTGATGGGAAAAGACAACTCCCTAGTACAGCATAAGGCAGAACATGAAAGAGTGCTAGGATACAATTACAACCCTAATAAGGATGTATTACGCACAGCATTCTGCTCTATAGACATGCAAGCCAAAACGGAGAGGAATATACTGGCACAGAGTGCCAAAGTCTTTGATCCCTTATCCCTTTGTGCCCCTGTCACTATCAAATCCAAATTAATCCTTAGGACATTATGGAAACTCAAAATAGAATGGGATACTGTGATTCCCCAAGAAATACAATCCCAATGGGCTTCCTTAGCCAGTGAGTTGTCCAAATTGAATGAATTTAACTTCATAAGAAAATGCTTCAACAGAAGGCAGCCTGCTAAATGTGTTTTGCAATGTTTCCCCTCAGGCTTATGGATTTGTGGTATATGGAGTGCAGAACGACCATTCACAAATTATCTTTGCTAAATCAAAGGTAGCACCCATAAAATCCAAATCACTGCCTACTTTAGAACTTCTAGCAGTTTATTCTGCTTTCAAAGCACTACGGACCATCATAAAAAGCTATTCTGACACCACAATAACAGATATATATATATATTTGTACATGCTCAGGTAGTGTTTTCCTGGTTGTTAAAGGACAATATAAAAATTAAAAATATATTTGCAGGAAACAGAGCAAAGAACATGAACAGTATAAAAAATCAAATAGAATCAGACTCTGAAATAAAAATTAAATATAAATATGTACATACATCAGACAACCCTGCTGACCTTCTGTCAAGGGGGATAACCCTTGCTAAATTTGAAAATTTATTTGAATTCTGGTCATACGGACCACACTGGATAACAAAGAATGAAAGTGAATGGCCTCAGGGTAGGCTTGAATGCCTTTCTGCTGAAGCAAAAGATATTGTTTCCTCTAGGATTTTTTACAACAGAGAGGATGTACCAGAGAGACCTTTGATTCCGTACACTAAATTCTCTAGTTTGAAAAAATTAATCAAAGTCACATCTTTGGTATTTAAATTCATCCACAACTGCAGGAGAAAGACGCAAATGGATCACTTGCTCCAAGCAAAATTGTACCTGATACAAACAATGCAGAAGGAAATGTTTTGCAAGGAATTGTCCATTTTGGATGGATCAACGGGGGGCAATATTCCTCCTCTGGTGAAAAACCTCAACATCTTCAAGGATCAAAAGGGTATTTTAAGGGTGGACGGAAGAATTGCAAACTCTGACAGATATGGATACAAAGTCCTATACCCAATTCTGCTAGCAAAACACCACCCTTATACGGAGCTAGTGATCAGCGAATTTCACCTGCAATCTAGGCATCTGGGGATTGGTACCACCATAACCAAAATCAGGATGGCAGGGTTCTGGATCCCTCAAGCAAGACAGGCAGTGAAAGGGGTGCTAAGCAAATGCACCATTTGTAGGAAAAACAATACCTTAGTGTTCAAATACCCCAAACTGACCGATTTGCCCAAACACAGAGTGAACTTAGTCAACCCATATGAAAACATGGGAATTGACTACACCGGACATCTTTGGGTGCACCAAAATGGGAAAACAGAAGATGTATCTCTTGATATTCACGTGCCTCGCCATAAGGAGCATACACGTGGAAATCGTTCAGGACATGGGGACTGGAGCCTTTGTACAGGCCTTGGTTAGATTCTGCAACAGGTATGGAGTACCAACACATATCTACAATGATAATGCAAGGTCTTTCGACAAGGCTTTGGGAAGGAATGTAATTGAAAGTCATTTGGATAGTAATGAGTTCAACGAAACCTTCATGAACCACACTTAAACATGTAAAGATTCCTCTATATTCCCCGTGGATGGGGAGTGTATGGGAAAGAATGATAAAAACAAGAAAATTATGTCTTTTTAAGGCCTTGGGCAGGGCTAAATCAGACTACTTCCAACTCCTGACACTGATTTCTGACATACAAAGAGCTATTAACTCCAGACCATTGATGTGCCAGAGCACGTCTGATACCGAGTTATTACCATTGACACCCAATGCCTTTCTACACCCAAATGTCTATGAAGAAATTGCAGTGAAAACTGATTGTGGAGGATCCCCCGATATCGAACCCACTTCCAGGATTCAACTATTAGATTCTCTCTCTGAAAGGGAGAAATTGTTAAACAGATTCAAAGAGCTGTGGAATGAGGAATATCTTTTGAGTCTTAGAGAGAGCTGTAGAGATCTGCATGGCATGGAGTTTGACAACAAAATCCAAGTGGATGATGTGGTGTTAATAAAAAAATCCTGCAAAAGCCAGGCCATTCTGGAAACTAGGCAGGGTAACAGAGCTCTTTTTGGGAAATGATGGAAACGTACGTTCAGTACGTATAGCTAGAGAGGATGCCTCTTATGAGGACCACAACATACATCTATTTCCGATGGAACTCACATTGACTCATAATGTTAAAAAGAGGCCCATTACGCAGAGTGCCTCCAAATCACAAAATGCAAGTTCAGCAATTGCTATGAGAACCAAAAGAAAAAGCAAGAAGAAGCTCAACAAGGAATTTGTATATTATTAAAGTAAAAAATGGTCCTGGGTAAGACTTAAAACTGCACCAGACAAAACTAGTCCTAGCAAGACTTAAAACTGCATAAACTATGGACCCCAAAGTTCATCTTATAAAACAAAACAAAATATATACAGGGGTTCCAACACACACAAAAAAATCTCATGGAGATTAAACAAATCTCTACAAATATCATGCCAAATAAAGGCAATACATTTTATAAAATACTTAGCACCCAAATGAATGGGGAAACAAAACAATAAAAAGATAAAAACTCAATTCGGCCATAATAATGCTGAAAGGACATAGTCCTACAAACGTCCACACCTAGTGGAGTTACACACAAACAAAAAAAACCCTCCACACTTAGTGGAGTCACAATCAAGGACACTGTCCTACCAACCCCCACACTTAGTGGAGTTACAAAAATCAAACAGGGAATATTTTAGTAATCACAAATTGCATGGTTACAATTATGCAAGAGACAAGTAACTTAGAAAATTAAAAATTGTAAAATTAAAAATTGTAAAATTAAAGATAGAATAAGACGAACAATAAAATAACACATCAAACATGCAATGAACAATAAAATAATCCTTCAAACATGCAATGAACAAACATTGCATGTTTCTCCGTCAGTTAGGAGAATATTGGAAATTGGGTTATCTGCCCGCACCCGGAAGTCCGGACAATAGGGGGCAGAGGATAGAACCCTGACTCAGTAGAACCGATACTGCAGGCACTAGCAGAAGACCAGAGTCGGCACCCGTGAGAAACACGTCAACTCCGACAAGCAGACAACACAGAACCACAGCGACCTTACCGGACAACACCAAGACATTGCTGAGACAACAAGATAAGTGTACTTGAAACTCTTTGTATTATCTTTATATATCCTGCCAGGAGAAATTCCTCTGGCAAACTCTTAAAGACATTTGCATAATAATTGTATACACACACCTTAATAACTAACCCCCAAATAAACTGTTAACCCATTTATAAACTCTTATAATTGCCTTGTATCTTTCCTTCACAACGACACTCTTAATAGCACTACTTGTTGAGCTATTATTTCTGTTACACTACGCCATTGCCTTAAATAGATAGAAGGTTGCCAACCATGTATATAATGTAATATACTAACCAAAGAAGAATAAATATATGTATAGGAGTGTTGTATCAGTCCAAGGGAAATAACTCCTTTAGCTTGGCTAAAGAGTTTCCAGTACAGGGTTTCAGAAATAAAACTTCCTTAAACACAATCACATCACTTGGAAGGAAAAATACAGACCTCAAACATTAGGATCCACCAAGGTATTTTTCAGTGAGATAGCCTATCACTGCTTTCTTTCTGCCTCACAATAGGTCCACTTTGCAAAGTCCTTAAATGCTGCAAAGCTGGATACAACCTCAGTAAAGGAAGAAAGAAAGATGAAAATAAAAAAGTGAACCATAAACTTTTTATGGACGACCTCAAACTCCATGAAGAATCAGAAAAACAACCTATCCTTCTGTTAGAAATGGTAAAAAATTTCACAGAAAACATATGCATGGAGTTTGGATATGAAAAATTTGCTAAATACACTATAAAAAAGGGAAAAAAGTGACAGCAGAACATATTAAGCATGGGACAGTATATCAAAAGCTCAATGGATAAAACAATATCAATGGTAAATGACGATCAAAATAAATGTTTATCATAACAAACCTCAACTACAAAACTCATAGAAAACTTCAATGGAGACACATTAAAGAACATTACAGAGAATAATGACTACTCAGCAACCCCGATTGCAAGAAAGATGAGGGAGGAATATTCAAAGCGGGAAATGGAGACCTAGAAAGAAGAATGGCGACAAAATAAGAGAGCAGGGAAATTGATGGAAGAACTTAATCAGAAATACATTGACAAGGAGGCTTCACTGCAATGGCTCAAGAATGACAAGCTACCATTTGATGAGGAATGAATCATTATAGCTGGACAAGACAAGGGCCTACTCACAAATGGATTCAAGAAAATGGTTGGAATATAAAAAAATTATCAATGCATATTCTGCCAGGCAGCCATCGAAAGTCCATGCCATCTAATGTCTGGATGCCAGACCCTTTCAGCATATGAGCACTACACTGCCTGCCATAATAAAGTATGCAAATATCTCCACTGGAAAATCTGTGGAGAAATGCAGATTGAGAGAACACAGTACATCTGGGAACATGAGCCTCCACCAATAACATCAAATGGAAAGGTGACTGTGTTCTATAATAAAGTAATCAAGACAGGCAGATATATAAAAGACAAAGCTATTAAACCAGATATTGTTATCTGGAGTAAACATTAAAAAAACTGCTCTTATTATTGATGTAGCTGTCCCAAATGATTCTGGTCTCAATAGAGCTGAGCAGAGAAAAATTACAAAATATCAAGACCTCAAGAATGACCTAAAAACAAGTTGGTCATTGAAAGAAATAGACATCATACCTGTTGTGATAGGGGCATCTGGGCTGATGCAACAAAATTTGAAAAAATACCTTGTATGCTTAAGCAAAGATTTTATGCTAAGGCTTTTTCCTGATTCAATTGACCTATTTTTATTCACTTGTGAATTTTAAACATCTGGAAGTTTGTATGTTGTAAACATTTTGATCATGAATAAAAATTTATCTAATCTATCTAAAAATTTATGATTAAAAATCACCTGCATTGTGATAGCCTTCTAAATCAACTTCCTAACCAATATATATATATATATATATATATATATATATAATATATATGACAGATAATAGCTCCATTTCACAACATCTAAAATTATATACATGCCCCCACTCTAATTACCAAAATATCCTAACAGAAAATACGCACAAAGAAAATAAATAAACAAAAACTCCAAATACTAAACCTTTATACATCAAACAATACAAACCATCCTTAAATAAAATGGATTTTCCATGTAGTATTCCCATTTTAAAATGCCTATAACACTTTTCCTATCAATTCTCCAACTTTCAGCCTCCACATCCATTAATATACTTTGAAAAAAAAAGAAATCAATACCATACCAGTTGTGATTGGGGCAACTGGGTTGTTTTTAAAAGATCTTTGTGTTATCAGCATATCAAAAATTGAGTTTAAATTTTAAAAATTTGAATACCCATCAAGAATGGATTAAACATAACATCTTCAAGATAAAATAACCCAACAAGTGTTGATATGCCGTCAAATAGAACCAACCAACCAACCAACCAACCAACCAGATTCTTGTTGTATCCTGTCTATTAAGAATCTTTGTATCTTCATCTATATGCTTTTAATTCTTTTGATCTTCATGATATTTTCAGAAAAAAATAAACTTGTTTATGTGCCTACATTTATTGATATATCTTTCATCTATTCTAAATGATATTAATAATATCACTTTGCTATTCTGTAAAAAAAATTGTTAATATTTTTGTGTTTAAATCAGTCATTAATTTACAGGTAAACACATCTTATCTTTTTTCAAAATACGACAGATTCATGCTTGAAAGACATTGGTGTATTCTACAGGTGTGTTTTCATTTACCTAAATACCTGTTGAAATTCACTTTAGTCAGTACAAATTAACACTAACAGACTCTAATAATAATACGGGTCAGAAGTTATCTGCCCTAATCCATTTATTGTACGGGTGAGTTACTTGCCCTTTGACCTATTAATTTCAGTCATTGTTTTTAAATAAATAAAACACCTCGTGTTATGAAAAGCAGTCGTAATGTGTTGCCTCGTTAATACAATGGAAGGTATCTCAATTGGAATATGTCTCAATGAATAACTGCGCTTGCTAAAGACAAAAAGGTATGTCTCTTTTTTCTGTGGAATTAAGTTATTAAATTCCTAACAATACCTTTCCTGATGAAAATCCTCAGATGAGTGTCAGAAGAAAGAGGGACCTAAAGATAAATAAAACAATTTAAACTAAATTTGTTTTGTTCAGCTTTATTTATGCTCTTTACCACAAAACATGTAATTCCCTATTTTATTTTGTACTTATTGTTAGATTATTTACAGACAGGCAATCTGATGTTTATTTCCCCAGCTCTGGAAATAAAACATGATATGCTAATATGAAACCAATGTCAATTTTTTTTACCAATCAATAAAATGTAAACTTCATCTCCAAACTTGTGGGTCCATTTAACAAAAAAAAAAAAATGCTAATATGAAACAAATATTGAAAATGTTTATTTATTAGGACCCATGGAAATTCCATGGAATGAAAAAAAAAATTCTTTTTGCCAAGGTCACGTGGTTTAAACCCCAGCCAATCAACTGCCCGAATACATAGTTAACTATTTAATCGCTATTGACAGCTGTTCATTTGCACTTTACTCGACATTAACAAACGGAAGAAACACCAAGGAATAACCAAAGGATCATACCCAACACTGAGAGACACCAAGGAGCAACCAAAGATTTCTTTACCAATGATCGCGCTCTGCTTAATACAAAGGATCTCCACTGGCCAGTGCTCTTGCTTGAAGCCTAAAACTAGTCAAGTAACTATTTTTAGTACTAATAATTTATGTGCAATTTGATAATATCAATCATTTGTCTGAATTTTTGAGAAAAGGCATGAAAATTTATATTATTTGGATTTTTCAATTATTGTCCTCAACTTTATTGTTATATAGACAATGTTTTTGACTAATTTGTCCTCCAACTTTCTTCAGATGTTTCTTTCAAACTAGGGAAACTTTTAAAACTCAGAATTTTTCTTGTTGAACTTGGGAGCCTTTATATCATAATCAAGAGCCTTCACAGAACTTGTCCATTTCCTATGATGATAACCGTTACACCACATTTAAAGATTGTTAGTTCTTACTGTGCAAGTGGCATAATAATGGTTACCATTGTAGATAAATGGAATTCACAAGCCAGGTTCAAATTCCCATCAAAGCTGTGTTTACATTACATCATACTTCTTACTTCTCCCACATAAAATAATTGGTGCAAATTGAACTCTCTCTCATCTTGATATGAATACCAGTCTTGGAAAAGGACTATTCAAAATTCAACCCTCCTCCCAATCAATACATCATGAGTCAATATAACAGAATAAGGTCCATTACTTGCCCGTTTTTAACAGACTTTTGGGTAGATGTTCAAGAGAAAACACATGCAAACTACCTTCATGTAATATTGCTTAGTTCACCATGTGACTCAAAAGTGAAAAGCATATATATATATATATATATATATAATATATATATATATATATATAAAGCATGTTTTGTTAAAGATTTTATTCACTTCACCAGTTTAGACTATTCTCATTCCATTACTTATGACCAGGTACAATTGTTAAGCTATGTTAAGTGTAACGGCAACACCCAGCAAAGAAATGAATAAAGACAGAGTCGACTGCTGAAGACGCATTTATTTGGGTAAATACGGGAGTTGTCACTATCCTCCTGTTTCGCAACGGTCTTCAACGTGAAACTACAATAGAATACAAATAGACTATGTAGTTTCTCTAATACAACTAATAAAATCGAAAAAGAGGAGGAAAAGTTCCAAGCTTGTAATTACCTTCTTGTTGTCTTCAAATCCTGCTGCTAAAATGAATTCGAAAAGCAGCGCCACGCAAACACGTGACTTTACCGAATCCTCTCTC